>JAJOZX010005348.1:192500-331861 GCA_023014485.1 Bathynomus jamesi | reverse complement strand
CATGTACAATGTCAATATAAATGCTATCATATACCATGGCGTAGAGGACAGTCACAGCTATATTTCCATAGCATTAAGGTTATTCCATCTCCAATATTTTTTTTTATATTAATATTTTTGTCGCGGTTCAAAAGTTTTTTTTCAAAGTTTCACCTTAATACATTTATGCTTTGTAATCCAAACCACACCAACCGGCAACCAGCTTATAACAACACAATACGCAACTAGCAAACAGTGCAAACACCTTAATAATATTGTTCAACATTATTTCATAATTAATTGGAATAAACTTGTCCCACCATGCCTGGGTTGTAGGATACTATTCTCTGTGTGTAATGTTATTAATAATACAAAATCATTAAATCAATTTCAATTTTATTGCAACAAAACAACTTAATATTATTAAAATAAAAAACATTTTATTCTGTATTAATCATAGTAATATACTGAGCCTACTGGCCATATAAATCAAAATAATAACTAAGAAATAGTGTATATACGATTATACATTGTTATACAGGATTAATAGGAGTAACACCCTATAAAAATGAAGCAAATTCAAATATACCATAAAGTACTCCCAAACCCGTTAAGGATTTCCGCTGCGGGCGCTCGGGTGCTCTTTGCGGTGCTTCTCAACGACTTGCATCAAGTACTGCCGTTGCTCCTCGTCCTTGGTGAGTGCGAGATTGTAGTTCTGCATCAGCGCGACCCCTCGCTCCGCCCGGACATTGACAACGCTCAACGTAGAGACACGGCGTTTCCCCGCCAGGTAGGACGCATTGTTCGACCAGGTAGCCGGCTCCAACTCTAGGAAAGAAGTATTGATCGCGAGCCGCTCGAAAAGAAGCGTGCTGGATGTCGTGCAAAAGTCTGCGACTGTCTTTCGCTCGAGCTCCTCCGGGCAGACGTCCAGGGCAATGCGCTTGGGTGGCTCCTCGGTGCCCTCGACATCCTTGGTGGCCGTCGCAATTCGACTCTTCTCCTCCAGCGGAGTGTCGTCATCGAAGAGAGCGAGGGCGGCCAGGTGTTCACTCCGGTACCAGAGATGTCGAAACAGGGGAGGTAGCCTTGGACACGTCCTTGTCCACCTTGTCATAGTCAACCAGCGCCTTGAGCGTCGCCAGGTCAGTTCGAGGGGCAGCGGCGGGAAGGGGCGCCGTAAACCAGGCCGGAATGTAAACCAGCAGCGCAAAGTTTACGAAGCGCAGGATGCCCCGGGCCTCGCGAGCCTTAATGGGGAGCTGCTGCCGGAAGAGGTGGAGCTTGATGGCGTATATCACTTTGGCCACCCACCGGGCGCGGTGGAGTGCGCCCGGTCGCATGAAGCGCGCACCTCGCTGGGGGACGCCTCCAAGCGCTATGATCGCCAGCTCCAGGAGCTCTCGGTAGTCGTCCCGCGGCTGTCCCTTGGTGATGTGACCCTTGAAACGCGCGATCAGATCGTCTCGCGCCTTGAGCAGCGGCTTAGTAAGGTCTTCCTTGGAGATGGCGCTGAATTGGTCGGTGCAGACGGATTACCAGCGCTCCTTCAGTCGCGAGAACAGTTTAATGTCAGGACCAGAGGAGGGGCCCATGCACTCGATGAAGGCTTTCTCTGCCACCAATTCTAGCATGTGGTGCCGATAGGCCAGGTTCAGCAGCTGGCGGTGAAGGCCCTGCTCGATGAAGACGCAAGCGCCCGAAACGACGCCCGTGTTGGCAGCTGTCGTGTCAAAGGAGAGCCCGACGACACGATCAGCGATTCCCCAGTCATCCAACGAGTTCAGCATCTGCTTGGGCGCGACCAGTTCCAGCAGGCAGCTTCGGCACGGAGAGAAGTTTGTCGACGCCGTCGCCGGACACGACTATGGCGAGGCGATCGACCTTCTTGCCGCTGAAGTCGGAGACCATCTTCCCGTCCCAGTGAACGATGAGCGGGACACTGGGATTGAACGTCATCTTCACTTCTTTGGCGATTTCCCCTCGATGACGCAATCGCCAACGCCGAATCGTCTCGTGACTGAGAGCCAGTTCATCTGTGTCTTGAATATCCAGACTGGAAGCAGCTGCTTTCATGAGTTGAACAGCTCCACGGTTGCTTGTTTTGGTCCGGTCCAGTGCCGACGCTGTCTTGAGTCATAATGTTCTTTTTGCGATGGCGCTTTGTAGGTGGATTGGTTTCCTCTTCTGCCGAGCAATTAGGCGACGACGACGAGTTTGATGATGTAAGGGTTGCTGTTGCCAGTGATTGCTCTGATTGCTTTTGGCGTTGCCTTTCTTTGGCAGCTTCACGCGCGGATGCACGTTGCTCAATTCCAGTGAGGATTTTGTCCACCCCGGACATGACACCACGCGACCCTTTTCGCGTTGAGCAAGAAGGAAGTCGCGATCCTCCTGGATGGTGATGACGGAGAGGGCGTTGTCGAGAGCCACGTCAAAAATGTCATCGAGTCCCTCGGTGAAGGCCGCCCTGGCTGCTGGACCGCTTCCGGCTGCGCTGCAGTGCCTGCCAATTGTCGTAAAGTCTAAGCAGTTTTCGCGCGGCGCTTTTGGAGGTCATGGTCGGGATTCTGGCCATAGCCCAGAAAGTATACACCTTGACGATCACATTACGCGCCGCTTCAGCTAGAAGTTGTTTTTGCACCTTATGAAACTGTATAAACCGACGAAGCACTTCGCCATTTGAAGGTAACCTGTTTCCCGTTAGGGGGCTTGGGTTGGCGTGTCCGATTAGCCATATCTCGGTCTTGGATCTCAGTGAGCTTGCGGTAGCCATCACGAGATGATCACGCGTTGAATGCGTGAAGGAGACTGATTGACCGAAGACTGTGACAGTGTGACTCACCACACTAACCCGGCATTGCACTGTTGCCAGATCTCAATGCTGAAAAGTAGTGAAAATATATACAATGAGAAGCAAATATTAATTATAAATATTTAAATTTATGAAATGCATAAATTATAGCAACATATATGCAGGGTTGGCTGGTTTAAACCATTTAAAAAAAAACGTGTTTTTTAAATTTTTACAGCACAAATTATTTAATTCATAAACTAATAGCTCTAAAACTAAAACTTATATTTATATTGATAAGACCTAAAAACCATCAGTTCAGGGTAGCCTAGTATGTACGGTAGTATATAATATAGCTACCTTGCACTAGCAGGCCTATTTAATAGTGGCATTGCACATAAAAGGATTGAAGTTACCTGTATCAATTACATTATAAACGCATGTAGCTACAAATATAAATGTTGTTATTAGGTTTATTTTCATTTTTGTGAAGTTAGCACTTCTTACATCTAACATCTTCCAATTAAAAAATGAGACAGTCAGCAATTCTAATTTCTGAGTACCAGTACCTAATTGAGTTATCTGAGTTTTTTTTTTTTTTTTAAACCATGGTTTTTTTCAACCCTGTATATATGTAATAGTGCCATGGTTACAGGTTTCCCAGATAAATCCATTATTCGAACACACGGTACAACAGAAACGGTCGATGCGGAACCTCTAAATGTACTTCGATCGTGCTCAAACTTCATATTTAGGGTTTTCTCATCCAACCAAACAATATGACTAAGGGCCATTTGAAATTTCCAAATTCTAAAAACTGCCCCTATAGAGTGTGGCACCCTAATGTGTATATATGTATATATGTATGTGTGTATATATGTATATGTATGTATATTTGTATATGTATGTATATACAGTATGTATATGTATGTATTGTATATATATATGTGTATATATATATACAGGGTGTTTCAGGAGGAAAGGTCAATACTTCGGGAGGTGGTAGTATCGGTCATTGTGAGAAAAAAAAGTTCATATGGACATGTGTCTAATTCTGAATGGTTACAGAGATATAGCTGTTTGAATCTACAAATATAAAAGCATTGTTAATGGTAATCAAGAAAGAGAAACCAATTACTGTTTCTAACATTTAATGTTTAAACATTGGCATTTTGAATGGTATCAGATACAGAAATGACAAATTTGTTAGTTTACAATACATTTTTGAAAATCCCACTGTCAACCTCAATGCACTTTGCAACTTGTGTGCGAAGATCGCTTGTTGTTCGTCTGAGTTGATCTTGACGTTTCCTTTATGCAGGCAGCAGCATCCAAAATGTGTGCGAGCAATTCATCTCGTGTATCCACCTTTCTTTTGTAAACTTGACTTTTCATCCACCCCTACACAATAAGCTAATGGAGAGAGGTCTGGAGACCTTGGTGGCCATTGAATGGGACCACCGCGGCTGATCCATTGACCAGGGAAAGTTTGATTTAGGTACTGCATCACCAGATGGGTAGAATGTGGAGGAGCTCCATCATGCTGAAAGTACATACCAGCGTGTGTAGCCAAAGGAACATCCTCCAATAGTCCTGTCAATTCATTTTGTAGAAATTCTAGGTAACCTTGTCCTATAAGATGATTCTCTAAAGTAACAGGGCCAATCAGCTGATCATCGATGATACCGCACCACACATTGGAAGAGAAGCGATGTTGAAAATTTGTTGGATTTTCGTCTGACCACCGATGAGAGTTATGAGTGTTGTTGATACCATCACGGGTGAAAGTACGTAGCTTCATCAGTGAACAGTATTAATCGAAGCAATTGGCAATTAGCATTTACCCAATGACAAAATTCCAGTTGCATGGCAGCGTCTCCTGGTTGAAGGTGTTGTACACGCTGTACATGATATGGATGCAAGCCTTCCTCACATAATGTTCGCCACACTCTTGTGTGTGGTACACTGAGACATCTAGAAATTCTTTGTGAGCTTGTAGTAGGACTACGCTCTACCAACTGAAGAATGTTTTCCACTTCATCCACATCTTGTTGACCTTCACATTCAGATGAAACATGAGTGCTGGGAAGTGTACCAATCTCTCGCAATGTGTTGAAAACCCTGGTAAACACACTGATCCGGAGTTCTGCAGTTCGTAAATCATGAACGGTATTCTGCAACAGCAGCTGTTGCACTTCCATCGCAAAAACTGTAGACATACACCATATCTGCATATTTGGCATGTGTGAAGGTGTGTGGCATTCTTAACACTGCTTCAAACACCAAACAATTTCATTCACAACAGTCAGCTGTCGATTGGCTTATATTACATGCTTACATGGTTCAAGTTATAGGGGAGGGAATGGGGAGGAAGAGCTGCGCGCGCATTGGATTCAAACAGCTCTATCTCCGTAACCATTCAGAATTAGACACATGTTCATATGAACTTTTTTTCTCACAATGACTGATACTATCACGTCCCGAAGTATTGACCTTTCCTCCTGAAACACCCTGTATGTGGAGAGTCACGACAAAATGTCATAACTTTGGGAGCTTATAGCTGAGGTCATTCCCAGTCAAAAACTTCATATGAACATGTCCAATTCTTAATGGTTATGGAGCTATGGATGTTTGAATATCAAGTATGCACATGTGTTACCTTGAACTGAATTGACAGTTATTTACTGAACTGAACTAACTACACAGGAGAGTGTTGTGTTTCACAGCATGCAGTTGATGTTTTGTGCATTCAGTACAGTATGCCTTTTTACATTTTCAAATACCGAACATGCCAATATGGTGTATGTTCATAGATTTTGCGATGGAAATACTACTACTGGTGTTGCTGAATATTAGTGACATTTTCCAAATTGAAGAATTCTGAATTGTTGAGTGTTTAGCAATGTTTTCCTCAGATTGCAAGAGTAGTTCATTGATGAAAAAATGTTAGTACGGAAGGATTTCCACACATCTTAAGAGTTCCTCAAATGAGAGTATGTAGAACATTACAGGAAGAAGGCATGTGTCCATACCACATACAGCGCATTCAGCACCTCCAACCTTTGGGTTGTTCCCAATGGCTGGAATTTTGTAATTGGCTCAATGCCAATCAACAGTTGCATTGATCCGTCTTGTTCTGTGATGAGGTTTAATTTACCTGTGATGGTGTCAATAACAATCGCAATTCACTTATGTGGTCAGAAATGAATCCTCATGCCATTGTGGAAAGCAATTTTCAACATTGGTTCAGTGTCAATATGTGGTGTGGTATTCTCTACAGTCAGCTGATTGGTCCGTTTATCTTCAAATGTGTTTTACAAGTGACATTTATCTATAATTTCTGCAAGATGAACTGCCGCCACTGTTAGATTTTGTACCTTTGGCAACACGATTGCATATGTACTTCCAACAAGACAGAGCTGCTCCACATTTTAGTCATGCAATGAAAACACATCTCGATGATCACAAAATTGGCCACCCAGGTTTCCAAACCTAACCCCTCTAGATATTTATCTGTGGGGCCACATGGGAAGCTGGTGTACCTGAGAAAAGTGGAAACACAAGATGCATTACTCCATCGCATTTTGGATGCTGCAGCCCTCATAAAGGACAATCATAATGAACTAATGCGAGCTACACATGTGATCCACAGACGAACCACGATGTGTATTGAAGGTAGTCATTTTGAACAGTGTAAATTCATGAATAAAAACTTTAGCAGCTATTTGTTCGCTTATTCTTATTTTTAAACATTCAAACATCCATAGCTCCATAGCCATTAAGAATTGGACCTATAAGCTCATGAAGTTGACATTTCGTCGTGAATATATATATATATATATATATATTTTTTTTTTTTTAGAGCTAAAAGTTACATTTGCTCCCATTTGGTGCTATCTTTTGTATCACTTTCCTTCTACTTAGGAAAATTAATCCTACTTTCTTATAGATGTTTTGTTTGGGCTCAATGTAGGTCAGGTTAAAATAAAACAAAAATTGGAAGTGCAAAATTCTGAGGTAGCATGAAGTAGAAGTAACTTGATTTTGAGTTTTCTTTCAATTAAAATCCTAATGCAAGTGAAATTTTGAAAAGATAATTATTGTATGCAATAAAAAAAAAAAAAAAAAAAAATTCTAAACCTTTTAATTGACCCTCCCTGTTTAACACAAGGTAAGGTAGTTGGGGGATATGAGTGGTTTCGTAATTTAGGGATACCTATTACTGTAAATATAAATTTTTGGCATCAAAAATAAAAGAGTTCAATGTTAAGAGATTTAATTTTGATTTGATGTACTTGACATGGTAGCACCTTAATCTGTAAATAGTACAATACTAAACTAAATCCACTTTGTTTACTCCTTACAAGTGTTTTAGACTATTCAGTCGTTGTGTTTCAAAGTAAAGTTGAATTTTTAATGCCAAATTTCTTTTAAATATGATCAGTTAAACTCATTAACCCCTTCAAAGTACCAAAGATGATGATAATTTTTCTAAAATGTCTTGAGACAGTGAGGCGCTGGAGGAGGTACTTAACATATGAAACACACGCAGCTGTCCAGGATTCAGGCCTGGGTTTCCAGAGTAACGAAAATCTAAATACATTTTTTAATGTCCAGAGAATCGTCGAAAGGTACTGAAGGTTAGGGTGCATTAAACGCCCCATGATTTTCAAAAAGTTGTTGGATTTTAATGTCTATTCCCTCAAATGTTACACTTGTTGGTAGAAGTATGTATTCAAAAAAAAATCAAATCGGAGGTGGTCCTGGGTGGCCACCGGCCACTTTTATATATTTAGTAGTGATGCACCGAATATTCGGCAAATATTTGGTATTACTTATAATACTAATATACAAATATTCGGTATTACTATAGTTACATTGATTGAAAGTTGAAAATGTATAAAACACAACGCCAATGTCACTACTCCAACTTTGCTCGTTTCCGCAAATTTGGCCTCGCTTTGCAGTCACATTCAACCACTTGAAGAAGATTTTGGAAGTGGTCTTCTTCTCTTGCAGCTGAGACAAAATCAGTTGAGAGCTTTACTGCTCTCTCCGCAGGGTCATTCACAACATTTAACCCATCCACAATGGACTTGGCTGCCTTGAAGTGGTCATTGTTCTGCCAATTGTCAACATCCTCTGTTAGGAAGGTCATATCCAGGTGAAGAAGGTTCACTGTAAACCACGAGTCCTCGTTCACAAGATCAGCCAGGGTTGTCGCTTCTGTAATTTTTGGAAATGACGGTTTGCCATATCCAGAACCGTAGCGGTGTTTTGGAGTGCTTGGCATTTCATCTGGTTGTATGGCCAGTAACACATCTGCAAGGGCACGACGCTCCTTTTGAGGTACTGCATTGCTGAACAGTGCCAAAACAACCAGTTCTGGGGTTAAATACCACAAATGTCTATCAAAGGCTTTCACAGCGCTGACTGAAATGATTGAGTTGACAGCTTTATAGTTGAGCAGAGTCTTGTATAAGCACAAATCAAACCATGGGGCATTTGAAGCAGACTGACATATGAGCCACCAATCACAATAAATAAAACAAAAAAACAACAAACTCCTTCAGTTTTTCCTGTTGATGTTGTGTTGTTACAGTTCCTCGAGGTAGTACAGAAATTTGCTCTTCAAGTAGGCATATTTTGATGGAATAAAGAATCTTTGACATCCACCTTGCTTTATGCATGGCCCCAGGTCTGTGGAGTGTTCCTTGTTTTGTGACATCATCATCGAGGACTACCTGGCAGAGTTGTGCCATTTCCTTGTAGTCTTCCCTACAGTATGAAGCGCTTGTGCGGATTGTGCTTAAAACCTTGTTTTTGCAGGATAAAAGCAGTTGTTGTGCATCGTCATTGTACATTGAAATGTCAATTTTGGTTAAACTTTCATCCTTTGCATGCGATATGCGTTCCCAATTCTTCTGGAATCTTTGGAACAAAGATGCTTCTGGAGACTTTGATGTCTCAATTTTGAGAGCGTCAAACACATGATCCAGGATTACCTCTCCAACATGATGGCGACATGCACACCACAGAAGAGCACGGTCCAGTTTTGATTGAATGGTAACACAGGCAGCTGTAACGTGTCCAGTGTTTGATGCTGTTGTGTCAAAACATAAGTTGACAACTGACTGTTTGCACTTCCATGAATGTAGAAACATGTAAGTGTGCTCGGCAATGATGTCACCTGATGACATATCACTTCCACGAGGATATCTAGCCACTCCCAGTAGCTTTACATCAGTGGCATTCCCAACCAACACTGCAATCTTTCTTCCTTGCCATTCTTGTTTGTGAGCGTATGCATCTGCTTGCCATCCCAGTGAAGTGTTGCAGCTGTTGGGGCGATCCAATTTTCTCGAATATCTTTGGCGATAGCACTTGTTATTGATCGTCGAGCCTTATCAGCAGTTGAATACGACTTGGCCACACGACGTGGATCACCTCCTGCCTCTTGAATTACAGCTTCGGTGAGCACAGCCTGTTGAACAGGAGTTATGTTTAGTCGAGTAGCAACAGACACGACTGAAGGCCTTTTCAGAATATCATGAGGAATAAAGGCAGACGTACCTGCATATGTTGATCTGTGGTGACTACGCTTCCTTTGAAGCTCTGGAATCGCCTCTTCTTCAGTTTCTTCCAAGCTATCTGCAGAGGCACTATCATCAGAGCATACAGAACTTTTCATCTCTTGTACACTGGATGATTCATGACGTTCTCGTCTTGAAGCTTCCGCTAAGATGCGTTTTTCTTTTCTACGATCTTTATCAGCTTTCTTCTTGTCAACACTACCAAATGAGGCTACTCTGTCAGATTTCATTGACTCTAAAAATGCTCTATCTTCCTCATTCTTAATGTTTGTCATTGCATCTTTTGTCCATACACCAAAGGTCTTATCAAGACGTTCATTCATGGATTGCAACTTAGCCAAAGTGTTTGGAGATTCTCTGCGAGAAACAGGTATTTGACGCAATTTGTTATTGTCATTAAGAAGGTCAAGTATTAGTTTGCAGCATTGATGGTCTGAAAGCATAGGAATATTTGCTTTAGTGTAGAATGTTTTCAGCTGGATAAGGACTATGCTAGCAGATTTCCATTTGAGTGGCTGTGTTTGTTTGCCTTCACATATTTCTTTCTGGATGTGCCACATCACGCATCGAAGAACCTGCCGGCAAGTTGGGAGGCGGACTCCTGTCAATGTACCATCTCCTTCTGTAAGAGCATTGCCAAGACCAAAAATGGCACTTGCTAATCTGGTCTTCTTAGCTTCCATTGTTACAGCTTCCATTGTTTCTGAAAGACAATAAAGGATATTATTAGACTATAAGTGAAGTTTCGTTTATGGTACATGTTTTATGTAAATCACCCCTTTAGGGTGCATCAAACGCCCTTAGGTTCTTGGATTTTAATGTCTATTCTCTCAAATGTTATGTAAATCACCCCTTAGCAACTCTATATTAAAAGAAACAATGTAAGTAGTCAACTGGTTGGTAAATAAAAAAAATAGATATTTTTACATAGTGCGGCCCCCGAAAATTGCCGCGAAAATATAAAAGTGACCGGTGGCCACCCAGGACCACCTCCGATTTAATTAATGTTTGGCATACACACTTCTAGCAACAAGTGTAACATTTGAGAGAATAGACATTAAAATCCAAGAACCTAAGGGCGTTTGATGCACCCTACTGAAGGTGTATAATTTTTTACATTTTTAACACTTTTTATGGCTCTTTTTATCACTGTACTAATCTTCTCTTTTCAATTCATTTAAATGAAAATGAAAACTGAAAGTTAAAAATGTCCTTCATTGTTAACAGATTCAAAACAATTTTGCCTTGTCCTGAACCTCTGACAATGCAGGATAAGAGGATGCAAAACCTTGTTAATTATGCTCAGAAAGTGGAGGGAGACATGTTTGCAATGGCAAATTCAAGAGTAAGTAATTCCATCTAATTTTAATGCTGTGTAATATAAGAACTATATTAAACACTGTAGCTGGTATTATTGTAATACTAACATTTCATCATTTAACAGCCAGAGTATTATCATCTTCTTGCTGAGAAAATTTACAAAATTCAGAAAGAACTAGAAGAAAAGAGGGTACACAGGAGACAACTCCCACGGGATGGGCAGTCCATCACAGATCCTCAGGCAGGTGCTGTCGGTCAAACTCTTCCTGGTCAACTTTCCATAGGTATGTATGTATGTATGTTGCTAATCAAAATTATCTTTTGTACTGTACAAAATTACATTATATTTTTTATTATATCCCAGGCAGGGTTATTTAAAAATAAAATAAATTATTTCCAGGCATCCAAGCAGGCTCTCACAAACCTTGTATGAGACAGGTTTGTCCAAAATAAATGCAAAAAACTTTTTTTCTACGTGAAGGTCAAAATATGATGATAAAGACCCACTCTAATAGACAGAGTTTATTTCCACAACAGTTTCGATGCCCACCCGAAGAGGATGCCAGTGGGCATTGAAACTGTTGTGGAAATAAACTCTATTAGAGTGGGTTTTAATTATCATAGGTTTGTCCAAGATTAATGAACGCGCCAAATCGTACCCTTCCTGGAGTATGGCCAAATCAACCTGGTTAGCTTGTACAGCCATGTCCACCAGGTCAACCTGGTTCTCAGGGACTTGGTGTCTCTGGCCAGATTTGTCCTCAACTTCATGGACAAACGTGTCAGCCAGGGCAAACTTTTTACTCGCAAACATAATATATTTTTCTGTTTAAATTTTAAAATTATTTATGGGGGATACCAAAGGAAGGATCCGCCCTGGGTGCCAAATACTTTAGGTACGCCCCTGATTCATAATGGAACCTTATCTATACTAATAATTGTGACGATCGAACTACCTGCGAACTTTCTTTGTTTCTTATGACTGGCCAAACCACTGGCCAGATTTGGATAAGACTTTGGGGATAGGTGTAACTGAGGCCGGGGAAGAACATAGGCTATGTGGCGTTGGCCTCCGAGGTCATCTGAGACAGCTGGAGGCCTCTGTATTCCGGATTGGTTGAAAGATATTTTTGAAGAAACTTGCGATTACATGAGGGTATCAAAATCAATAAAAACTAGTGGTGTACTGATTCATCGACATTGGCATCGGCCAAATTCAGCTGATTCTTTTACTGATTATTTGAAATTTTAAAATTGTCATTACAAAACAAAATCTATATTTATAGAAAATTGAACACTAAATCACACTTTGATAATTTATACTCATTTCAAAGTGTAATTGTATAAAAATATTTTACATTCACAAAAATGGCAAAGCATAATAAGTTAAGTTGTCCGTAAATTTACATTTCTCGACTAGCCAATCTCTAAATATTATAAATTATAATGTAATGTAATTGGTTGTGTAATGTCTATTTTTGGTTCAAATTCACTAGTACAGTGCCCGCGAAAAGTATCCGATCACCCTGGAAATTTGTATTTTTTACATAAAAAACAATGTTTAAATGTATACTAACCTTATATTAGTATTTTGTCATCTGTCCTTTGGTTTGGATGACTTGTTCTAGACATTTTGGCATGGATTTAATCAAGTTTTGACAAACTTCCACTGATATTTCCTTGCACCATACCTTTTTGATGGCTTCTTGTAATTTTTCGACTGAGCCAGTGTCGTGGCATTCAACCTTATTTTTTATTATTAGCCACATATTTTCTATCGGATTGAGATCTGGACTATTACCAGGCCAATCCAAAATATCAAATTTATTGTCAGTAATCCATTTTGTCACTATTTTGGCCCTGTGACATGGTGCACCATCATGCATGTATGTTTTTGTCCTTTGGATTGCTATTGCCATTGGAAGTTTATCCTGTAGCATTGCTAAATACCGTGCACCATTCATAGTTGTGTTCTTCGGAAGAAAATATAGGTTTCCACGCCCATAGTAACCGAAACAACCCAAACCATCACACTTGGAGGGTGTTTCATTGTCTTTAGGGTGTATTTAGGGTCCATCCTATTTGAGCCAATGGGCCGGCGAACCTTTTTTGGACAACTTCTGAATGTCAAAAATGTCGACTCATCACTAAATAAAACCTTCTTCCAGTCATCAACAGTCCAATGAATATATTTTTTACAAAATGCGACACGTTTTTTACGCATTTTTTCATTAATGAACGGTTTCTTAGCAGCATGGCGAGATGGTAATCCGAGTTCTTTTTGGAGCCGCTCCTGGATAGTTCATTCAGAAACACCAGATAACAAATTATTCATATTAAATTTTATTTCTTTCGCAGTTATTGTTGGGTTTTTCAATACTAAACGTTTCATAAGTTTGTCTGTTCATGAATTTGTTTTTCTCGGTCTGCCAGATCGTTTTTTAGGGACTGGCGTGGTTAGGCCGGCATTGTTCTTAGCCCGTGAAACCCATAAATTAACGGTACTTTGGGATATGTTTAATTCCTTAGCTATGTCTCTGTGATTTCCCACATGTATGCAAAGCAACAATAGCACCTCGACAATCACTCTTAAGTTGTTTTTTAGCACACATTATATATAAATTTTATTTACACCACTTTCTGTAAAAAATAACAAAATATCAATAAATTTACACAAACAGTGAAATCTGACAACTTTGAGACACAGCCACCCGCAACGAAGGCTACCAGAACACTAATTTGAGAATGCGTTGGATAGCTCTCATATCAGCGAGCAACCTCAAAGTTACCAGATGTCGCTAGAACAAATAGAAAGTGAATTATGTGTCTCTGAATATCAAGGGAAAATATTGTATTTTCTTGAGTGATTGGATACTTTTCGCGGGCACTGTATATAAAAAGTTGTATTCAGTGCCGGGTTAACCTGGAGGCTTAAAGGCTGAAAGCCTTGGCCTACGAAAAAAAAATTTTCAACAACAATAGCAGATTTTCTGGCAGTTGTCATCTGACCTTGAAGTAGAGGTGCTTGTTTAGTTGTTTTCCAATTTATTTGTGTAGACTCTAGAGTAGACCTAGGGAATGATATAGAGCTAGATCTCGGTGATGAAGTCATTGCTTTCTCCAAATACAGTATTTCTTAGGTGTCCCTCAAATCGGCAGAGCGGGTGCTACAATTTCTTTAGTAGCACATGATGACCGCGACTTTCCCAAACCTCTACATAGCTCTACATATTTATTTATGCTTGTTGGGTACTAATTCCGAAGGGGAGAGAGAGCATTTTCGACTCGACACAGAGTCAAGAATTGTTATCGATTAACCCTCGGACAATCTCGTTTATCTGCACTAGCACTCATCTCGATTGAAAGTGATTTGGCTCGCAGTTTGGATTTTTCAGAGATTAAGATGTTCTCCCAAAAGAAAGCCAGAAAGATAAGGTCACTTAGGTTAAACCGTTTGACATTTACAATGTCCGGCTTTTTGCTCGGTTTACTGTGTGTAATTTACTTTACGTTTGTTTGCTTTATAATTTACTTTACTCTGTGCAATATGTCCCAGGAGGAAATGTCAAGAATGCACCATTTGACTCTTTGGGTATTTCTAAGTAGAAAGTATTATATCAACATGTGCCTGATTCCCAACCGTTACCGAGATACATTTGGGTAACTAAAACATAATAAAAAGCCGATCTTAGATAATATCAACAGTTTCCGGGAAGGTGGATTGGACGTGGAGGACCTGTGGCATGGCCCCCTCGTTCGTCTGACTTATCTCCGCTAGATTTTTTTTTTGTCTGGGGGTTCTTGAAAAGTAACGTTTATCAGCGGGTTAAGCCCGAAACTAGGGAGCAGTTGGTTGCACGTATACAGGATGCGTTCATAAACCTCAGAAATGAACTTCCGCGTTTTCCTTGGCAAGACTCGATGGATCGGAGGCTCGCCGCGTGCATTGAAGAAGGAGGGGGTCACTTTGAAACCATTCTGCAATAAGTGCAATAGTGTATTGTATGTTTGTACTTTTTGTAAACCACAAATGTCATTAAATAGTATCTAAGATCACCTTTTTATTATGTTTTAATTACTCAAATGTAGAGGCCTGTATCCAGTGGCGTAGCTAGAGTTTGTGCCGCCCCCCTGAAACACAAACACAACACAACACACAACACAACACACCACACATAACAAGCATACTTAAACAAAAAGTGAAAATGACGTATAGAAAAAAAACACGTGAAAAATATTAGGACATGTTTACTTCTGAAGTGAAAAAATTAACTACAACATTCTACAGTTATTTTTCTTGCTTTTCTGTTAGCAAAATCTTCGATGACATTGTCGGTCTATTTCGTCTGTCAATTGTTGTTCTATAGACAGTATGGCAAGATTTCTCAACCGCAAAGTGCTCATAGTAGATCTTAGGTAATTCTTTATCAGTTTTGGTAAGATGAATTCCAATATGTCTAATTATTCCTCTTATGAGCAAACGCGAACTTGACTTGACCCATGTATTCTCAAAAGAGCTTGCGGCATACCCACCCGCACTGTTCCAACCAGATGGCTTAATGAGAACTGCAGTTAAGTCCGCATTGAAGCAGAACTTGGGAGTGGAAACATCCTCTCAAACATGGGGTCGACCAACAGTTGTTATCATGGATGTGTCAGCTGTTTTGTGCACAGTCGACTGGCCTGCTAGTGGCACAGTTGCTACATTTATCCAAACCTTCAAAGTATGGCTACTGAAACATCTTTCTCATGCATCTGTAGTACTAGCTTTTGATCGCTACTATGATTTCTCTCCGAAATCAAGCACTCGGGCAATGAGAAGCAAGAGCAGCAGAGTTCATAAGCTGGACCTCAACACCCCATTGCCTACAAGAGACGCTGTTCTCATGTGCACCGCGAACAAGGAGCAACTAAACAGGCTGCTCTGTGAGCAAATCCTTGCTGACAGTGAGTATTTCGCAGCTGTAACCAACACCATGAGCTAGTGCTTGCAGGATGGCAGACCATACCGACTTCCATTGTGCGAGGCAGGAGTCGAGCAGCATTGGAGCTCTCATCATCTCATGAAGAGGCTGACATGATAATAACACAACACGCTATCGCACAAGCTGAGAAAGATTCTGATGCCCGCATCTCCATCATTTGTGATGACACAGACGTGTTTGCCATGCTGACTCACTTCTATGAATTTAAGAAACTAGGCTGTCCCATGATTATGGAGTCTCCAGTGCGTGGCAGAAAATCAGTGGACATCCGAGCAACTGTAACCCAGCACAAAGACATCATCCCACAAATCCTCATACTACACGCTTTGAGTAGTTGTGATACAGTTGCAGCAATACCCAAGAAGGGTCGGAAGCTAGAAAAGCTGGGGGTCCCTTGATGCATGCTTTAACCATATTGAGAAAGAGACAACAGCGTTCATTGTTGCATGCTATGGGGATAAGGAATCCTCATCTCTTACTGAGTGTCGTCAGCGAGTATGGGCTCAGAAGACAGGGAAGTCGGGAACTGCTGCACCCAAACTATGTTCTCTACCACCAACTGAAGCTTTCCATCAAAATGTGTTCAGAGCCCACTACACTGTGGCGAACTGGCTTGATACACTAAAGTGTGACCCACCACCACTTGATCCTGTGCATTATGGGTGGGAGAGAGACGAAACAAACAGAGTTCTCATCCCAAAAACAGTTGGTGAAGGAGTGTGCTTAGCACCAGATGAAGTTCTGAAGCTAATCAGATGTGGGTGTGAATCACAATCAGCATGCAGGGGGAGTCGCTGTGGCTGCATGGGACATGGAATCCCTTGCACAATGTTCTGTGCATGTGGCATATTCCTAAGAGACATAAATATGGGATAAAACTCTCTCTCAGTTTACAGAGCCCTCTAGTTTAGTACTAAAAACTATGGTCTACAGTGGTGTCTTAGATGATACAGGTGGAAAGGGTCATTTGGGGAATGTTCTGCATCTAATGCAAGGCAAACTGAACAATTGCCATGCCCTACATATGGACAGTTTCTACAATAGTTATCTTGCTGTTGTCTACTAGATTGAAACACACACTGCTCAGGAACTCTACATTCAAATCGTAAAGACAACCCAAAACAAGTTACTGGTGCAAAAGTCAAAAAAAGGAGAAAGACAATGCCAATATTCAAATGGTGTAGCAGTAAACAAATGGCACGATTGTAGAGAAATATTGAAAATTTCTACTGAGTATTCTGATAAAATGGTAGATGTTACAAGTTGCTAGCAAGCCTGAAGCTGTTGCCCAATATAATGTCTTTATGGGGTGGTATAGACAAAAAAGATCAAATGTCATCATCGTATCCATGTGAAAGGAAATCTGTGCACTGGTACCTGAAGCTTGGTATTCAGATATTTCGGATGATGATGCTCAATAGTTTCTACCTCTACAAAAAGTACCGTACTCTTCTGAAAATGAAACCAATTATAATTTTCACGTATCAGTTATGCAGGAACTACTTTCAATTTTCTTCTGTAACTCTTCCATCTACAAATTAGTCATAGACCACCAAGTGATGCAATGCGTGTACCCACTAAGCTACAACCTAATGTCCATGGCAAAACAATGAGAAAATACTGTTGAGTGTGCTTTGAGGAAGGAAAAAAAAGGCAACATAATTTTGTGAAAAATTCACTAAAAAGCCAGCATCAGTAAATAACGAAGGAAAAGGAAAATTTTATTTTTTCTAAAAAAAAAAAATTTGTTGTGCAGCACTTTCGCAGACAAAAATGGATCAATAAATACCTAACTAAGGAAATGTAAAATTTTATTTTTCTAATACATTTTCTATGTTGTGTAGCATTTTTTTTCTTTTTTATTCCTACGCTCATAAAAATAGATAATTTTGAAAACCTTACAATAACTGTTTATTTTCCTTTTTATAAGTTCATTGATTATAATGAAAAAAATGTGACTCACATGTGCATCATGTGGAACTATGGCAAAAAATTGACAGCCAATGCCACAGATGCACATGTCATGTTAAAAAACATTAATAAATACCTACCAATTCTCATATCAAAGCAATAGCATATATTCTTGCAATTGGAAAAAGGCTTAACTCATAAAAAATGCAATTGTGCTATAAAAAAGTTTCAATTTTTCAAGTGGCAGTGAACAGGTTAATCTACAAATCATTATATTACAATACTAGCTAAATATTATTGTGAACTATTTGTTGCTGTGTGTTGTCACCCTTTTACCACCAATAATGTAAGGGTTATGTAAAAGCATACTGTAATCATAAACTTAAATTTCCATAAGTCGTGTGGAAAATTGTTTTTCAGCACAAAATATGAATGGTAGATGGGTGCCTGGAGTGCAGGTTTCATTGTGTGTGGGGTTCAGATGTACCATGTAGTGATTGCTGTGTAATTCAACCATTTTCACCAAATTCCCCAAAATTTGCTTATGTTAAGACACACAAAAATAGGTGAATTATTACAATAGCTGAAATACTGAGTGTGAATTTAGTGGGGTCTGAGTATGCATGTAACTTTTGGTTAGCTTCTGCCTGAATTGTTCATTCTGATGAAGGTCAAGCTTTTCACTCCATCTTAGACCTACAGTTTAATGTGGAATCCAAACCGCAGCCCAGTGTCTTAACCACTAGGCCACCTAGGGTACCCATTTATCTACCAACCACTTTCTTTATTGTGTGGAAGGATGAACAGCTTGGTTTTGCTGCTTGCTGGCTGCCATCACCAGGTCCCGAACCCAGGGCTGGCAATTGTCTGCAGGTCTCTTGAACAAAGATCTGGATGAATGGGAAAAAAAAATATATATATATATATATATATATATATATATATGGAGTAGTTTCAGGTGGTGCTTTAGGTTGTGGGAAGCCTCAGGATGGTGAGTGACCATGCTGAGCGAGCTGTGGCCCTTGTCCAACAGTACAGTGGCTGCCACACCAAAGACAGTATTTGCTGCAAGTAATGTTGGAGCATTGCTGGAAGTTTCTGGATGCCAGAAAAAGCTCTTTAACTAGGTGACAGAGTGGTTGCCAACCATGACACCCATGTCGTAGAATGGATAGTAGTCATCCATCAACTCATGGATGGGGGGACCCAGAGGTGGTGGAGCTGTAGTGCACACCATATAATATGCAGGGCTGTGGAGTCGGTGATAAAATTTGCCAACTCCAACTCCGACTCCAAAAATTTTAACATTCCGACTCCAGAAATCTGACTTGCATAATTCCGACTCCGATGGAATGTTAAGGCCAAATTGATTACGATTAGCTTTATTAGGCCAATGGAGATCATAAACAAGGCATTTCGTCACCACCACATGACTCATCAGGTTACTTAGTGGCTATAACTATGCCTTAATGCCTTTTTTTTTCTTTATCAAAAATTACAATAAATCCCAAAATACAAACTGATTGAAGCTTAAACAAAATAAGATTTTTATTGGTTTAGCAAATTAATAAGATGTTTTTGTATTATTATAAACATCCGTAACAAAATGTACTAACCTAAACTGAATTTGTTCTTAAAAAAAGGATCGCTTCCATTAAATCTTCTTTCAGTGATGCTTATCAAAATTATCAAATTGAAATCTAAAAATCTGAAAAAGATTTAGGGTTACTAGTACAAATTTTTAAATTTCCTTATTATTAATTATGTTAATTAATTAATTATAATCCTTATTAATTATAAGCAACTATATTTATATATTATTTATATTTATATATTTATATATTATATATTATACAGGGTGTACAGAAAGTCAGGATCTATTTTTGTGAAATAATTATTTTTTTCTATTTTTCTTTTCAGAAGCCCTTAGAATGAATACAGAAGAGCATGTGGCAATAGTAATTTGGTGAATCGTGGGAAAGAAATACAATGACGTCAGAGAGAAGTTTAGAAGGAGATTTCATAAGCTGGGGCCAATAGACAAGACAATACGAAAATTGGTGAACAAATTTAAACGAATGGGATCTGTAAATGATGAAGCAAGATCAGGACAACCGTGTATGTCAGATCTTACCGTGAATGCAGTACGCGGAATTATCACTGAGGAGCCACGTACGTCCGTTTGTGCTGCATCACACAGACTCGGCCTCCCGACGTCATCTGTGCACAAAATTCTGAAAGTTAATTTGCAGAAGAAAAGCTATCATTTGCAGGTTTTACATGATTTACATGAGGAAGATTTCCCTCGACGAAGTGCTGTGTGTGCTGATCTCGTAGAACAAATCTGGAGTGATAATTTAATGGACAACATTCTCTTTAGTGATGAAGCCACTTTCCATACGTGTGGAAAAGTAAATCGCCATAACTGTCGAATTTGGGCAGATGAAAGACTGAATGATTTCATCCAAAATTGGGAGAGAGACTCGCCTAAAGTTAATGTCTGGATGGGTTTAACAAAATCTAAGGTTTATGGTCCTTTTTTCTTTGCTGAAGCTACAGTTACGGGGCTTATTTATCTGGACATGTTGCAGCAATTCCTTGAACCTCAGCTGATTGGGGATAGGATTGTTAGTACCGTCGTCTATCAACATGATGGTGCTCCTTGTCACTATGCCAAAATTGTTCAGGATTATCTAAATGTACGTTGTAGTAGGGACCACTGATTAACAAATCATGGTAGTTGTGTGTTTTAACCTTCATTCTTTCTCTCCCATACAGGTTTGAATGCCATAACCCCCATAAAATCTAGCCCCATAGAATCTAACGTCAGAATTGTGGCTTAATGTTATAAAAAGATAAAACAAACCACAAAAAGGGGTTTTTGTTTAAGAGATCCTGAAATGGGTAGGCTTGCCAAATCTGAACAGGCCAACAAACAAAGTGCACAGTGCGACTGGGTATACGTGTAATGTCGGTTGCTGAAGCTAGAAGTTAAGAAAGACAGAAATTAAATGACATTCATCTAGTGCGTTTGACTTCTTGAACTCGAACAATCATCCAAGAACCTTTTGAAAGTTTAGGTGGTGGTACCTGCACATCAGTTAAGGCCAGGTATCAATAACACCTTGCCCTCCTTTCCATTTAGCCTAGTCAGGGATATTTAGGGTATAATTATTGTATGCGAACAAAAACAACTAAAAGAAGGACATTTAAGTTTCAAGATAAGGAATCAGGAAGCAACTCATCATTGTTTCTTGATTCATCTTGATTGTAACCCAAAGGAGCCTCTCTTGACCATTGTAATGCGAAGATAGATCACTTGCTTTGCCGAAGTCCAGTTGTCTGTGACCATGTGTTAACATATAGATATAATAGTGCTCTTGCGATTGACACTGCGTGTACATTTGTAAAAGATATACCTTATTGCTTGTCTGCCCACTTACCCTAATGTCTTTGCTTCACCCTGCCTAACCCCCGCTTCTCTAACTTTTTCCTCCCTTTCATGTGTTGTATAGAATGTAACCTCCCCTTTCCCATCAATAAAAATTGTTCATGGTTTTTCCTCTAGTGTTTTTCCAACCCGTTGAAGTTACAGTTTGATTGGCTACGGCATTGTCATCGGGAATGTGGTGAGCATTTTTGTTTCCTTTTTCGTGGAATATTGGGAGGTCCTGAGGTTGGGTCAGTCCGGTGGGCATTGGGACACTTAACTAATCGCATTGTTTCTCTGTTCTGAGGATAACGAGATCACGCCTGGAGGGTCGCGTCGGGATCAACGAGACTCCGGGAAAGTTTACCGCATCAGGGATTCTTAGAAGCCCATCCTCCCTCAGCCAACGAGCCGCCTTTGGGTGTTTGGTTTTGAAGTAAGTCTTCTCCCCGTACCGGTAGAAAATAATTGCATGAAATAAAAATGTTGTCGGGTGGTTCACATTGACTCGGAACTTCATTGGTTTATTGGATAACCCCACCGCAACAACGTTTTCCAAATCGCTGGATCAGACGCGGAAGCAACAGACCTTGGCCAGCGAGATCACCCGATTTAACCCCTTTAGATTTCTTTGCTTGGGGCTTTATCAAATCGCATGTCTATCAGACGAAGATTACGAGTCTTGAAAACTTACGTACACGTATACGAACTGCTGCAGATAACATAACCCCGCAAATGCTCCAGAATGTGTTTAGAAATGCTGCGGAACGATTTGAGCTGTGCAGGGATACTGATGGGCATCACGTCAAATTCTACTCTTAATTATTTAATAAATGTTACCACTTTATCATTTTATGATTGAATTCCATATAATTTCCAAGTGCTTCACAAAAATAGATCCTGACTTTATGTACACCCTGTATATTATTTATATTTATATATTTATATATATATATTATATTATATATTATATTATATATTAAAACACTAGGTTAAATCTATTTTATTCATAAAATTGAGCTAGGCCTAGCCCTAGGCTGCTATGGTTATAATTGAAGGATTTGCACCGACCATGACTCCAGATTTGAAAAAATTTACTGGAGCACAGCTCTGAATTTACTTTTTTACCCTTACACCACTAGATAGGTTAATGATAGTAAACTCTTGAATTGACGACATACCAATTACAAATTGTTTTAGCTAAACATAATAATACATGATGTACAGTTTATAACTCACCTTAAGTTTATTTATTCATTGCAGCAGCAACAGTGGACGATGTTAGACCTTGCATGTAGGCATTTGTTGTGAATTTACCGCCATGTATGCTTGGCCACTGATCAATGGCTTTCTGTGTGATCATTACAGCAGATCTAGTGCCTGGAGCTGGACCCTCCTTCACAATTCTGCACAGCTTAGTCAAATGAGATGGCTTAATGGATCCTTTGTGTTCAACAATGTAACCAAGAATGGAGAATGTCCCTTCAGCTGGTGCTTCACTTCAGGCAGTTGATCCATCTTATCAAAATGCTTTAATATATCTGTGATTCCTTTCCACAGCTGTTCTATATATTCTGTCAGCCAATTTATCACTGAGTCTTTTGTAAAACTACTTTCAGATCTGGTTCTGGATGGTCTAGCAACTTCAGCAACCTGGTAGTAATCAGAATGTTTCTTGATGTATTTGTAAACTTCATTTAGGATGTAATCCTCAGCTGTTAGTTCCTTTTGCTGCCCTGTGGTATCGTGCTTAAATTCAGAAACTACATCATTTGCATTTCCTCCATTAGCTAATTTGGAAATTGTTTCCATCACTCTTAACATAACAGTTTTCCCTCCTTCTTTATAAAATATATTTCTACAAATTCTGCACTAACTATGGTTTTTTGAGCTACTTGCAACATAATCTTTGTTACATAGGAAATCAATACATAGAACTTGGCACTAATTTCTTTCTCTTGTGGATGATCAAAAAACACAATTTTCCACATATCTGTCAAATTGATCAAATTCGTAATTAACCATGCGAGTATCAGATTTGAGTTTTGGTCTCTTAAAACCAATGATATTGTCAAGAACCATATTGGTATAGTCAAGGCCTGATCTCAGATTTGAAGTGTGATTCTGAATAAAGTCTAAAAGCTCACTTAGTTTACAAATTTTCTTCAATGCATCAACGTGGGCTCTGTTCACAAGATGCATTAAGTCCCATCGAAATTTGAAATTTTCTCCAAAACAACTTTTTCATTTCGTTTTTAAATGGCTCGTTGTCCTTACAAAAAGCCCCATCTCCAACCATTCCAGATACCTTGGATTTAATTGCTTCTTCAGATAGTTTCAAGTGATTAGGAGACTTCAACACACCAAAAATTTCATTGGCCAAATAAACTCCTGATTTGCTGTGTACTAAATTTATCCTAGCAAGTTTTAGTCTTATCTTCTTCACTCATAACTAATACAACTAGCATGCTTAATCCCAAAATTGTTCCAATGTCAGCTGTTATTGTTACTGAAGTTTGTTCTAAGAACCACTTTACAGTTTGTTCTTTAAGTTGATTATCTAATAGCTCACAAATTGTCTCGCACGCATGTGTGCTATGATTCAAATTTCCAACCTCACAACCTGACCTATGTAATACAGCTAGAAGTACTGGATATAGAGCCCATGCAGTGTTTGTTTTCATTATGTAGTATAAGATGTTGCCACATAAGTCTTCTATGCGTTTAGTAGTGTTCCGAGAAGATGTTTTCATCACTTCATAAACAGCAGCTCTTTGATGATGCTGAAGTTTAATTAAATGTCTCTTCAGGTGGGTTTTCAGATTTCTAAACCATCTCTCTTGATTTTCTCCTTGTTTGCATACATAGGTTAAATCTTTAACATTGAAGTAACCTTTTATGTTAGAATGTTTGTCTGAAGCACATGCTTTGGGGTCTGTGCAAGCTATGCAATATAATGTAAACATTTTATCATCAGAAGCATCATCAATATCTTCTTGATTATCATCATCTTCATCCTCAACAGCTATATCTACATCAGGCATATTAGTGTCACTATTTGCAATGTTTTCCATTATATCACTTGGTACTGAAAATGAATCCTCAGCATGCCCTAGATCCTTCTTTTCCACCAATTTGAATGTAGATTTGATCAAATCATTGTTCAGGATTTCTTGTATTGATTTACACTTGCTTAAATGGGCTATGGAAATGTCAAATTTGTTGCTTTTTGCTTTATTAGATTTGGATGCAACACTTGAACTTGAAGGCATATTTTGACTCTTCTCTTTATTAACCACAACAGCTTGGTGAGTTTCTTTTGTTAGGCGCAAAATTGCATTCAATGTCTTCTGGATTTGGGAATTTTCAAATTCCTCTAAAGCAGTTTTGTTAGTCTGATGCGCAGATTCCTCACTTACCTTTTGTTTCTTAGGTGGAGGAGAAGCACTTTCTTCAGTCTGTGAAACATCTAGTGAAAAAGTTTCATTTTCTAGATTAGCAGTTGATGAAGTTGGTTCATTTTTCTGAGGTCTAGCACTAGCACTAGCACATTTTGTGAACAAACTAAATGACTGCTTTGCCGTATCTCTTTGCTGCACTTCATCCTGGTATTTCTTTACTGCAATATCTAAGCTGTGGGCCCAAACTCTGGTACCTCTTGTATTGTAACAAATATTTTTTTGGAATTAAAATGTTCCTCCCAGTTTTGCTGCTTTGAATATTTGTTCTTGCATTGACCACAAAAGTAACCCCTTTTAACACCCTCACTTTTCTCTCCAACTTCATCAATATTAGGATCCATTATTGATTATTGACTACCTGAAAAAAATACAAAATAAGTAAAAGTTAGTAAAATAGTATGTAAAAGTAAAAGTAAGTAAATATAGTACAATGAAAGTAAGTAAAAGTAAGTGCTTTAAACTTAGTAAAAGTAAGGAAGAGTAAGTAAAAGTAGGTAAGTTAAAGTAAGTAAAAGTAAGTTTAAACTTAACTAAACTTTTCAATTCTAGAGTCATGGTGGATTACTTAAAACCGCACAAGTAATTATCTGGCCAATTTATCAAACCTGGCCGAGATCAATGGAACATAGTCCAATCCTGATAATTTTATATTAAAAAAATATACGTTTTAATAAAATTTTAATTATCAAAACATTGAAGCTTAACAAAAAATAAAAATAATTGTTAAATATGGAATTACCAACTAAACTTAAAATAACTAAATTTGTAATTTAAAAAAATTGGTTTGTACAAGAACATATACGCAAAAAAATTGCATAACGTCTAGCGGATGAACAAAACCCAAACCCAAATTTACTTTTTCTCATGGTCAAATTTACTGGAGCAATGCTCCCAAGATCCCAGGAATCTGGAGTCATGGCACCGACTCCATCCAACTATTCACTTCCGACTCCAACTCCACTCAAAATTGACCGACTCCACGACTCTGACTCCACAGCCCTGATGATATGTACCTATTACAGTGATAGAAGGATAAATTTTGAAACCTGTGAGTGAACCCTAAATATGAACTGATCAAAATGAAAATTTATCTGCAACATTTTCTCACAGAACCTCAACTTCAGTGGGTGGAAGCTAGGAAATATTAAAAAAAAAATTCCCCAGTATACCATAAGATGGGGTAACTGGGCACCTGCAGGGGTAACTGGGCCCTACTAAGTTTAAGGTAAATTTCATTATACAGGGTGTCAGAGAATTATCTGTACAATTTTTGGATGTTATTAAAAGTCAACCATGAAGTGTAGAAATTCCAGTGTTGTCCCATTTTACAGAGAATCTCATTAAGTTTTTTCTGATACCAAGTTTTGACAAGTTTTTTAGAAATTCCAGTGTGTCCGAACATTATCTGTACAATTTCATCTTTTAATAAAATTCTTGATAACACACGTAAAATTCTTAAACAAGATTATTTAGAATCTGTATTTTCAAAAGTTTCTTTTATTACAGTAACGTTGTTACAAACATTCGATATGTGCACCATTAGTGATTCGCAAAACATCCAATCGATACTCCAAATGTTGCCATGTACGCTGCAGCATATCAACATCAATTCGCTCAATAGCAGCTGTGATTCTTGCTTTTAAATCATCAATGCCTGTCACCTGCGTACATTTCTAAAAAACTTGTCAAAATGTGGTATCATAAAAAACTTAAATGAGATTCTCTCTAAAATGGGACAACACTGGAATTTCTACACTTCATGGTTGACTTTTAATAACAGCCAAAAATTGTACAGATAATTCTCGGACAGCCTGTATAACTGAATTTTTTCCATAAATTGTAAGTATCTACCTATGTATAGGTACCTAAAACATGGAAAAAATAATAATGAAATTTACCTTAAACTTAGTAGGGCTCAGTTACCCTATCTTACGGTAGTTATGGCCCACCCTAGTGTGTGTGTGTGTGTGTGTGTAATAGATAGATAGATAGATAGTGACAAAATTAATACAGAGTATACATTCTAAGGTTTTAATGAAGGAAAACTGAATATTAATCTTAGAGAATATGTTAATGGAACAATTTCTTTTCCTAAGCCCATTGTCTCATTAATTTCTTATATTGTTAATATTGTTTTAATAATTAATTCTCTTTAAAATAAGAAAGTTTGTGTGAATTAAAATAAATGGAGGTATTTAGCAACTCTCCCTAATAAGGTATACCTGAACATTTAAAATAAAAAATGGTATCTGGCAACTCAACCTTCCTCTATATAAGACCCGCTTGGCTTCAGAGTGGTCATAATGATGCGAACTTCAGTGGAGTAAAGATTTCCTTGGTATATCGAATGGGATATAAGATTTATGTATGTATACAGTATGTATGTATATATATGCAAATATTGCATTTTGGGTCCACAGGATCACATGGTTACAAGTGACTTTTTTGTTACAAGCGACACTACACATTTCTCCCCTGGAGGTGGGGGTGACCTAAAATTGTAGAGCTAATTGCTAGGTCTCAATTTGCAGCAAATTTTATGGTCTTTTGATGATGAATATTTTTTTCCCGTAGATGTCCACAATTCACAGGAATTCAGTCAAATGTAAGTAGAAGTGTAAGTGCTGGCTGCATTTCAGTTACAAGCGACACCGTAACTTTGTATGTTTGTTGTAAACAATGTATTTGCCTGATTTAGCTGAAACACACATCATTGTGTTCATTGACCATCCCTCAATACCCTATAGTAAGAAAAGTTCAATTGCTCTATAATTAATAGAAATATGATGAGAAATGTAACAATAAGTTGCTCTGAAATGTTATGAGCGACACTATGGAATGACCTATTACAAGCTTGACAAATGTAAAACAATACATTGGTTAAAATATAAAATGCCTGGAATGAATTCAATGAATGGAGGGCAGTACTGTGTAGGTCAGATGCCGCCATTCAGCCTGGAGGTCTTCAGAATAAAAAAACTCAACAACAGTGATTTAGAACTTTTTTCCATTGTGGTGCAGAAACAAGAGCATTTCTCCTCTTTTAGGCAATATTCAGGATCGCCTTGCTTCATAGATGTTTCCATATTCAGAAAACATTCTCTCTGAAAATACAGAGGATGTGGGTGTGCAGAGAAGCGTTGAAACAATAGTTTTAAGGAGAGGAAATCGGTCCTCCTGCTTCCAGATTTGAACTGGACAGCGTTTCCTATCTACAAGAGATTCGGATGCATATCGGTCTAACTCCCCTGCGATCAGTAGAACAGGAGCAGTCTTTTTTTCAACCTTTCTTCTTTTGTAACTTCCCCAGATTGCTCTCCTTAAACAAGTGATCTCCATAAAACACGCTTCAAGAATGTCCTCTGTGTCTTTCCTCTTTTGCATAGGAGAACTGGAATTTGAGCTGCTTTCGCTGACATTATTTATTTAGATTTTAAAAAGGCGTTCGATACAGTTCCACATAGGAGACTAATTGCGAAGGTCAAAGCGCACGGTACACGTGGTCAGGTAGCTAACTGGTTAGAAGAATGGTTTTGTGCTAGGAGACAGAGGGTCATAGTTAATGGTAGTGAATCGGGGTGGTTAGATGTAGGTAGCGGTGTCCCACAGGGTTCAGTGTTAGGCCCATTGCTTTTCGTAATTTACATTAATGACATAGATGTAGGATTGACTAGTAATGTGTCAAAATTCGCGGACGATACTAAAATAGGTGGTAAGGTTGTTAACGAGGATGATAGTAATAGGCTCCAAGATGATGTAAATAGGATTATGGAGTGGACAGGTAGTGGCAGATGCAATTTAATGTAGACAAATATAAAATTTTGCATATAGGCTCTCACAACAATAATTACACGTACACGATGGATGATAGGGAGTTAGCGAACGTTGACAAGGAAGTAGATTTAGGTGTACGCGTATCTAAGGATTTAAAGGTTAGGAACCAGTGCCTGGAGTCTTGCACAAAAGCTAATAGGATGTTAGGCTTCATAGCGCGTAATTTTGAATTTAAATCGAAGGATCTTATATTGCCCCTTTACAAGTACCTAGTCAGGCCTCATTTAGAATATGCCATTCAGTTTTGGTGCCCGTACTTGCGTGAGGATATTGATAGGTTAGAAAGGGTTCAGTGTCATGCCACGAAACTGATTCCGTCATTGCGCAACAAGCCTTATGAAGATAGGATTAAAGAGTTAGACCTGTATTCACTCGAAACTAGGAGATTAAGGGGGGAGCTTATTGGAGTTTTCAAAATCATTAATAACATTGATAATGTAAATTTTGACAAATTGTTCACTTTCGATAATAGTAGTACTCGTAATAACAGATTTAAGTTGCGTGGCAGACGTTTCATTACGAATATCGCTAAAAACTTCTTTACTTTTAAAGTAATTGATAAATGGAATAATTTTCCCACGCCCGTCGTGAACTCTACCAGCATTAATGTGTTTAAGAACCGTCTTGACAGACATTTTAAAAATATTAACGTTGTTAAAATAAAAAACAATTACCCTAGCAACAGGAGCTCTGTGGGTGGTGGTCGAGGATGAGTCTGTTGACGATTAATGTCAGCTTGTGATATGCCAGCGTGATGCCAGCAATAAAATTATTAAAAAAAAAAAAGTAACACGAACGTAGATGTAGTTCGTAAACTAACTCACTTTTTGTTTAACTTTACCTATTTTTTTTTTTTTTATCCTCTCCTTACTTTGCATGTCTGTAACTCTCTTTTCTTGCATGTTTGTAGTTTGCATGGTATGACAGTGAGTTAAGACTGTTTGCATGGTTTGTAAGCATATTTTACTTCTTTCCATCTGTCACCCCTCTCCTATTTTCTCCGACTATTTTTCTGACTTGTCGGCAGTGGCTGGCAGATGATGATGGTGTCTTTTTTCTCTTTTTCTGAATGAATGTTAACCCACGAGTGATAGGTGTTCCTCCTTACTTAACCCCTTATTCTCTTCTCTTCTCTTAACCCCCTACTCTTTCCTTTCTCTCGGGCTAACCTTAGAGTGGATCTTAGGGTCTTTGTTAGCCTTAGCTTCTGTAGAAGAGCAATGTTATTCAGTGGTCAACCAAATTGTACGAAATATTGATGAAAGATATTTTAGGCCCAGTC
The DNA here is from genome assembly GCA_023014485.1 of Bathynomus jamesi. Classification (NCBI taxonomy): domain Eukaryota; kingdom Metazoa; phylum Arthropoda; class Malacostraca; order Isopoda; family Cirolanidae; genus Bathynomus; species Bathynomus jamesi. Next base: position 302,269 of record JAJOZX010005348.1, on the reverse strand, counting down.
AGTGCAAAAATATGTTAACCTCTGGCTTCAGCATTTCTGCAGGTGTGGGAAGAAAAAGCTTGGTCCATATTTGGTTCACTGAGCAAGTGCCCCAGCCAACAGCAAATCCCAATTAAAGAAAAGCTCAACAATACACAATACAATACAACTGAATCCCTCCTCTTCTCTTAAACATTCTTGGTGTTTCCTTTTCTTGCAATCTTTCTTTGAAATATCATATAGCTGCTACTCTTTTTGAAACAGCTTCCAAGAGGTTAGGTGTTCTGTGCCACATCCATAGTTTCTTTATCCTCACTCAGTTGCTCTCTCTGTACAGGGGTCTTGTCCACTCCTGTATGGCATATGCTCCTGTGTCAGATGGCTCTACCTGACTGGGTGGAATCAGAAGCTTTTCATCACATAAATTCCTACGTCTACTGTCTTCAATCCCTCTATCTTTGCTGCAGTGTTGCCTTGATCTCTCTCTCTACCATTGTTGTTATAATGGACACTACTGAGGGCTCTCTTTCCAGCATGAAAAAAAAAATTATATATCCAATGGCCACACTATGAATGTTTGTTTTATGAAAATCTGCAATTACAAATTACCCTAATTTACACCAGTTATTCAATGCGAACACATCTGAATGACACCCACATAGCAACAAGCAGAGAGTCCTGCAAGAGGCTCTTGCTCCACAAAGAGTTTAACTGAGGCTCTTAAACTCTGAGAAAGGACTGCCAATCCTGGAAAGAGAGGAGAGGATCCCAACTTTGAAAGGAGCAGCGGAGTCACCAAAGGAGTCCACAATAACATTGCATGCTATAAGGAGAGAGAGTTACAAGGAAAAGAAGTACCTCAAAAGGCCTTGCGGTCCATACTGCAGAGGTACCAATGGCAACGGGTGCCAGGGAAAATTTTGTACACACTCAAATAGTGTGCAAGATTTGGTCTAACCTTTTCTTCAACTGATCCACAGAGTGACTGTTCACAACTTCCGAAGGTAACCTGTTCCATGTGTCACAGATCTTATACGTAAAGTAATTCCCACACACACTAGTCCTAAACCGTTTCAAATCCAACTTCCAACCATTGTTGCGAGTTGGGTTATCATTTAAACGAAACATACTTCTAAAATCGACATCGTTGAACCCGCGTAAGAGCTTGAAAACCTCGATCAGTTGACCGCGCAGCCTCCGAGTTTCAAGCGAAAACAAGTTCAGGGCGCGTAACCGTCGATTGTAGCCCATATGCCTAACGGAAGGGATTAACTTCGTGGCCCTCGCCTGCACTCGCTCCATCCTCTCAATATCTTTCCTGAGGGTGGGTGACCAGAACTGCACAGCATACTCCAGGTGCGGGCGAACAAGGGAATTGTACAGCGAGAGCACAATCTCCTTGTTCCGAAACTGAAATTGCCTCCTGATATAACCCAATAGTTTCTGGGCTTTCTTTTCCACCTCTACACACTGTTTCGTAAACTTAAGGTCGCTGCTAATTAGCACACCCAAGTCCTTTTCTAAATCAGTCACCTCGATATTACTACCCAACATCGAGTAGTCCGACTTGGGATTGGCGTAGCCAATGTGCATCACTTTGCATTTACCCATTAAACGGCATTTGCCATTTTTCGGACCACTCTCCTATCCTACCTAGGTCCGCACGCAGTTCCTCGATCGCTTCGGGCGTCCCAACATTGGCCCCAAGCTTGGTGTCATCAGCGAATTTGGCGATCCGACTGACGATGCCACTGTCGATATCATTTATGTAAATGATAAACAACAGTGGCCCCAAAACGGAACCTTGAGGAACCCCACTAGTGACCGAGGCCCAACCCGAACTAGCCCCTTTAATTACCACCCTCTGCCGCCTATTCCTCAGCCAGTTTCCAATCCACCTACCTATTTTCCCACCGATACCCAGCACGCGCACTTTCGCCATTAGCCGGCGGTGAGGTACCTTATCAAAGGCTTTCTGAAAGTCGAGATAAAGTACAGTATATCAATCGCCCGACTCTTATCGTACTCACTCAACATGACGTGGAAAAACTCGAGCAAGTTGGTGAGACACGACCTATGCCGTCTAAACCCATGTTGGGAGTCCCCAAGCAGCTTGTAGGAATCCAAATGGCCAACGATCCTATCAGCTATTATCCCTTCTAATAATTTACCTACAACTGAAGTGAGACTAATGGGACGATAGTTTCCTGGACTTTCGTGATCCCCTTTCTTAAAGATAGGGGTCACGTTGGCTTCCCTCCAGTCACCAGGCACCTGGCCCATCTCCAACGATTTGTTGAAGACTGTAGCCAGGTGGGGAGCCACCTGGTCGCGCACTTCTTGCAACACACTGGGGAGAAACTGGTCTGGCCCAGGAGCCTTAAACGCGCTCAGTTTGTCTATTCTATCGGCAATGACTGTCGCGGACATCTAACACTATCCAGGCCAGCACCTTCGTGCCTCACGCCTGGCTCGGGGATGACGCGGGTATCCTCCCTGGTGAACACTCCCGCAGAGGCTTGCCACCCGTAGTTCTTCGTTACGTTTCGCTAGCCTAACCTTCGCCTTCACTTCCTTACACAGGCGGACATACGCTTCAGTGTTCTCGTGGGAACGATTGGCCTTCGCCCTCCTATACGCTACTTTCCTATTTCGGATAGACGAAGCGATGTCACGATTGAACCACTTAGGCTGCGTTGAAGCAGGGGTGACTGGTTTTGAGGGTATGGCAGCAGACTGCAGCACCATAAACTCGTCCCGGAATGCACTCCACACTCCCTCAACATCGCCGCCAACCTCAAACCCCATCTCTCCTACGCTATCCCTGAGGCTAACAAAGTTCGCCCGCCGGAGATCGAGCTTACTGCCTCTCGAGTTACTACGCTTCACCCGAGGGACGCACACGTGGAACCTAATCAGACTGTGATCACTCCCGCCCAACGATTCATCAATGGTGAGGCCAGTGATGAGGTTGTCTTCGGTCATGAATACCAAGTCTAGAACGCTTTTGCCTCGTGTAGGTTCATTGACCCACTGAGTGAGGAAGTTCTCATCAGCAAAGTCAACTAGCCTCCTCCCTTCAGCATCGGCAGTCCTGTCTTCCCACTTTATGCCACGACAGTTGAAGTCTCCTAAAACTACACACACCCTATCCCCTAGCAGGCTACTGAGTTCGGTGTACAGGGCTGTATCCCCCTCGAGGAAGAGATCCAGAGGTCTGTACACCAAGATTAACCTATAGTTCGTCCCTCCTACATTCAGATTGATGCCAAGCAGCTCCCATTCCGACCAGAACTGGCAGTCAACCGGACTCAACGTGTCCCTGACATATATTAGTACCCCACCCCCCTCCCCACGGGTGTGGTCTTTACGAAACATTCTATACCCAGGAATTTTGAACTCCCCTACGTAGTCCCTACGATCAGTATGAATCCAGGACTCGGTGATAGCAACGATATCCTGGTATTCTGATGCTAACAGTGCCCGTAGCTCGCCAAACTTGTTCCTGATCGACCTAGCATTAAAAAGCATTGCACGGAGGGAGCCTCCCCTATTCTGACCGCCCCCTAGCACGACCCGTTTCCCGAACAGCCAGGGCTGTCGGGAGTTGAAGAGCCCCTCACTAACGAGGGGACAATCTCCGCAGGAGCCTGAGCCCCCTCCAACGTGGAAGGAGAGTCACTACCTGCTGTTGGAGGGGGACTAACTACTGGGGGAGGGGGACTAACTGCTGGGGGAGTAAGTTTAACTGTTTGGGGAGCAGGATCAATTGCTGGTTTGAGGGGTCCTAGTTTAAAAAGATTATACAAATTAATGTTCAGTAAGTCACCATACTTCTTTTTCCCCTTCTGGTTAAAATGTATCCCGTCCGAACCAAAGTATTCCCCATTTCCGTAGAATGTAGGGCGTAGGCCAAAAATCGACAAACTTTAGGCCTTTTTCATCACACATGCATTTAACTTTTATTTATGCTAATGGCTTTACTTAGAGTATAGTCACTAGCACGCATTCGAGGGAGAATTCCTACGACCATACCCATGTCTGTCCTATCCCTAACCTTGTTAGTTAGGTCCTTGAATTCTTTTATAATGGGCTCTGTCTGCCCTCCTGTCCCTCCCAGAAAAACGTCATTGCCACCAACATGGACAATGATAGGGCAACTCTTATTCTTGATATTAATTTTGCCTAATTCCCTATCAATTATCTGGCTTGTGGCACCCGGAAAACATCGGAGTTTTCTCTTGGTCGCCCGTCTTGCTCCGAAAAAGTCCCCTTGATTCCTTACCATAGAATCCCCAATTAAAAAGGATTCATCCTCCTCATCAGCAAGTAAGTGAAACTTATTTTTGAAGGTAATGGGTTCCAAATCCTTGTGTTTTGGTTTTGGTTTGGAGGGTCTTTTATTTTTGACCAATTTGAATTCTTGTTCCTCCATTCTATTTTCTGGAATAGTCACTGTGTTTTCCAAGCGTGCCACGCTTTGTTCTAGATGCTTAATCTTACAGTTTAAATCTGCTGGTGTGTTTTTAGTTTGATCTTGTCCACTGGGTTGGATTTCCAGTGCGACGACCCTAGCTTCAAGCTTTTTAACTAATTCCTTTAGCTCTTTAACTTCCTTTTCGTGGTTGTCTCTAAGTTTACAAAACAAACATACACTAAGGGATGTGATATCACTGATACTACCTTCAGGGAAGTCAACGCACCAATGATTAACTTTACATTTAAAGCATTCTGCTTTCAATTTAGCTGGTAACTTTACATTTAAAGCATTCTGCTTTCAATTTAGCTGGCCCTGCCTTTTTTTTTTTTTTTTTTTTTTTTTTTTCTCTGAATAAGATAAACCGTTCTAGCAATGAAAACTATCAAAAACGTTCTGACCAGTATATAAAAAGGGGGGGGGGATTCATCCCACGCGTAGACGCATCCACCTACTTGCAAGTGACGTTCATCCCTTCCAGAAGACTACACCTCTCGCTGCTGCCGCACTGAACAAAGGTCTCCCCAGGGCCGGACACTCCCAAACGTGTCGCAGCTACCAACTGACAAACACTCGCGACGCAGGCATCACAGATTTCCCGCCAGGAGCGACAGCGAGATGCAGCCCCTTACTAAGTCTTACTAGTCACTCACAAGCGGCCAGACTCTTAGAATCCAGTGTTCAAGGGATATCCCACCAGACCCAGAGTCTACGCCCGAGACTTTACGCTGGCCTGGCAGCCAGCTGGGCAGTAAAGCTCTCTCACCTCAGAGCAGTACAGCCAAGCACCATCAATTGGTTACCATTACGCGAGAGAGAGAGAGACTTCTTTGGACTCTTTCAGGAAGCCCACAAGTGAACCTCCAGCAAAGAGCACTCCCCCTTCTTCAAATTAATGTCTAAAAGTAGCTTTCATGTCTTTTATTTAATATTAATTATTTTTAATATTTGTATGCATATTCCTCCTTTAAAATGCAAAAACTTGTATATTTTTGTGAATTTTTAGGTCTTGGAAGCTGAGTTAGGAATGACTTAACCTGTATTACTACATTAATTCCTATGGGAAAATTTTTTGCCATAAATCTTTGCTTTACAAATAGTTTCCAAGGAACCAATTGATTCATAATTGCAGACAATGACTGTGTGTGTACACACACACACACACATATGTATGCATGTATATAGCCCCATCTATTAGAATATTTGAAGTAGACTCCATTATAAAATTAATGTCTAAGATTTTTTTTTTTTTTTTGCTCATAAGTACACAGTTTTAAAAAAAGTGAAATTGGTACATACAATGCCTAAGCTAGTTAGCTGAATAGAGTAAATGGGGTTTAATATAATACTGATATACTTTATACAGTGTTATCAGCATTATTTTTTTATGATGATATTTTGGTGTTAATGTGGTTGTATTTTTCTCTAGTTACAGATAAACTTGCTACAATATTAGTAAATGAACTCCCTGATGATCTAATGGGTCCATGGTCAGGAGAAAATAGGAACAACCCAAGTGATTGCTCAGGACCTGGAAACTCAAGTTCTAACATCAATGGGATGCTTGACAGTTCTGGGCCAGGTGGAAATCCTGCAGATCGACCCCCTCCCCAGGACCTCCCTCCTCCAGGAGGTTCAGTACCTGGTGGCCCTTCTGGTCCAGGTAGTCCTAGTGGGCCCAGTACTCCTCAGACTGGGCCTGGAGGTCTTGCAAGACCTCCAAGACCAGGAACTCCTAGTGGATCTCAAGGTCAGATGGCAATTCAACAACAGAGGCCAAATGTAGCAGACCCAGAGAAAAGGAAGCTTATACAACAGCAGTTGGTACTGCTACTTCATGCACATAAGTGTCAACGCAGAGAGAATAATGCTAATGGAGAAATAAGACAAGTAAGGTCACACACCCACTTATATATACATATATATAAATTTTTTACAAGGATGTTTGTGAAATTTATTACTGTAAGTAATGTCTATAGGGCCCTTCTTAAATATTAGGAATAAAAATATATTTTCTATTAAAAATGTTTAAAATGATGAAAGGTAAACAAATCTTTAAAATATGTATGATCATTTCTAAAATAGTTATGAAAGTATTCAGTACCAACTTGAGGTTGTGCTCAACAGATATCTGATTAGGATAGACTGCCCAATGGGGATGCAATCAGTAAAAAACTTCTGTAGGTAACTGATAGGTCAATGCACTATATCTCAAATAATAACTTTATTACTATGTCTCATTCCCACAAACTGTTGTTAATAGTATCCTGATTGTTTTTATAGTGTTAAGTGTGTCTCCATCGGGCAGTCTACCCTATAAGATACTGAACAGTGTATCTTGGTACATGAAACACTTGCAAGTGTTTGTGTTTATGAAGTTCAGTTTAATATTGAAGGTAATGAATAATGTACACACATTGATATGAATAAGTCTTGAAAATGGGACAACAGATATCAGTGAAGAGGAATTTTCTTTTTAAATGCATAATATCATAAGCACAAACATATCAAAGAAGTGTAGGAGATTAAACAATGATTAAAGCAGTTTTACTAAATATATACGACTACTGTATTTTGTTTTTAATGTAGTAAGAAAGGGGCAAGGGCAAGTGCTGCAAAAATGTTCCCCCTTATATAAGAATGAGAGCCAAAATCAAGGTCTCTGAGGCCCACAATGCCATTTAATTTTTTTTTTTTAATAAATTTTTAGAAGATCGTGTATTGTGTAAAATGCCTGTATTTGTAATGAGAATAGAGGGAGAGATCAGCTAGAGAGGATAGTGACAGGAGAAATATATTTGAGCACTACTTGTCTCCTGTCTGTGGCGAATGTGGGAATACACCTTTCTTCAGTGTAAGGGCTTTCTCTGCCCTCGTGGACCATTGGGCCCGTTTGGGGACCCGGCTGATCTCCTGCTTCTTTTTCTTTCATTCTTCTTTAACCCATTTTTTCTGGCTTCTCCCTGTTTTTTGGTCGTCGTTGATTTTGGCCCTTGGGTGTGGGAGGTGGTTGCCCTGCACCCTTGTCGCTTTCCAACCAAACCCAAACCCTTTCCCTGCCACTTTTCACCGCGCGTTGGATGAGAGTGGCCGCCTTTCAGGCACAGGGACCGGGTGCGGGTGTATCTCCCCTGCGTGACATCTATCGGCGGTGGGACCAAGTGTGTCCACACTTCGCCTTTCCCTTGTTGGAGTCGGTGGTGGCTGGATGCGCGCGGGGGATGAAGTTCTTTTTTGTTTTGCTATGGACACTTCTCCCCTCGGCTTACGACTACTGCTTACGACTACTACTTCTCTCAACACTCGGGTGGTGGGCAACCAGGCCCTCGAGTCCTTTACCACTGGAAGACCGCAACCTAATGGGGTTGACCCCCCTGTGGAAGCGGAACGCTTGCACTCTCCTTTTTCGTTGCCGACCCCAGTCCGTCCCTCGACTACGCCCTTGGACCTACACTCTCTAGAGCAGGGGTCTCGCCCCAGCCCACTTCAGCCACCTTCGGGCAAGTCAAGTTCCACCGAGGACTTGCCCCCACAACCCGGCTTCTTGCTCTCCCCATATGCCCCCCTCACGCCGTCAGCCCACCCTCCCCACGGAGAGAGACCCTCGCGGCGGACGGGGGAGCCGGCATTCGCGGCCGTCCTATCGACCGTTGAATATCCCAGTCCATTTCGACTCTACAGCCTCCCTCTCCCTCCCAAGTATCCACAAATTCCTGGTGATTCGGCCTACATCTGGGTCCCTCCCGAACAACTCTGAACGGACGTTCCAGGCGATCCGAACCCACAGCAACTCCAGCCGCTATGACGTACGCCCACAGAGGGATGGCTCCCTCCTCGTAAAATCACGCTCAGCCGCAGAGACGAAAGCCCTACTCTCCGTCACTGAGGTCCTTGGATGCTCGGTGTCCGTTTCCCCACACCCTCGCCTGAACCAGAGTCAGGGCACTATTTACACCACCCGCCTATTGTCGGTCGCAGTGAACGAGCTCCTGGAGGACCTCGCACCCCAAGGAGTCACTAAGATCTATCGTTTCACATCCCGACAGGGGGCACCCCCTCCCCCACCCCACGTCTGCTCCTTACTTTCAACACACTAATCCCCCCCAGCCACATTGTATGGGGTATGGGAGACCGCGCCTCATGCGAGTTTTCTATCCGCCCATACGTCCCAGACCCGACCCGTTGCTTCAAATGCAATAAATTCGGACACGTTAGCTCCGCTTGTCGACAGCCGCATCAATTATGTGTTCACTGTGGACGACTCGCTCACCCTGACAGGTGCCCCAACACACCCAAATGCTCCAACTGTGAAGGCGCACACCCCTCTTCATCCCGAGAATGCCTTTTCTTCAAGTTTGAGAAGGAGGTCCGAGGCCTACAGGTGACGGACTTCCTTAGCCCCCCGTGAGGCACGCGACAGGGTGCGGAGTCGGGAGTTGAGGCCGGGGGTGTCCTATGCCGCTGCTCTCGGCTCTATCATCTCGGCACGCCGCCCTGGCCTGCCGCCGAAACCCCCCCAAGCCACTGCTCCCTGTTCCCCTCAAAGAAAACCCTCGCAGGACCCGACGGTTTCCTGTTCCCCCGCCATTCCTCCTCTTCCCGCACCTCACCTGCCACGAATTCCCCAGGTGTCTGGGACCAGGACACCCAGGTCCCATCCACCTCAAACCCCGCCTTCCCAGTACCCCCTGCACACGCCCGAACCTGCCACCCGGAGCAAGCCGTCGAGGCGGAGACGCCGGAGCGTGTCACCGGACCCTCCGGCCTTCCAACGTCTCTCCCTCTTCCCCTCGGACCAAGAAGACGGCTCGGATCCTCACTCCGCCCACCACGCCTACTACCATGTCCATCTCTCCCCATCGCAGAAGTCCCACCACTCTACCCCCACAGACTCTGACCATAGTGGCTGAGATCCACGACCCGCCCCGGACGACGGGACCCAGTCCGAACAATATCCTCCCCCCCGAGGATCCGGTGGATGCGGCCCTGGCGCAGCTGCACGGTGTGACCGAGGGAAGCTCGGCCGCGCCCACGCCCACGCGTCTTATGGATCTGCCCTTGCCTCCTGGTGCCATTTTCTCCACCCCTCCACGAGACCACTGATTCACCTCCTTCCACCCCCATCGTACCTAATCCCCCAACATCCCCGGCCCCCTCCTTGTCAGCTACCCTGTGTACGCCCTCCCTCCCACCCGCCCGGTCCTTTTGGTACCCCTTATCACCACCTCGAGTCCGCCATGAGACCCCGGACGGGCGGGGTAGCGCCACTTTTGGGGCTACCGTGCCCCCTCCTGGTCCGACCATGGAAGCCCGTCACAGTACATCCGACCCTCTCAGCCCACGATGTTCCTCTGCCTGCCGTGATCCACGCCTCCGGTCTCGCTCGGCCGACTCGATCCCGCCACCTCCGCGGGGTTCGACAGGCCGACCGATTCCTTCCCTGGTAAACGGTAGATAGCCAGCCATGCTCCCGACCAAGCCTTCAATTTCGCGAACTCGGATCTCCCTTCATACTCCAACCTCCTAGCACCTACACCTTTACCCATCCCCCTTCATCAACTAATGGATCCCCCGAAAACCACAATAGTCCACTGGAACTGTCGAGGAATATTCGCAAATTATGAAGGCCTTACCTCCTTGCTTGCCACTTCCCGTCCGGTGTGTGTGTGTCTCCAGGAGCTAATCCTGGGGACCAGGCCCATGCCCTGCCCTACTGGTTATTTTTGCACCGCCACCCCGCCTCCTACCTGCACTCGAAGGGGAGCTGCCATCCTCGTACACCGCGCAGTCCCCTTTTACAACCTCTCCATCCGGTCCCCACTACAGGTGACTGCCGTCCGGCTCTCCCTGGATAGACAGTACACCGTCTGCTCCATCTACCCCCCCCACGCTCAAGTCTCCCGCGACGACCTGGTGGAAGTCGTGGAACAATTCCCTAGGCCCTTCCTACTGCTGGGCGATTTCAATAGTCGCCACCCCTTGTGGGGCGACACACGCACCACCTATATGGCCCCAACCCTGATATCCGTCATGACCAAACTCTCCTTCGAGTGCCTCAACAATGGCTCTCCTACTTTTTACCATGCCACCACCTGCACTCCATCCTGTATAGACCTGTCCCTCGTTTCAACTGATGCCCTCCTAGACTTCACGTGGCAAGTCCTCCGAGAGGACCATGGAAGTGACCATCTCCCCATACAACTCACCCTTAATCGACCCGACCAGACTGTTCGGGTACCGGTAAGGTGGGTTACTACCAACGCGAATTGGGCCCGCTTCCGCGACAACACCTATACCACCCTTACAACTGCCCACTTCCCATCCATCGACGAGTGCATCGCTTACTTCGAGTCCGTCGTTCTAGCGGCCGCAAGCACTAGCGTGCCACAATCCTCCGCCTACCCCCGCGCCCGACGGGTGCCTTGGTGGACCCCGGAGTGCGCGGAGGCCGTGCGCGCCAAGAAGAAGGCAACTCGGCGCTTCTACCGGACGCGACTCCAGGGCTGTGGAGTCGGAATCGGAAGCAATTTTGGTGGTGCTGGAGTCGGAGTCGGTAAAAATGTACCGACTCCGACTCCAATATAAATTTTAATAAAATATGTTTTTGTGTGATATCACTGGCAGCTATGGTGGTTAAACCACTTAAATAATAAACACAATGTTTTCCATTTCAGACACTAATGCCATTAATTCATTTTTTCTTTTCAGATAATATTTTTTATTTTTAATGCTTATTTAATTTCGAGTTCTTTCTAAATTTCATAAGTTTTTAACTTCAAGTCTAAACCCCTTTCACAATGGCAGACACTTCCAACAAAGTCTGCAGTTTTTTAATATTTTACAATAACCACAGATGGGAAACATTTCGTGTGTCAGTGTATGATAGATGATGATGATGATGATGAAAAATTATGTGAAGCAAAAATCAGTGGTTTTACTGGCTCTGATAAAAATGCACCAACCAGAGCATCAAATTTGAAAAGACATTTGCAGTGTTTACATCCCAAAATTTTAGAAGTTGTCATTGAGAAAGATAATAATAAAAACCTTCCAACTACTTCAAAGTTAACAAAAGATCAGAAATCTACTGAACGACAAGCACCACTTACAAGATTCTTTACTACAGACAAAGTTACCGTAACAATGACCACAGATGATGATGCTTCACGTGGTGGTGATGAAATGCCTCTTGTGTAATTATCATCATAGCAGATTTAGAATTAATATACCTTCGGAGTCTGATAGACAAAAAATTGAGGAGTCGGAGTCGGTTTTTTATGTGCCGACTCCCCATCCATCGCACGGAGATGCAGCGGGTCAGGGCCATCGCCCGCCGCACAATGAAGACAGCGCGCCGAACCTCTTGGCGTGCCTTTGTGTCCGGCATCACCGCCAACACACCTTTGGCTACCATCTGGAAGAAGGTGCGGGGTGTCGAGAGGCGACATGTCCCCTCCCGACCCCCGGTCCTCCGGACTAACGACGGACTCCTATGTGAACCCAAGTCGGTGGCGGACCACCTTGCTTCTACCTTCGCCGCCGTTTCTTCCTCTACAGCCAATTCCATACCCGCCCCTGACGATAGCCCCTCTCCACCGTCCGTAGACAGCACCTACAACCGATTGTTTACCATGCGTGAACTACAGGCGGCACTGGCCTCTCGACGATCCCCCTGTCCCGGTCCGGACGGTATTCCGTACGGCATGCTCCAGCACATCCACTCTACCTTACAAATTTTCCTGTTGGATCTATACAATCGCATATGGATGGAGGGCGCCTTTTCCTCTAGGTGGAAGGAGGCCCACGTCATCCCTATCCCCAAACCCGGCAAAGATTCCCTGGACCCCACAAACTACAGACCAATCGCCTTGACGTGTTGTGCCTGCAAGATCCTCGAGAAAATGGTTGCCACGCGATTATCGTTCGTCCTTGAACATAACAATTCCTTCCCGTCTACCCAGTCCGGCTTCAGACAATTCCGCTACACTACTGATCCCCTCCTGCTTCTCAGCCGAGACATACAGGATGCCTTCGACAATGGACAGTTCGTACTCAATTTTTTTTGACATCCAGAAGGCCTATGACACCACCCGTCGAGCAATGATCCTCGGTCAGGTCCGACATCTGGGCCTCGTCGGAGCCATGCCGACCTTCATCAGAGGCTTCCTCTCTTCCCGGACTTTTAAAGTCCGGGTGGGCTCAGTCCTCTCTGACACCTTTGTGCAGGAGGACGGGGTCCCACAGGGAAGCATCCTCAGTGTTCTCTGCTTCTCCGTCGTGATGAACACGGTCTCACAATGCCTTCCACCCACCATCCGCTCTTCCATTTACGCGGATGACCTTGCAATCTACTTCGCAGGGCGAGAACCGTCTGTTGTTCAACGACAGATGCAGCTCGCCATCTACCGGGTGGAAAGGTGGGCGACGTCGGTGGGTTTCCGCCTCTCCATCCCTAAGTCCAAGTGTATGGTCTTCAGTAGAAGAAGACCCACAGCCCTTCCTCTACCCTCTGTCACATTATACGGCAGGCCTCTTGAGGTGGTACTCTCCACGCGTTTTCTGGGCATGAGCGCATGACCCTAGACCGACGGCTCAATTGGGTTCCCCATCTCAAGTACCTAAAGCAATCCCTTCGACGCCCCCTCGCTCTCCTGGATCACCTCTCTCACACCACATGGGGGTGCAGATCGACGCTCTCTTCTTCGCCTTTACACTTCCATAGTGCAGTCGAAGCTGGACTATGGTAGTGCAGTTTACGGTTCAGCCTCCGCCTCCGTATCCTGGACCCGGTACTTAATAGAGGCCTCCGCCTCGCCACCGGTGCCTTCCGCTCCTCCCCAGCCTCCATGTGGAGTGCGATCATCTCCCTCTCGCCCTCCGACGGGGTCTTCTCCTCATGAGGACATACCTCCGTGCACAGAGGCTACCTTCGCTTCTGGGCACGGTGGTTTCAGAACTACCACCTCAGGGACGGAGCTGGCACTTCACTGAAGCGGTCCGCTCTTTCCTTGATCTTTTCAACATGCCCACCCCCTCAGTTATCCCCATTTCATTCAGCATCTACCCCCCTTGGATCCTCACCCCTATCAAGTTTTGCAAAGATCTGTGTACCCTACCGAAGACTACCACGAGCGCCATGATATACAGGTCACTCTTCCGCGAACACGCAACCCAACACCCGGACGCAGTCGCCATTTACACGGATGGTTCCCGCTCGGAAGCCGGTGTGGCCTCCTCAGCGGTGATTCTGTCCCAGCCGCTTTCCCGGGGCGTCGGCCTGCCCCGCGAGGCCTCCGTTTTTTCGGCGGAACTTTTCGCCATTACGGAGGCCCTCGATATTGTGCGCACCCACTCTGCCAGCTCCTTCGTCATTTATTCGGATTCCCAAAGTGTCTCTCCCTGGAAAGATTTAACTCCCCCCACCCGCTCGTCTGTACCATCCAGCAAACCTTCCACTCTCTAACGACCTTCCAACACAAGACAATCGCCTTCTGCTGGGTCCCGGCTCATGTCGGCATCCAGGGTAACGAGGCCGCGGATCGCACAGCAAAGACGGCCTGCTCACTGCCGGCCTCCTCCCGACCCCTCCCTTTCTCCGACTTCTTCCCGACTTTCCGCTCCCATTTCCGCTCCATATGGCAGCGGGAATGGGACCAGGCCACACAAAATAAACCACACGATCAAGCCACGAATAGGATACTGGGCCTCCTCATTCCACCGGTCCCGCCATAAGGAAGTAATCCTAGCCCGTCTCCGCCTAGGCCACACCCGCATCACCCACGGACACCTTATGGCGAAATCGCCAGCCCCACTTTGCCCTACCTGCCATACCCCTATCACTGTCATACACCTCCTGGTGGAATGCACAAAGTTGTCTGCTCTTCGTCGCAAGTGTTTCCCTCTCTCGACCGAAGATCCCATACCCGACCGGCTACGATCCATACTCGCCGACGGCCCCCACTTTTCAACGGAAGCGATTCTCTTCTTCCTTACTCACTCCCAGCTGCTCCATCGCATTTAAAACCGTACCCCTCCTACCCACTATCCAGCGACTGACCCTTACTCACTCCCCTAGTCTACCACCCCCAACACAGTAACATCACCCACTCACCGCCTCGCCGAGATATGTACCGCTCCTTTTAGGTACGAATCGGCGGTAAATCAGAGAAAGAAAAAAATATATATATATATATACCTTTCAACCTTTTAAAGGTTCCGTGTGACGATTCCTCATTTCACAAAGGTCAAGCTTGTCACTCCTCCTCTTGAGTTGGTTTCTTGTAGGGATGTTCCGATATATCAGTATCAGTGATATTGGTATCAGCAGATATTTAAAAAGTACGATTTTTCATAATTATGAATATAAGACTATTTAGAGGATGAAATTTCCAATATTTTATGGTTTTCTCCGCATAACTCGTTATTTTTTCACAAGGATTAAGTTCTCGTATAAAAATAGGTATAAGGACTAGAAAACCAAAAAACTATCTTGTAGTCATAGCTCACAATATTAACCCAGCTAGCTGGTTAAAAACATTTACTTACTAAGCCCAACATAGGCCTGCAGTCCAATTGTATAACAAACAAAACTACGACATCCAATGCAGTGTTGCCATCTTTAATGAAAAGGATTATTGTTTTGTCAAATTTTAAGGTTAAGTAGTGATATTTTTGTTTATGGTTAAGTCATGATATTTTCATTAAAACCATCATCAAGGGTGTACGGTTGATCTAACTGGCCATTCAATAATTTTCCCAAAGGTTTAATGAAAATATGATAACTTCATCTTAAGAAATTCCTGAATATTTTAAGGGTTTTATGAAATCGTAGTTACGCAGATTTCCTGTAACATATACAGTATGTTGCAACTTATAAATACAGGGTGTAAGGTAATGCAAGTGGAGATAAATCCAATTTGAATTATATTAATGCGAGTGAACATGGACAAGTAATCTTTATTACATGTACTCTATAACAACCATATATTTGATTGTAAAGTTTATAGGTGGTGTTGAAACTAGTTTAAACCACTTAAAATCACATTTGTCTCTTCACTTGTGTTACTTTATACACGCACCCTCTATTACTGAACAAAGAAAATTGCCTATTATATTATATTAACTTCACAATATTATTTGGTTATGGTCATAAGATACGTAAATTACATGTTGACGTTCATATATATTACACCATTTTATAATGTGCTCATTTATCTGCATTTTTATAACTTTTAGATTGTATCATCATTTCTAATTTGTAATAATAAAAATTAATTAATTATTGATATTTCAACATGTTCTGTTTACTGTATTATTGCTTTCTTTTCTGTTATTATACCATATTGTTTCCCCCCTTCTTTTTCTATTATTTTGAAGATTATCTCAATTTTCATTTGTAATGACAGAATTAACTAAATGCAACTTTATTTTGTTTTCCACTATTTCTATTTCTATTTCTTATTTTCCTTTGTAAAAATTAAAATTAATCTCAATTTTTTGCTATAAAAGCTGTCATGCTTCCCTATTGCATATTCGGGTAAGGATGCTATAATTAACTACAGTACTTGACACTAAAAATACAAAATTAACCATTAATGTCAACATTGTATAGACCTATACAGATGTGATGTATATCTTATGTAATGTGTTCTTTCAGTTTTTATTGGCTACCTATTCTTGCCTTTGTTTAGTCTTAAATTCCTGCAGTTTCAGTGGTAGCATATCCCTTTTTATTTTTCAAGGATTTGACATGATTTTGACATCCTTCTAATTGTTTATACTTTTTTTTAGTGTGTCCTTCCACATTGTCAGACAATGAAGAATGTCCTGAATCATATGACAACTTGTCAAGATGGGAAATCTTGCCAAATTCCTCATTGTGCATCATCAAGGCAAATAATTTCTCATTGGAAAAATTGTTGTCGACAAGATTGCCCTGTTTGTGAACCTTTAAAGCAAGCAGGCTCCCACAAGTTCTAGCAGTGGAGTGCCTAATCAAGTTGCCCCAGTATCACAGCCAGGACCCAGTCCAAGTGTAGGTGGAGTAGTCCCAGGACCCAATCAGGCACCTTCCTTCCACAGGATTAGGGCTGTACTGGATTCAAAGTCCGGCTGGACTCTGGATCTGAGTCTCTGTCGGGGTCGGGCAGGACTTACCACTTTTATTGAATTTTGTCCTTAAAAGCTGTGATATTTTCTTTGTTCCAAATACTTGTTTCCACTAAACATCACAATATAGATCATACAGTGTACATTTAAAATTTCTCAAAAGGAGTGCCATTTCATCTTTCCCAAGGGAATTGTCAGATGGCTTAGGTTTAGTAAATCATAGGACAAAATGTACTGGTATTAAATCATAAAACACAATGTACTGGTATTTCTTTTATTTTTGTGATATACATATAATGTCTGGCTGCCTTATGATTTTCTGACCTTTTTCTTTAAAATATTTCATATAAAATGATAAATACAAGAAATTAGTACTTGTAAAAATTTTTCATTATAAAATGTACTTCATTGATGAAATTATTAAAGTATAATTGTAGTTCTTTTGTTTATAAATTTACAATTCTAAAGTATACAAAACTCAGAGAAAAACTTAATTCCCCCTATATAGTATTAAAATATTTCCTACAAAATTAACAATACAAAAAAATGGCACTTGTGATAAAAATTTGTCCTTATAAAAAGTACTTCACTGAATGCCTGCACAAATGCTGAAGCCAGTGTTCACATATTTTTTTTGTTATAAACATTACTTTTGTTTGTACTGATTGAGCCAAGAATACCTTTAATGATTGTGAGATGAAGTGGAGTTTAAAATGACACATCTGGGACTTATCAGGTTTATACAATTTGGGTAACACTCATTGACCTTGCCCAACTGACTAATATTCTTTGTTTTTTTGCATTAGTTATGTAAGTTCCTTTTTTTTCTGTAAGTCTTGTCTCCTTTGTGTGGTAATGGGCTGGTGATGGCCAATAATTTAATAGTTTTATTTTATGTTGACATTTTTGTGTGGGTATGGGACTAATGATGTTTGTTTCTTTTGTTTTGTAGTAATAATTTTTTTCAAGTGCTTAGTTGGTTCTGAATACACATTGGTGTATGATCAATAAAATTGTTCATATTTTCTTTAGTTACCTGTAAAAACTTGCCTGCTGATGCAGTTAACCTTGTAAGTGTTATTATTGTTTCGTTGATTAAATTAAGCAAAGGACATTTTACTTTTCTTAAATCCTTCCACCATAAGCCGAAGAGTAAGTCGTTAAAAGAGGCAGACTGGCTATGCCCCAGAGATCTTAAAGGTGAGAACCCAGTTTCAGATTGGTAGGAGCTGCCAATCTGACATAATCTCAACCACACTAAAAATTGGTAACTTGCTCACCTCATTTCTCTCATTCTTAGCAGTGCAGGTGGTGCTGAAGTCAAAGGATTTTTATTAAGGCCCCCCTGGGTGGTTCTCACTGGCAGCTAAATCTCCCATCTCCGCAACCAGCCGCAGCTGCCATGACCCCACTAACAGAGTATCCGGTAGGTGAGTAACGCAAACGCATCTTTACACAGATACACTTACCGGCATCGTGCCCCCGTTTCAACGTCGTCAATGACTGCGCCGAGCGCAGTGTGAAACTTATGTCAGACTTCGTGGCAGCAGCCAGGAGCGAGCAACACCTGCAGAATGTGCTGCAGGCAGTTGAGCATGACCGCTTTCAGCAGCCGAATCTTCGCTGCTGCAAGCGCAAGCTGGACACAGACCAGGACTAGGACTCTATGAGGCTCGAGAATAATAATAAAATGTTGTTCTCAAAAACAATTTCTAAAAACAATTTAATGTTGTTCTCAAAAACAATTTCAATGCTGTTCTAAAAAATGTTCTTAAATACAATTTCCTGTGTTTTCATTCTAAAAAAATGTTGTTCTGAAAAACAATTTCGAAAAACAATTTCAATGATGTTCTCAAAAATGTTCTTAAATACATTCTTGAAATTATTCTTGTTTTTTTTCTCAAAAATGTATGTCATCCTTGTCAAGTTGTCAAGGAATAGGAGTTCCGAAAACACCCAAAAATGCAAATTTTTAAAATTTCACCTACCTTGTTGCACCTCTAAATCTCAATGAATTTTCCCAAAACTTTGCACGGGTAATTTCTATGTGCATTCGAACGAAATGCAACCCCAGACAGTTTGATCTGTTGACATTAAAATTTTGCCTTGCATTTTGATGCACCCTTTCAGGCAAAGAGTATATTTGGATAGGTGCATTTTACAGACCTCCAAACCAAACACAGGAAGTTGATGACAGTATGGCTCAATAAATAAATAAAGGTTGTAATGCTAGAACATTAATTATGGGAGAGTTCAACGTACTTCATATAGACTGTGTGGTGGGATTCAGATTAACCTAACAGCCACACCACGAATAAGAATTTTTCTTTTAAATTTAAGGCCTCCACAAAAACCAGGCTGCTTACCTTGAAGGGTTGTTGGGTCCAGGCTCGCTGCCCAGACCTCCGATTCCACAACTGCTGGCTCGTACCACCAACAGTTTCTTACTTGTTTCACATGTCTTGCCAGAATAGCTTCCTTCTGTTAGTGTTTCAATATCTCTGGCATCCCCTTCCTAACAAAACTTCAAGTTCCCTTGGTCCAATAACAGTCTTCAGCCTTTCAGACAAATCCAGCCTGAATTTAGTTTCCTCTGTTATGTTCTTTATTTTCTCTTGTCAATTTACACACAAACTATTTTTTTATTTACATTTCCACACGCGCGCCAATTGGTTCCCCCACTTCTCAAAACTCGCTGACACTTTTAAACCTCAGAAGCGTCTCTTTTACTAAATTTGTTTATTCTTTTTTTTTTGTTTGCTAAAATGTTTTAATAACCAAGTACTTTATTTTCCATTTACTAACAGGGTTTAACAATCGACCGTCCAACTCTCACTCTTTTTCCCATACTAATTTAATAAAACTGTTTTATTCCTCATTCCTTGTTTACAAGTTTAACATTTCTTTATATATAACTTATTGTTTATTCTTTTCATTCGTTAAAATATTAACATTAACATATTACCATATAACATACTTATTCTTTATTTATTTACTTCTTACTAGTTATTGTTTAAAATGTTTATTGTTTACTTATTTAATAATTATTCATTCTTTACTCTCTACTTTTTTTTATATGTATTTAAGACTTATTGGTTATTCTTTTCGCTGGAAAGAAAGAGGGAACCATTAAAATCCTATCTATAACAAGTATTTCATTCAAAAATTAAAGAAATTTAATATATATAAATAATAATAATAAAGGCCAGGGGGAAAGGGCTGAGAACTAAAAGGGGAAAGGGTTCACCCTCCACAACTGGAGCCTTTTAGAGGGAAATAATAGGGAAGGTAACTTCTTCATTGACTGCTATAATGACTGTTTCCTAACACAATTTGTAGACAAACGAACTCGGCAGGGACAGAGCCAGACCAGTTTGACCGATACCCATACATCACTCAGAAAAATATGTGCTCTGTTTGCATCGATTGGTCAAATAACTGAACTGTCGATAACCTTACTTCAGTGTCTCAGAGACACTGAGGTAAGGCTACCGACAGGTCAGTTATTTGACTGATGCAAATGGAGCACATATTTTTCTGACTGATGCATGTGTATCAGTCAGATCAGTCTGGATCCAGCCCTGCTAAGAACCAAGCAATCTTAGATCTGGTTTTTCAAATGATCATGAACTTATTAGGGAACTTGCCGTAGGAGAGTCATTAGGAAATAGCAACCATTGGATCATACGTTTTAAGATAGAATTAAATATTGTAGGGATCTGGTCAACGATGACCATCTAGTCCCTTGTTTCTCAAAGGGTGACTATAGTAGATTTAGGGAGTTGTTAGGCTCAGTAAAGTGGGATAATGAATTTGCCAATAAAAATGCTATTGAGATGTGGTCTAGATTTAAAGAAATTTGAGAGAATGTACAGTGCTTACAATAAGTCTCGCGCCTCTGTCTCGTCCCAAGCTAGTCTGTTAGGTATAAAATGGGCGTTCCTTATGGCAGCGGAGGTGTGTTCGGATTGGTGCACATAATTGCTCTAACCCCATGAATGACGTCCATTATTACGTCACTTCTGCTACATTTTAGTGTTTAAAATACAAATGATTAAGAAGCAGAATGACCAAGTTTCGGGATGTTGGGATGGTTATGGAGCAATCCTAGTCATCATAATATTAGCTAGGTATTACATTATACCGTTTCAATATATACTGTAGACCAGTGGTTCCCAAACTTTTTTTGCCGCGGAACCCTTTGACATTATTTAAAAAAGCGTGGAACCCCTACCTATATTCAAGAATATTAAAAACCACAAATTGTGGGATAAAAAGAGAACTTATTTATATTAAAAAATAAATAAAAAAATTCGAATAAAAAACACCTTAATTTTTGTAAATTTGTACATAATTAGTTTAACAAAAATGAAATGAATACCTAATGGGAAGAATGCTTCTGCTTCTTAGACTCCAGTATCCTCTGGAAATTTGGTTTAATGTTGGATAATTGAATTCTCATATCTGGTGCAGCATCCAGTCTGCTGCGATATTCTGTTTTCGTGCTCGCATATCTTGAAAATCCTGATTCACACAAATATGTTGTTGCAAATGGCAATAGCACTCGTATGGCTCGTTTTGATAATTCCGGATATTCGTCACTTAAATTTCCCCAGAAAATAGCTACCGGAACTTCTTCAAACTTGGCCTTTAACTGAGTATCTAAAGTAATTTCTATTAAATTTTCATAATCCACTGCTAGAAATCCTGTTGGCTTTTCTTTAACTTTGAATGGATTCTGTACCCAGTAATGGTCTTTGTTCTTCAAATTTGGAAAATACTCAATTAGAGATTCTGATAAGCTGTTGAGATGATTTTTAATATCATTGAGGATTTCAACATCTAATTCCACTTCGGATTCTTGGAGAAAGTCACTAAGAAGCGGAAAACAATCAAGAGTATTTTGTTCCACATCTGAGATCCAGTACTGCAATTTACGTGATAAAGATACCATTTTATCTTGCGCTTGAAAAATGTTTACTTCTTTCCCTTGCAGAGATAGACATGTTTCATTCAATTTTGAAAAAATATCTGCTAAATATGCAATCCTTGCTAGCCATGCCATATTTGTTAATCTGTCAGATAATCTAAATTTATGATCAATAAAATAAGACAACAATTCTCTCCTCAATTCAAACATTCTCACAAGAACATTTCCTCGTGAGAGCCACCTAATTTCTGTATGTAAAAGTAGAGTGTTATGAAGACTACCCAGATCTTCACACAAGGCCTTAAAAATTCGTGATTGCAATGGCCGAGATTTAATAAAATTGATAATCTGCACTGCTTCGTCCAAAACTATCTTTAATGAAGCTGAAATCCTTTTTGTCACTAATGCATATCTGTGAAGAATGCAGTGATTACTGTTGCAGTTTTTTGCAACATTCTTGATTCGTGTTACAGCGCCAGCTAATTTTCCTGTCATTGCCTTTGCTCCATCGCTGCATACTGAAATACATTTTTCAAAGCCTATATCATGCGTTTTCATAAAATTATCAATGCAATTAAATATATCATTTCCTGTGGTATGCAATTCTAAACTTTTGCAAAAAAGCAAATCTTCTTCAATTTTCTTATTAAAGTCATATCTAGCAAACACAAGTAAAATTGCTAGTCCAGCAACGTCTGTGGACTCATCTATTTGTAATACATAAGCATCACATACACGCAATCGTGAAATAAGTTCATTTTGAATGTCATTAGCAATATCATTAATACGTCTTGACACCGTATTTTTGGAAAGAGATACAGCCTCAACTTTCTGAACAGAATCTTCATTAAACACGCAAGATATTATATCTTTTAATAAAGGTTTTATAAGTGATTCACCAATAGTATGTGCCTCACCAGCAAGAGCAATGTGGTAACATGCTTTATATGACGCTTCTGTTGCATTTTCATTGTCTGTTTTACATTTTTTTAATAAGACACTTCTAGAGCTTTTCAGACTTTCAAGTTTTCTTTCAAAAAAAGAAATATCTTTATTTTTAAAAGTCTGATGATTTGTTTCCATATGTCTCTGAACTTTGCTGGTGCTAAAGAACTGTTTGCTAATATTTTGTTACAAAGTAAGCAAAGGGCATCTGGGGCTTCTTCGTCACCAATACTAGTAAAACCATATAACAAATAATTAGGATCATATTTACGTTTTTTCATAGATGTCTGCACAGAATCGGAGGAAGCAGATTTCTTTTTTTGTGGATTAATCACACTAGAAGTTGGTGGTTGTGCAGCTTCTGCAATTTCTGTATCTTCTATAGATGCTTTTGTTTCACTAGTTTCTGCATTACTAGTAATTTCAGTTTTTTTACGAAACCCATATTTTAACCATCGATCCATTGAAGGGTTAATTTTCACGAATTTTGAAATATTACAATTACGAAAAATGAATAATAAAAAGTTCTAACCAAATTAATTCACAGAGGACAACGATTTCAAAGATTGCACTAACGAAGTGTTTATCAAGTAGGCCTAGTAGGTAGAGGCAAGCAACGTTGCTGCACAATCTTCTGCACTTTAATTATTCGTTAGGCTTCACTTAGACCTGTTAGCGTCTTGTAAACAGATTCACAATATCCCATGTAAACATTAGGAAAATACTGATATTTTTACTGCGCATTCTGCTGCAGTTAATAAAGTCCTTTTGTATAACCACCTCAGATCACTTCACTTCCAAAGCTTACAAAACAAACTGATAACGCACGCTCGAGTCGAGTACCTCGACTACTATAGAAATCAAATACGCAAAACATGATAAGTATGGCCAAAAAAAATTGGCAACTCTTACAGAGGGCGCTGCTGTTACGTTCGAAATGTTTCGTTCAAGCCTATTGCCGTTTCTAAATATTTCGCTCAAACCATACTTATGCTTTATTTTCCTTCGTGCAAAATTTCATATTTCTTCGCTAGACTTATTTTTTTGAAAATGAGTAATTTATATTTTTTTTAAATAAAATATTTTTTATTTTAAACTTTAGCTCGCGGAACCCCTGAATTTTTTCGCGGAACCCTGGGGTTCCGCGGAACACACTTTGGGAACCACTGCTGTAGACTATAGAGAACGACTAATTCAGCAAATATCCCAAATCATGGCATGATACCTAAGTTATTTTGACGCAGGTCTAAATTATTTGCTCAAATGCAATGATTGATATTAAGTAATTGTTGGGAATTGTTGTCAATATTGTTTGTGATACATATCCTACGTGAAGAATCTAATGACCAAATTTCTCAGTGAACCTCTCACGCGCTCGCATTTCAAGGAAGTCACGGTCGTCTCACTAATAGATAGTTTATCCATTGTTTTAAGTGGTAACCTATTCCATCTTATGAAAGTCATTAGTCTAAAGCAGTGATGCACAAACCCTTGCCCGCGGGCCAAATGTGGCCAGCACGGGTCTTTTCAATTCAATGAAAAAGTTAGCTACCCAAAGAAAAATCTGAAATATTACCCCTGGTTATTATAAAAAATAGAATATCTATATATCTGGCCCCTACATATAAAACAGATGGTTGGTTTGGCCCTCACATCCAAAAAGTTTGTGCACCACTGGTCTAAAGCAAGACTGGTGGGCCGTGAATCAGAGAAATTTGCATTTGATTTGTTCATCGTAATTATTACATAATATAGTATACTGTATATAGTAGTATATAAGAGTTTATTCATAGCATATCATATGACAATTCCCATAAACATGTGATGGCCTCGATGTTGCCAGTTTTTATTTTTTTCCTGAAACTATTACCTTCTCATAGTTTGTTTCAACAATGCATATATTATCATCTCCACGAGCGTAGACATTGCAAGAAAAGATTCTAACTAAGGATAAGTAAAGTTCTTTCATGGTCACAATATATACTTTATAGATGTCAAACATAAAAATATAATAAAATTCTATATTAACATAAATATATATTCGATACACATTTACGTCATGGCTTTAACATCAGTATTTCGTATAGCTTCCTCCGGCATCAATAATTTCTTGCAATCGTTGCGGCATAGAAGAGGCCAGATTGTAGGGAATGTTTGGTGTTCGACGTAAGCTCGCCCAACTATTCCTCGTGTGAGCTAAAAGTGCTTCAGATGTTCTTTCATTGCGTTGCTCCCATTCGTTAATCATTATTGCCCAAAGGTTTTCAATCGGATTCATATCAGGAGAACGTGGTGGCAGAATTAGATTAGATTAATAATCTGTGGCTCCCTTTCCTCCTCCCTTCGTAATTCCCCACCCAACCTCGTTTCCTTCGACATAGCAACGCTTACCTCCATCCTCATTCCACTTCCTTCATTAAACCTATTATCGCTTTTACTGTCCCTTCCTTCCATCCTTCAATGCCAGCGTTCTTAAACCTAGCACATAAATTATATAGTATGAAGTCTAACACCTTAGATCTCTACGCATTCATGTTACTTGAAGACGCGTGTGTCTTTGGGGAATCTAAGTATTGAGAGTGGGTTTGAGGGGTAGTCTATAGATTATTACAGATGACCTTGAACGCTCCAACTATTTAAAAATGATTATTTATTACGCACATCATATGGCATAATACACACATGAATTTAAGTATCTTACACTATAGGAATGGAATTGAATCCTACCAGAGTTAAAAAGTCGCAAAATATGATAGATTAGTTTGTATTAAGAGGTTACTAAGAGAAAAGGATTTGGGATAGAGCGGAAGGCAGAGAGTATATTTTCTCGAGTTTCGGTTATTATTAACGTTATATGGATACATTGCCATGCGGTGTGATGAGAGAGAGAGCGCTTTTAAATCACACCTTTTAAATGGTTTGTGGGTAAGGGCTTCAGGTATGTTATTTTAGTCCAGGGTAGTTTATGTGGAGGTGTTAACGTAACTTGCACTTGGGACTGTTAATTGTAATACAACTACCATAGCTGGGACTGAGACACGTTATCCCCTGCATACTCTATATATATCTATATACAGTATGTCTCTATATATAAATAGATAGAGTGATCGACACAATGATAATGTGGACGTCATTGATGGAGTTAGAGCAATTATGTGCACCAATCCGAACACACCTCCGCTGCCATAAGGACCGCCCATTTTATACCTAACAGACTAGCTTGGGACGAGACAGAGGCGCGAGACTTATTGTAAGCACTGTACAATGCAGGTGTATTCCTTTCAGGAGTGTTAGGAATGACAAGATTAGGAAACCTTTGTGGTGGAATAGGGAAATAGCTGAAATGATTAAAAATAAAAAAAAAAGGCATTCAGAGAATTTAAAGGCAGTGATAGTATTTTGGACTTCGATAATTATAGGCAGTTAAGAAATAAGCTAAATAGTTTGATTAGGAAGAATAAAAGGCATAACTAAATAAATCGTTAGAAATAGCAAAAAAGATACAAAGAAATTCTTTAGTTTTTATAAATATAATAATAAAAAGCATGATAGGATGTTTAAAAAAGATCAGGACATTTTTGGTATTTTTAATTATTATTTTAGCTGTTTTCACTGAAGAAAATTTAAATAACTTTGATTTTAATCCTTTCGATCCTGTAAATTCAAACATTCTTGATCATATTCATAAAAGGAAGGATGATGTTAGGCAAGTGATTGGTACATTGAAATCAAATAAGGCTGCTGGACCTGATAACATATTTGCTAGGATTCCAGGGGCGGATCCAGCCTTCTGGGCTGACTGTCTTCCAAAATTTGAAAAGTAAAAAATGTGTACGGAACTATTGTAAATCATGAAATTTTCACTATCACCTTTTTGGCAGAAGTACATTTTCAAGTTGCTATAACATATTTTTAAATGAAATGAAAGATAAAAATAAAACAATGGAAAATTACATCATATTTATCAAAATATTATATAATTAAATATTATATATTATTAAAATATCATATAATGAAAAATTTACTGAAAATTCTGACTGTCTTCCGGAAGACAGTGGAAGACTGTCTAAATTCACTCCTGGATTCTCAGAGAAAGGGAAGAAAGCTTATCTGATGCACTAACTATTTTGTTTGCTAGGTCAATTAATAGTGCAGAAGTACCAGATGAATGGAAGAAAGCTGATGTCATACCCATTTACAAAAAGGGTAGTAAGAAGGAGGTAGGAAATTATAGACCTGTTAGCTTATCATTGGTAGGAAAGATAGGCCTACTAGAATTATAAAGAATAATATTCCAAGATCATTTGGAGAACTTTAATCTTATTTAAAGTTCACAACATGGATTTAGATCAGGAAAGTCCTGTCTGTCTAATCTCTTAGATTTTTTTAGAATTTGTGACTGATCAGGTAGATAATGGAAATGATGTAGATGTTATTTATTTCAATTTTAGTAAAGCATTTGACAAGGTTCCACATAGGAGACTTCTATATAAATTAAGAGCTCATGGTATATTGGGGTCAGTTTTAAATTGGGTAGAAAAATGGTTAGAAGACAGAGAACAGAGGGTAATTCTAAATGGTCATGAATCTGGGTGCCGAGAGAAAGTGAAAAGTGGAGTACCACAGGGATCAGTTTTGGTTCCACTACTCTATTTTATATCTCAATGATTTAGAGAAAAGATTAGGTTGTAAAACTTCTAAATTTGCAGATGATACAAAAGTAGTTGCTCGTTACAAATATAGAAAATTCTTATAAACTGGAAAAGGATCTTGATAGATTAGTTGCTTGGGCTAGTAAATGGCAGATGGAATTCAATGTTCAAAAATGCAAAGTCATGCACTTTGATAGAAATAATGAAAACTTTAGTTATGAGATGCAAGGGAACTGGTTGGAGGATGTTAGAAAGGAAAAGGATCTTGGCATTACAGTTTGTAGTGATCTAAAGTTTTCTAAGCAGTGTTTAGATCAGGGTTGTGGAGTCGGTCCAAAATTTTCCGACTCCGACTCCACACATTGTAAAAATTCGACTCCGACTCCGACTCCACACATTGTAAAAAATCTAAAAATCCGACTCCGACTCCTCACATTTTAAATATACGACTCCGACTCCTCTAGTGTTTCACTCTATAATTATCATCATAATAAGACATTTCATCACCACCACATGAATCGTCAGGTTACTTTCTAGGATAAGGGAACATTCAAATATTAAGAAGGATATTGACTTGTAGATATTATCATATTAAGGGATTTTTATTTTTTCCAATAATATATATATATATATATATATATATATATATAAATGAAAAAGATTCTCTTAAACATAATTAAGGTCTAACCAGTAGTAGTGCTACTTAAAATTGAATAACCCTTCTTAACCTAGTGGCTATAACCAGGGTTGTGGAGTCGGTCCAAAATTTTCCGACTCCGACTCCACACATTGTAAAAATTCGACTCCGACTCCGCCCTGAAACGTGCGACTCCACGACTCCGACTCCACAACCCTGGTTTAGATGCTAGAAATAAAGCAAATAAAATGTTAGGTATTATTAAGAGGAATGTTAGTTACAAGAGTAAGAAGTCATCTGTAAATTATATAATTCTTATGTTCAGCCTCACTGAGAATACTGCATTCTAGTTTGGTCCCCTCACCTTAGACATTATGTTAATATGCTTGAAGGTGTGCAACGTAGGGCAACCAAGCTATTCCTAACCTAAGAAGATTGGAATACAGGGATAGATTAAAGTAATTAGGTATGTTTAGTTTGAGACACATTGTATGAGGGGAGATATGATACAGATGTTCAAAATGTTTTCAGGTTTGGACAATTTAGATGTACATAACTTTTCCTCACTAGATACTGACGGGATAACTCATGGGCATAAGAAAATTAGAAAACAGACTTATAGACTTGATCAACGAAATTACTTATTCAGTCATAGAGTAGTAGATTTTTGGAATGACTTTTCATATGATATGGTAAACAGTAGCTCATTAGTTAATTTAATTAATTATAAAATATAACTTTAGATCACTTGTGGCTAATAATCTCAATAGACCTAGACCAAGGGGCTTCACTTTCAAAATTTATTTTTATACTGTCGGTCTAGGCCTATTTAGAACCTGCTGATGCCTAGTAGCAGTGATGTAGGTCTCGAGATCAGTCTCGGTCTCGAGACCGATCTTGAGACCCAATTTGCAGATCTTGATCTCAGTCTCCGCTATTTAGATCTCAGTCTTGATCTCAGTCTCGACAGATGTGGTCTCAGTTTTTCTCCCCGAGACCTCTTGAGCCCATAATGAAAAATACATGTTATTGGCATAGTCATGATGGTGGCTTGGTTGAACAGACACAATTCAGAATGTTTATGAAAGTTTGTAAAAGTAAGGGACTCTAGGTATTCACTAATCAGTCACCCTGTTTTGAGTTGCGACGTTTGTCTTACAGGGGTGTGTGGGTCTGGATTTTTTTAGGTTAGCGCTACAAAAAAAATTGCCCCCCACCCCTGTCAGATTAATTCTAGTGAAAATGGAAACTCTAAATAGAGAATTATATATATATTATATAAGTATATATTATACGGCCACTTAGTGTTGCCAAATGGCATGTCAACCTCTGTGGCGTGATAAAAACGATAAAGTTTTGGCACCAGAAAAGGGATAAATTCCCATCACTGGCCAATATTGCCATGACTGTTTTAACAGTGCCTGCCTCTAGTGCTCCAATTGAGCGTGTATTTAGCCATGGAGGCATAATAATGAGGCCTCACATAAGTCGAACTTCAGCAGATCTTCTGAGCATGCTGATGTTCCTTAAGTGTAATAAGCACCTATCATGCTTTAAATAAATGCACAAGTCAAACTGGGTAGTGGGTACGTTCATTAAACCTTCTGTAACAGATATAAAAGAAGTAAATAAATAAAAAGTATGTATTGTTAATTCATTTGTTAATTTATAGGCTACACTTTTTGCATTCAACACACTACATCTGAGAAAGTAGTTATTAGTTTATTAATATACGTACTCAACATAGTCTAATTTCCATAGTAGTGTAAAACAAACTGAAAGGGCATGAGCTTGGTCTCAATCTCAGTCTCGAATTTTAAGGGTCTCGATCTTGGTCTCACAGGATCAGGTCTGTCTCAGTCTCAGACTTGGTGGTCTCGACTACATCACTGCCTAGTAGCCTAGGTATCCTAGGCTAGAAAGCTGGGTTATTTGCACTACACTGAGTCCTCGTGCTTCAATCAGATGTGCCTAGAATTGCTTAACAAAAAAGTTCAAATTATTTATTACTGAAACCAGGAGTGTGGTATTGAAAAAATTGGATTCTTTTGCATTATCCTCCCAACACTAATTTTTTTATATAATGTTGGTTTGGTTTTGGTTATGGTACTTTATTTTCCTTCCATTATAAAAAAAATTAGTATTGGGGTTAGGTTAGGTTAGGTTAGAGTAAAAACAGCCCGCCGCAAGCATTAGCCATTATAAAAAAAATTTAGTGTTGGGAGGATAATGCAAAAGTACCAAAAATTTTTCCAGGGCTGCAGTTGAGATTGATCCTGCATTTTGGAATTGTTTTTTTGACTGGTATAAGATCACTCTGGTGTTACCTGTACTTGTTTGTACAGGCCTAGCTTAGCTTATTCTGATAGCCTAGCCTAACCACAAGGTAAGACTTCCACTTTACCTAACCTGAGTAACTATTTTGATATAACTTGATAGTATCAAAGTTGGTGAGTCAACAAAATTTTTAAGCCTAGGACCTAACTTAGCAACATAGCCTATCCTACAAAAATGGGTTTTGACACTGACTGTAGAGTTTGTAAAAAGGAAGTTAAGAGTAAAGATAGCACTATTGCATGTGATAGCTGTGATGACTGGTATCACGTAAGCTGCAAAGGCCTTACAAATGATATATATAAAGGTATAAATGCTGCTTCTAAGCTTAATGTCAACTTGATGTGGTTTTGTGACAAGTGTAGTACTGTAATAAAAAATTTTAAGTCCAGAGGGTCTATTAGTGAGGGAGAGGCCAGACCAACTTATAGAGATACTGCATTTGAGCCTAAATCTAGTGAAGTAGCAGTTCAAGTAAACTTAAATGTCCCTATACCTCATAGTGAGCCCAGGCCTAGATATCCTCAGACAATTTCTGAAAATGATGAGTGGACTAAACCTAGGAAAACCTGGAAAGCTATAATTCAAGAGCCAAGGAAAAGTGTCCTTATAGAACTAACCAATCAGTTTCATGCTTTCTTGTTGTGTCCAGGATCAAGATGAGAAAGCTGAAGAAAGTAGGCCTATAAAACAAAATGTTAGCAATAATAATCCAGACTCATATAAACCCAGGCACTCTAAAGCTATAGGTGTGTGTGAACCAGCATCCATTATAGGTGACTCAAGTGAGGAGCCTAGGATCTAAATTACCTAGAGGTAGCATAGCTTACTATTATCCAGGTGCAGGGACAAATAGAATTAGTAATAAAATTATAGAAAAAGGATCTGGTATTGACCTAACTGTACCAAAGAATATGGTTATAAAGGGTGATCCAGAGAAATGGGACCCAAAAGAAACCCCTGTAACTCTTAAAGTATAAGTCCTTTTATAAAATCATACGCATCATTCGAAAGAGGATAGTTACAAGTTTGTACAGGATTGTATAGGTTTTGACAAT
The DNA here is from genome assembly GCA_023014485.1 of Bathynomus jamesi. Classification (NCBI taxonomy): domain Eukaryota; kingdom Metazoa; phylum Arthropoda; class Malacostraca; order Isopoda; family Cirolanidae; genus Bathynomus; species Bathynomus jamesi. The sequence continues at coordinate 271,149 of JAJOZX010005348.1, read as the reverse complement.
ACAAGATAAGATACAAAACAAAATAAAAGTGTTAGTTAAAACTAACCCTTCAAGATGACTGCATGGACTGTGGAACAGCTGCGTTTCATAACTGAGCAATATTATGAGCATGGAAGAAGTGTAGTTTCAGCTCAAAGACCTTTCAAGACAAATTTTCAGATGTCAAAATCACCTTCTAAGAAAGTAATCCGTCGGTGTGTCAGAAATTTTTCCCTAACTGGCAGCATTAGAAAAAGAAAACCAACTGGAAGAGTGCGCACAGCAAGGATAGATGAGATCATTAACAGAACTCATGAAATTGTACAGGATAATCCTAACATAAGCATCAGACGTGCTTCTCAGCTGTTAGGAGTTGGATATGGAACAACACACCGTATATTCAAGCAAAATTTAATGCTCTTTCCATATAAAATTCAAACAGTGCAACAACTAAATGATGGAGATTTCGCACAAAGACGACAATTCTGTCAATGGATCCAACAGAAGGTAAATGACCACCAATTTTCTAGCAACTTCGATTATGTCAGACGAAGCCCATTTTCACTTGAATGGAACTGTAAACAAACAAAATTGTCGTTTCTGGGCAATAGAAAATCCATTGAATATTACCGAAGTCCCGTTGCATAGTCAGCGTGTAACTGTTTGGTGTGGTCTTACTACATCTCAGATCATAGGGCCGTACTTTTTCGAGGATTCCACCGGAAACACGGTCACTGTAAATGGTGATCGCTACAAAAAAATGTTGAGATTTCCTTATTCCTAAATTAAAAGATCTTTGTCTAGAAAACCACTGGTTCCAACAAGATGGAGCTACCTGCCATACCACGAGGAACTGCATGGCAGTTTTGCGTCAAACGTTTCCAGGCGAGTTAATCTCAAGATTTGGAGACGTTGAATGGCCCGCAAGGTCTCCGGATTTTTCTCCCTTATATTATTATCTCTGGGGATATTTAAAGAGTAGGGTCTACAGAAATAACCCAACGACCTTGCAAGAATTGAAGGCCGCCATCACAAATGAGATACAGGCCATACCACCGCGCACTCTTGCAAAAGTGATGCAGAACTTACAAGCGAGAGCACTGGAATGCTTGGCAACTAATGGAGCACATTTGAAAGGAGTCATTTTTAAAAAATAAATATTTCATAATAAACTTGTAACTCTACTCTTTCGAATGATATATAGTTTTTATGAAAGGAATTAAATATTAAGAATATTTGGCTTTTTTTTTATGGGTCCCATTTATCTGGATCACCCAGTACATGTAGGTGGAAATGATATAAAGGGTAAGCACTCCGAAGAAATCATGGAGTCATATAAACAGCTATTAACAAAGTTAAAGGAACAGAGACCTAACCTTAAAACATCTATCACAGGTATAATTCCTAGGATACATGAGAATAATAAGTGGTACTCAACAAGGCTGTATATAAATAGTAGGCTTAAGACACTATGTCAGAGCATGGAAATTACTGTACATATCGAACTGTGGAATAAATTTTACAAAAAAGAGAGTTCTATAACAGAGATGGAATTCACCAATAGTAAAAGGACTGATTTACTATCAAAGATTGTATCATATAATTGACTAAAAACCAAAGGAATAGCCCAAATTAGTACAAATACCAATACTCTTGATAACAATAAACTAATAAAAAATATAATTAAAACTCAAAAGAAAAAGGTCAACAAAGAAAGTAAGAGATATGCAAATAATATACCATCACAGAACAAGAACTAGACTAAATTACAAGCAAAATATTCCAAGGGTTCTTTGTCATTTTTCTCTGTAAATGCAAGAAGTATCCGAGATAAAATAAATGAATTCAAGGCATACATAGGTATTGAAATCCTGATGTTATGATTGTCACTGAAACTTGGACAAAATTTAGTATGATACCAAATAGTCCATTTAGTGAAAGAGATAATACCATTACTTATGAAATTGATGGCTATGAACTTTTTTATTATGAATGTAAATATTCAGAGGGTGGCAGAGTATTTATTTATGCCAAGACAAATCTGAATCCAGTTGAAGTTACCTCCATTAACAAGGAAATAGTTGAATCTGTATGGATAGATATTGGGCATAAAAATGCCAAGAAAATCAGGATAGGGGGTATCTATAGACCACCTGAGAGATGTTCAGTTGGAGGAATCCCCAAAAGTAGAGAAGAAAATAAGTACTCTATGTAGAAAATAAACTTATTGATGAAATAAATAAAGCAATGACAAGCAATATTATTATTGTTGGAGATTTCAATTATAGGTATATAGACCGGGAAATATTACAAACACCAGAAAGTAATGAGAGATTCTTAGACTGTATAATTGAGAATGGTTTAACCCAGTTAGTAAAGGAGCGCCAACCAGGGTCAATGCCATTCTGGATTTAATTCTAACAAATAATCCAGATACCTTCCAGGATATCTCAGTTTCAGAAACACTAGGTTCAGGTGATCATTGTATCCTTCGGTTTAATACTGTTTGTAATTCAAGACCTAGTGAAAATAAAGCAGAAGTCCCAGATTTTAAAAGAGGAAATATAAATAGACTAGTAAATGATCTGTGTCTAATAAATTGGACAGATATTCTACAGCCTGAACAGACAGTAATGAGTATGTGGGAAAAATTTAAAAGTATAATAATGAACATACAAAGGAAGCATATCCCACAGTATAAAATCAGAAGTAGAAAAAATAAAAAACAACCTTGGATAAACTGCAATGTAAAAAGAGCAATCAAAGAAAAACAAAAGCATTTCATAAATTCAAAACAACTAAAAATGGCACAGACTCCGAAATATATAAAAGTAAAAGAAGCATTTGCAAGAAAGCAATCAGAGATAGCAAACGAGACCTGGAAAAAAGCCTAGCCAAGAATTCAAAAAACAATCCTAAGAAATTTTTCAGTCACTTCAATTTGAAAAGTAGAGTGAAAAAGAAAATTGACCCCCTCCATATAGATGATGATCTTGAAATAACTGAAGAACTAAACAAATACTTCTCATCAGTATTCACAAATGAAAATTTAAATAATATTCTTGATCATATACTACCAGGACAAGATAGAGAAATAAATAACAAAACTAGATATCCTAAAAGCAATAGATAAATTAAAAATGGAAAAATCGCCAGGGCCAGATGAAATGCATCCAATAGTCATAAAAGCTGCCAAAAAGAATATAGCACAGGCACTAGAAATTATTTTTAATAAATCATTGATATGTACTGAAATTCCAGAAGATTGGAAGAAAGCAAATGTGGCTCCAATCTTTAAAAAAGGAAATAGAAACTTGGCAAAAAACTACAGACCCATCAGCCTTACCTCCATTATTTGCAAATTACTCAAAAGTATCATTACAGGTAAAGTTACTGAGTTACTTGAAAAGTGCAACCTTATAAATGATAGCCAGCATGGCTTTCGAAATGGAAGGTCCTGTCTAACAAACTTGATTGAATTTTATGATGGAGTCCTATTGCATTTGGACGATAAAGAGCCAGTAGATATAGTATACTTAGGTTTTGCAAAGGCATTTGATACTGTTCCTCATGCAAGATTGTTGGTAAAAGTTAGAACCCATGGTATAAGAGGTCATAGAAAAATGGCTGAGAAACAGAAAACAGAGTTCATCTAAATGGAAATAAGTCTATTTGGAGACCCGTATTGAGCAGAGTCCCACAGGGGTCTATGCTGGGACCTCTGCTTTTTGTTGTCTGTCTATATAAATGATCTAGAGAAGGGCCTATCATGTAAAACCTCAAAATTTGCTGATGATACAAAATTAGGCCATAATGTTAAGTCAGTAGCAGGAGCAATGACAATACAAAAAGACTTGGACAGAGTAACAGCCTGGGCAGATAAGTGGGAGATGAAATTTAATGTTGATAAGTGCAAGGTTATGCATATTGGGCCAAAAAATCCAGAATTTGAATATAATATGAATGGAATTTGGATTAAAAATGATGATAAAGAGAAAGACTTGGGTGTCACTGTGACTAATGAACTTAAACCCTCAAATCACTGTATGGTAATCAGAAATAAGTAAATACTAGACTCAATCTCATGCACACACACACACATTGAATACAAATCACCCAATATTATAAAGCAACTATACATTTCATATGTGAGACCCCTCCTCGAATACTGTGTTCAATTTAATAGTCCCTATTTGATACAAGGTATTGCAAAACTGGAAAAAGTACAGAAATGAGCAACAAGAATGATCCCATCTCTAAGACAATTGACATATAAAGAAAGACTGGCATATCTAAACATGTTCTCATTAAAAAGGTGGTGGTTAATGTGTGATATGATAGAGGTGTATAAAATGATAAAAGGGTTGGATAAGATAGATTTTGAGTCTCTTTTCATTAAAGATCACAATAACCAGACTAGAAGTCGTATTATGAAATTATTTAAGCCAAGATATAGAACAAATTTAAGAAAACATAGTTTTACAAATAGCGTAATTAAGTTTTGGAACAGTCTGACAGTAGTAGTAGTTAATTCAGATACACTTGATTCTTTCAAAAGAAGGTCGGATAGTTTGATGTCTGCAAGGGACATCTGGTGATAGTGTTTAAGCCCATTTTTATTGCATGAATGGTACTAGTTTATTTCATATATATTATGTGCATTCAGGTGATAGATCCCACAGCTCAACACATGTGTTGTGGGATATAGGGAGGCAACATCTTGGGTTAGAGGATATGCTCTGTCCTTACACACCCCATTTAAAGAGATGGTACTTTTGCATTATCCTCCCAACACTCATTTTTTATTATAATGGAAGGAAAATAAAGTACCAAAACCAAGCCAACATTATATAAAAAAATTAGTGTTGGGAGGATAATGCAAAAGAACCAAAGAGATTCCTCTGCCGAGCAGTACCCCCCCCCCCCCCCCCAATAGCACTGAGAGGTATTGAAAAACTCATGATCTTCACTTGCCCCACAAACACCTTTAAATGGGAGACCCAAAATGGGTGCACACACATTTCTACATTACTGTACAGTCTTTACAGCCACACCTACACTTTTCCCCTTAAGTATATATAGGGTGATCCAGAGAAATGGGACCCAAAAGAAACCCTGTAACTCTTAAAGTATAAGTCCTTTTATAAAATCATACGCATCATTCGAAAGAGGATAGTTACAAGTTTGTATAGGATTGTATAGGTTTTGACAATACGTAAAGAACGACGCTTTGTCGTTCTTTACGTTAATTATACTGCGTGTTTGCAGTTATAATGTATAAATGTTATGGCATGCGGGAGGTGCCCCTTTGGGGCATTGGTTTCTGCACGTATGTAGAGGAATTACGAGCATATGTTTGGGTGAGGCCTATGGTGTAGTGGTTAGCATGTCTGACCGGCAATCGGAAGATCCCGGGTTCGATTCCCGGGTGGGTACCTCATTTTTTCAATTGTTTCGTTCTTTCGCTCTCATCTTACACAAATAAGTCTCCTATACAAAGCGTCGTTCTTTACGTTAATTATACTGCGTGTTTGCAGTTATAATATATATATATATATATATATATATATATATATATATATATATATATATATATATATATAACTTGGTTGAATGGTTTGTTCTTAGGGAAGCGTAACTTCGCGAGGAATAGGAGGACGAAAAGATGGTACATGTTTATTAACAGACCTTTCGGAAAAATTCAATTTCCATCATCAGTGCTCAAAATTTTAAAACAAGTAAAAATAAATAAGTATAATAAATAAACGAACAACAAATTAAAATGGCGCAACAATTAGCGAGAATCAAAAACAAGTTACAATGTGTATTAAATTAAAAGATTAAAAGTTAAATGATATAAAGAATAAAAGTATGGATAATAAGTAAAATATAAAATGGTTTAGGTAGAACAGAATTGTAAAATTACTTACAATTAGCGAAAATTAAAAGCAAGTTACAATGTGTATTAAATTAAAAGATTAAAAGTTAAATGATATAAAGTATAAAAGTATGGATGAAAAGTAAAATATAAAATGGTTTAAGTGAAACAGAATTGTAAAATTTCTTACCAGATTGTAATGAGACTAATTATACAGAAGGTTGGGAATGGTTGCCTGTTGAAAGAATTCCATTGGGACGATGGAGCCGGGCGGAGTGATAGTGGATTTCTTTTGAAAGTTTATTTGGCAATGTTTAAATTGAAAGCGGAACTGTAATCGTTGAGGGTTGGCTGGATACTAAGGATGTAAAGGGACTCAAGTATGCGGAGGTCGATTAGTTGATTGGCTGAGTTGATAATTTTGAAATTGGAGGAAAGTAACGGGTGGTTGTGGAGGTGGCAGTGATCCCTTATTGCAGATTTGGAGGGTTTGTTCAGGGGCTGTGAAGTTCTTGTAGAAATCCCACGATGCTCGTCCACTCTTGTTTGATATTGGCGGATGGTACTGCCAATATAGTTCGCTTTGCAGCGAACACAATTAAAAGCGTAGATAGTGGACGAAGCAAGTGGCTGGGTTGTTTTTTCTTTATGGTTGAGGTGGGATTTGATACTATTGTTGTTGGTAAAAGCGAAATGAAATTTAATTTGGGGGTAAAGCGGCGTGAGTAAGAGACGGAGTTCTGAAAGTATTTTGTGGCTAATATGGTCATAATAAGGGAATGAAAAATATTGTACGTCTTTTTTAACAGTACGAATTTTAAGGGGGGGTTGATAAATATTATTAAGAAAATTTCTGGTTAAAGACTGTAACAGATGTTTTGGGAAAGAGTTATTAATGCTGAAGTTAAGAATTAACTCTATTTCATGGTGAAAAGATAAGTACGAGGAGCAAAGATGGTAGGCACGGTGGATTAAAATTTTAATACTGTTTATTTTATATAGCAAAGGGATGTGGCTTAGGAAATTAGTACCCAGGCCTGTGTACGTGGGTTTTCGATATATAGAAGTGCTAAATTTGTTGTTTTGTTTAGTTATTGTAATATCTAGGAAGGGAAGGGTGTTGTTGGATTCGTCTTCTTTAAAATTTTTAGCACTGATGATGGAAATTGAATTTTTCCGAAACGTCTGTTAATAAACATGTACCATCTTTTCGTCCTCCTATTCCTCGCTATATATATATATATATATATATATATATATATATATATATATATATAATTTCGTTATATTTAATTTTAAATACTACGGTAAATTTTATTTACCTTATATGATTCATATGATTCACAAATCACAGTTGTATGGAATTTAATAACTCCTCTTCTTCATCTTCATTGCTTTCAACTTCGTCGGTAGATTTCTTGTGTATGTCTGAATTATATTTTAACATCGATGAAGACTCACAATTGAGTCACTGAGTCACGATCGACTCTGATCGATCTGAACATCTGGTATAGTTATATAGTACGGCTGCGGTATACGAGTCGACCATACACAAAACATAAAAAATATACAATTTAAATTAATATGGAATTCATATTAATGTATATATTCAACTAATATATTAATATTTTATTTCAATAAAATATCGATTTTCAAAATAGCCCAAAATAGCATTACAATTTTTGGAAGTAGCCCAAACGTCGCAAGTAGCCCAATCTTAAATTTTAGTAGCGCCACCCCACTCCAAGTAGCCCAATTCGCGAAAAGTAGCCCAATCTGGCAACCCTGCACTCTGCCGTAAAAAGATGAAAAAAAGAGAAATAAGAATGTTTACAAACCATACAAACACAGTCTTAACTCACTGTCATATCATGCAAACTACAAACATGCAAGTAAAGAGAGGATAAGAAAAAGAAAAAGAAAAAAAGTAGGTAAAGTTAAACAAAAAGTGGGTTAGTTTACGCTAAGAGCTACATCTACATTCGTGTTAGTCTAATTTTTTTTATTTTCATTTTTTTTAATAATTTCATTGCTGGCATCACACGCTGGCATGTCACAAGCTGGCATTTATCGTCAACAGACTCACCCTCGACCACCACCACCAGAGCTCGTGTTACTAATTGTTTTTTTAATTTTAAACAACGTTAATATTTTTAAAATGCCTATCTAAACGGTTCTTAAACATATTAACACTGGTACAATTAACGAGTGACGCGGGAAGATTATTCCATTTATCAATTACTTTAAACGTAAAGAAGTTTTTAGCGATATTAGTAATGAAACGTCTGTCACGCAACTTAAATCCATTACGAGTATTGCTATCATCGAAAGTGAACAATTTGTCAAAATTTACGTTATGGAAAACTGATGAGTGGGTAGTTGGGAGGTAACGAAAATGGTTCACTGAGTAGGTAGGTAGTTAATCTAACAATTATTAAATTCCTTTTATGTCAATAACTGAGTGGATGAAACCAATTGGTTGCTCACCAGAGTTATTCTCCACACTAGTATTTATATACTGTGTGACAAGAGCGTGCTCGGTAATAGATATACATTACCGATCAACCAACCGAGGAAAAAAACCAAGACACGCTGGTGGAAAAAGCCCCGCGAAAGGAGAACAAAGGAGAACGAAAACGAGGAACGGGGCGAGAGGACGCAACTGGAGAAGACGAGAACAGACACGAAGAAAGATCCCCACCAGCAAGTACGCTCTCGACAATTACAAGGAGAAAAGGACTCTCTAATAACTAGCAGTAAGTGACTAATTGTGTTTTTAACCCAGTTACATAGATTCATTAAATTAAGCTGGGTCAGACAAATTAGGCCTACATTGTGGCCTAAGACCCAGCATCAACTCATAGCTTAACAAAGGTGAAGGTAGATTGCCCTAACCTAATTTGGTGAGGAATCCTACTGTGGACCTCAATTTATCTGCCCGCTCTGGACCATTTCCGGAATCTCTAGGCTGACCCCTCTAGGCTAGACTTGATCTACTCTATAGTTAGACTGGAGATATAAGGGGTGGGTTAATTGTGGACCAATTCATACAGAGCATTTTTCACATTGGTGGTCCGTGTGTGGGGAATTTACAAACCTTAACCTTACTTAACAAAAATTGCAGAATTAGGCTAAATGGTCTAGCCTAAGCCTAAGCCTAAGCCTAACCTAACAAGCCTAATTAGGTCTACAACCTAGGGCCTAACTAGGAAACATTTACATTTAAGGAGTCTCATTCTCTTATAAGCTTAGACCTGAGTGACACATAAGTACTTGGGGGGATTAAACCAAATTTAAAACTTGACTGTTTTGTCTGTGCTCTCTCTTCTCTGGTAATTTCTTCTTGTCCTCTATTTCATTACGATCCCCAGTTAAACAACATTAGTGAACAAGCATTTAAAATGCATACAACTCCAAGCATCCAATTCTTCTTTTAAGGAAGAATCACTCAACAGATTTTTTCAACAGGCACATGCATTCCTTGCAATCTGTGTGTATATATATGTATATATACACTGTACTCTTTACATGTGCCACAAATACACTCAACCTATCTGAACATAAGCAAGGATTGCATGGGTTACTCAAAAGGGTCTTATGGCCTACTTTGGCCATAGCCCAAACACTGAACCTTGGTCTTATGGCCTACTTTGGCCATAGCCCAAACACTGAACCTTGGTCTTATGGCCTACTGTGGCCATAGCCCAAACACTGAACCTTGGTCTTATGGCCTACTTGGCCATAGCCCAAACACTGAACCTTGGTCTTATGGCCTACTTGGCCATAGCCAAACACTGAACCTTGGTCTTATGGCCTACTGTGGCCATGAGCCAAACAATAAAGGTCTTATGGCCTACCTTGGCCATGGGCCAAACAATAAGGTCTTATGGCCTACCTTGGCCATGGGCCAAACAATAAAGGTCTTATGGCCTACCTTGGCCATGGGCCAAACAATAAAGGTCTTATGGCCTACCTTGGCCATGGGCCAAACAATAAAGGTCTTATGGCCTACCTTGGCCATGGGCCAAACAATAAAGGTCTTATGGCCTACTTGGCCATGGGCCAAACAATAAGGTTTATGGCCTACCTTGGCCATGGCCAAACAATAAAGGTCTTATGGCCTACCTTGGCCATGGGCCAAACAATAAGGGTCTTATGGCCTACCTTGGCCATGGGCCAAACAATAAGGGTCTTATGGCCTACCTTGGCCATGGGCCAAACAATAAGGGTCTTATGGCCTACCTTGGCCATAGGGAAAACTATTACAAGGGTCTTATGGCCTCCCTTGGCCAGAGACCAAACAATACAAAATAAGACCCAGACTATGGATAAACCAAAGACTGTTCCCAGAGACCAACTAGCTATAGCCAAACAGACAAAACTTGATACTGTAGAATCAAATGTGACCAACTGTAATACATGAACACCTATATTACAGAACTTTAATATAACTGTAGCCTCAAAGACAGTGATAAACACAGTTTGAATGATTGCCTGATTGAAGGTCCTAATCTCATTTCTGACCTTGTGAAGATCTTACTGAGGTTCAGGTTAGATAAATATGCCGTACAAAGTGACATTTCAAAGGCATTTTTGAGAATAAATCTTAAAAATGAATATGATAAGAACCAACTTAGGTTCTTATGGTTCAAGGATCCATTTGATTTGAATAAAGGGTTCATAACCTATAGATTTAATGTTGTGTTGTTTGGAGCCAATTGCTCACCTAGCCTATTAGCATTGACAATTAGACATCATTTAAACCAGTTTAATAACTCTTTAACATTGAACTTCCTTAAGGAACATTTTTACGTAGACAATCTAATAGGCTCAACAACAACAAAATCTGAATTATCTGAAGTCTATGAACACTCTTAAAACATTATGCAACAAGGTACTGTAACTTTGAACTTAGAGAGTGGATTTCAAATGATGAGGATTTAAACAAAAAGATTTTAAAGGATAATAATGGTCTTACTCAGCCATCAGACAGAGTTAAAACTTTAGGTATGAACTGGTATTTGGATGCAACTTCTAACAGTCCTGATTCAATCTGTACTAAAGGTTTTAAACTTGATGAGGAAGCAAATACTAAAAGACAAATATTATCAGAGGCTTCCAAAATTTTTGATCCTATGGGTCTATTCCTGCCTTCAACAATAAAATCAAAGATTCTCCTCCAAGAAATTTGGAGGACAAATGTTGGGTGGGATGATCCAATAACAAATGAAAATCAAAAATCTTGGAAGAAGTTAGCTGCTGATTTAACAAAAGTGCAGAACATTAAAATTCAAAGGTGCTGTGGGTTTAGGGATAAGCCCCAGAGACTTCATGTGTTTGCTGATGCAAGCACACAAGCTTATGGGTGCTGTGCGTATCTTGTAAGTCCTACAGAAAGTCATCTAATTTATGCAAAAGGGAAAGTTGCACCTCTCAAACCTACCCGAACCATACCTCAATTGGAACTATTGGCTGCTGCATTAGCCATTAAAACCATTTCATTGCTTAAGGATGCTTACCATGATGTGAACATAACTGATATCCACATCTGGCTTGACAGTCAGATTTGTCTTGCCTGGATACGGAATGATAGCATTAATAGTGAGAATATCTTTGTAAGAAATAGGCTAAAAGAAATAGCTGAAGCTAATGAAAGCCTACAAGTAAACTTTCACTATGTTCCAACTAAACAAAATCCAGCAGACTTTCTGACCAGAGGTTTATCCTACAAGTTGTTGAAGTCAAACAAAACTTGGTTTATGGGACCTAAGTGGCTCTGTAATACAGACCAATGGCCTGTGGAACAAGTTAACTTGACATTAAATTTAATCTTTTCAAATGAAAAGGTTGAACCAATCACTAATTATGAAATTTATTCTGATTTCAACAAACTTGTCAGGGTCACAGCCTACTGTTTGAGGTTTGCTCACAACTGTTTAACTACAATTAACAAACAGCTAAATAAAAATAATCATAATTATACAGAAGTTGCAACCAAATACTGGATAGGCCATGCACAACAAAAAGAGTACAATAAAGAGTTAGAATTCTTGACTAATGGGAAACAAACAAAAGAACCTGTACCATCAGTAGTTGTGGATCTAAACTTGTTCAGAGATGAGGAAGGCCTTCTAAGGTGTAAAGGGAGATTAGACAAATCAAAACTGTCATACAAAAGCAAACATCCAATCCTTTTACCTAGATTTAGCTATTTGACAACATTAATCATCAGAAAAACACACAATGATGTATATCATATGGGGGTACCACAGACACTAACTACATTAAGAAAAACTTATTGGATACCCAAGGGAAGGATCACTGTTAAAACAGTCCTGAGTGAGTGTGTCACATGTGGGCGTATTCATGCTAGGCCCTATAGGAAACCAAATCCTCCTGCTTTGCCAGAGGAGAGAGTTACTCTCAACAGACCCTTTGAGACTGTAGGCATTGACTATACAGGAGCATTGACTGTAGGGGTGGGTGACACTGAACAAAAAATGTACATTGTACTGTTTACATGTGCTGCCTCACGAGCTGTTTATTTGGATGTTGTGGAGGACCTTACAGCAGAATCTTTTGTTGCTGTCTTTAAGAGATTCTGTGCACGACATTCAGTACCAAAGACAGTTTGGACTGACAATGCTACATATTTCAAGGCTGGTGAACAAGTCATCCACGACTTGTTAAGCGATGAACTCACACAATTATATATACAAAATTCAAACATAAAGTGGAAGTATATTCCGGTTGCCTCTCCTTGGTATGGTTCTATCTGGGAGAGGAATATACAAACAGTAAAGAATTGCTTGAAGAAAGCAATTGGTAAAAAACAGATACACTTATTTGAGTTGCTCACTCTCCTGGCTGAGATTGAGAACATCATCAACAATAGACCACTCACTTATGTGAGTGACAACATTAATGACCCGGAACCATTAACTCCAAATCATTTGATTCGGGGAGAACAAGTTAGTCTCCTGCCGGACTACAATATAGACTCTTCAGAAGACCCAAACTGGACTCAACGACATGATGAGCTCCAGACTAAGTTACAACATTTAACTAGAGTTAAAGCTCATTTCATTAAACAGTGGAAAACTGAGTACTTGATGGGTCTAAGGGAGAGACATAAACAAATGACTAAGAAGGATTGGTCTGACACAATTAAGGTAGGGGACCTTGTTCTCATACATGACAGTACTCCAAGACAATACTGGCCTCTGGCTAGAGTTTTAGAACTCAGACCAGGGGCAGACGGGGTAACAAGAGTGGTCAAATTAAGGACTTCAACGGGTGACACAACAAGAGACATTTCTCTTTTGTACCCTTTAGAGTCTGGACCCAAAACAATGGACTTTGGAGAACCTTCTCCACTGACAGTAACAACTGGAGACACTGAACTTCCAGTAACTATTCCTTTGACAGTAGGAGTGGTAACGCATCCTACTACAACATTGACAGACACAAGACCTCAGCGACAAACAGCATTAAAGGCGCGACTATTTTTACAACAAAAAATAGATGCTGGGGAATTGTAATTTTATCTTCTAACTTTCACTTTTTCTTTTCTTATGGTAAAGACCATAGACAGTTTCATCCTATGGATGTATATTTTCTCTTCTAATTAAATGCTACACCTCCATGAGAAGGTGAGAATAGGCACTGTTAATCAGATTAACAGGCATTTACAGTCAAATAGTTAGCTAGTCTAAACTCAGACATAAAAATTGGTGACAATGACACCAAAATTTTTATCTCCCGGGGCCCCCAGTATATGGAAAACTGATGAGTGGGTAGTTGGGAGGTAACGAAAATGGTTCACTGAGTAGGTAGGTAGTTAATCTAACAATTATTAAATTCCTTTTATGTCAATAACTGGGTGGATGAAACCAATTGGTTGCTCACCAGAGTTATTCTCCACACTAGTATTTATATACTGTGTGAGAAGAGCGTGCTCGGTAATAGATATACATTACCGATCAACCAACCGGGGAAAAAAACCAAGACAACGCTGGTGGAAAAAGCCCCGCGAAGAGGAGAACAAAGGAGAACGAAAACGAAGGACGGGGCGAGAGGACGCAACTGGAGAAGGGACGAGAACAGACACCGAAGAAAGATCCCCACCAGCAAGTACGCTCTCGACAATTATACAAGGAGAAGAGACTCTCTAATAACTAGCAGTAAGTGACTAATTGTGTTTTTAACCCAGGTTTACATAGATTCATTAAATTAAGCTGGGTCAGACAACTTAGGCCTACATTGTGGCCTAAGACCCAGCATCAACTCATAGCTTAACAAAGGTGAAGGTAGATTGCCCTAACCTAATTTGGTGAGGAATCCTACTGTGGACCTCAATTTATCTGCCCGCTCTGGACCATTTCCGGAATCTCTAGGCTGACCCCTCTAGGCTAGACTTGATCTACTCTATAGTTAGACTGGAGATATAAGGGGTGGGTTAATTGTGGACCAATTCATACAGAGCATTTTTCGCATACGTTATCGATGTTATTAACGATTTTGAAAACTTCAATAAGCTCCCCCCTTAACCTCCTAGTTTCTAGTGAATGCAAGCCTAACTCTTTAATCCTATCTTCATAAGGCTTGTTGCCCAATGACGGAATTAGTTTCATGGCATGACGCTGAACCCTTTCTAACCTGTCAATATCCTAACGCAAATACGGGCACCAAAACTGACTTGTGAAGGGGCAATACAATATCCTTCGATTTAAATTCGAAATTACGCGCTATGAAGCCTAACATCCTATTAGCTTTTGCGCAAGACTCCAGGCACTGGTTCCTAACCTTTAAATCCTTACCTACGCGTACGCCTAAATCTACTTCCTCGCTAACTCTCTATTATCCATCGTGTACGTGTAATTATTGTTACGAGAACCTATATGCAAAACTTTACATTTGTCTACGTTAAATTGCATCTGCCACTTATCCGTCCACTCCATAATCCTATTTACATCGTCTTGGAGCCTATTTCTATCGTCCTCGTTAACAACCTTACCGCCTATTTTAGTATCGTCCGCGAATTTTGACGCGTTACTAGTCAATCCTACATCTATGTCGTTAATGTAGATTATGAATAGCAATGGGCTTAACACTGAACCCTGTGGGTCACCACTACCTCCATCCAACCACCCCGATTCACTACCATTAACAATGACCCTCTGTCTCCTAGCAAGAAGCCATTCCTCTAACCAGTTAGCTACCTGACCGCGTATACCGTGCGCTTTAACATTCGCAATTAATCTTCTATGCGGAACTGTATCGAACGCCTTTTTAAAATCTAAATAAATAACGTCAGCCGCTCTATGCCTTTCGTATTCGCGCACTACTTCGTTATAAAATTCTAACAAATTAGTTAAACAAGATCTATGGCGTCGAAACCCATGCTGACTACTATCAGGTCATCCCATAAGTAATGTTGTTTTTTTACTTTTATTTCCAAATGAAAATAAAACCATCAAAATAAATTTTAATAAATTTTATATTTTCCCTCACTTTCTATGACTCACTGCCACCTCTCTACAAGCATTTCAATTCCATATTGATAAAATTCCTTCGGTTTAGAAGCAAAAAATTCGGAGAGGACAATGTTGATAGCCTCGAAACTTTCAATTTCTTTCCCGTCGGTGTAGTTTTGAAAACTTCTGAATAGGTGGTAATCTGATGGTGCAAGGTCTGGTGAATACGGAAGATGTGGAATTTTTTCCCAACCAAGCTGTTCAGTTTTGGCAGATGTGATTTGAGCAGTATGAGGATGCGCGCTGTCCTGTTGAAACACACCACTCTTACGATTGGCCAAAAAAGAACGTTTTGTTTGCAATGCAACGCTCCGTCTTTGAAGATGCTGACAGTAGACTTCGGCTGTAATGGTTTGATTGGGCTGCAACAGTTCAAAATAAACCACTCCTTGAATATCCCACTAAACGCACAGCAAAACCTTCCTGGGGTGCAGATGTCCTCTTGGCTGTGGTGTAGCAGATTCCCCAGCACTGACCCATTGCCGATGACGCTTAACATTGTGATGAAGCACCCAATTTTCATCCCCAGTAATGAGTCGATTCAGAAACGGTGCTTGAAGTTGCCGAAAATGCAATGAAGAGCAAATGTTCACGCGATCTCTACAGTTGTCTGGTGACAACGTATGGGGAACCCACTTCCCAAGTTTCGACACTTTTCCCAGTCATTGCAGGTGGCGATGAACTGTGGAACCGGTCGAATTTAGTCGCTGGGCAAGTTCTTCAACAGTTACAGCAGGATTTTCTTCAAGTGTAGCTATCAGAAGGTCATTATTGAACTTAACAGGTTGGCCCGAGCGCGTTTCATCAGTTAAGCTATAGCCACCAGACCTAAACTTCTGGAACCATCTTTGACATTTCCTTACATTTAAAGCTTCCTCCCCATAAATATCCTGAATATTTTTTGCGGTGCAGTCGCGTTATTTCTTTTTCTAAACTCATAAAGCATTATATGCCTGGTGTGTTCCTCTGACACCTCCATCTTATCCGTAAGGGTGAAATAAACGAAGATTGTTAACACGATGAACTTCACTTGGAGTGAGAAGTAACATGTCTAAACACATAAAAATTCGAATTTTCCACAAAATATACAGAGAAACATGTGCAAACACGACGCGAGTTTAGCAATGCAAAAAAACGACATTACGTATGGGATGACCTGATATTAATCAAACCTCTACTTTCTAAGTGATCGATGATACGATCCCTAACTACGTATTCCAAAAGTTTACGACAATTGACGTTAAGCTAATGGGTTTATAATTGCTAGCTATGCGGTCGCCTTTTTTAAAAAGGCTAATTTGAAGTCTTCAGGAATAATCCCCATTTCGAGTGCCTACGATAATGTCTTTCAAATCTTTCAAATGTCTGGGATAAAAAGCGTCAGGGCCTGGAGCCTTGCTAACTTTTAGCCTATCGATATAATGCGCAATCTCACCCTCGTAAACAGTTATTTCATCCAAAATAATCTCGCTACTAAATGGAACGATATCGTCCACGTCGGGAACATTATCTACGTCTTCTACGATAAAAACTGTCGCAAAAAAGTTATTAAAAATACCCGCCATCACCTGAGCGTCGGAAGCCAAAGCGCCGTTAACATCCACTAGAGGGCCTATGTTATCTGCCTATGTTATCTTTTATCGGTTTATGATTATAATTATCGACGTATCCAAAAAACTTTTTTGGATTATGTTTACTAAACTTTTTTGGATTATGTTTACTAACTTTTTTGGATTATGTTGGATTATGTTCATGAGTGAAAGCGATAGTTTGTAGATTGTATATAATGTATCTTGCAAGATTTTATTATTATTGAAAAATGTAACGCATGACTTGGATTACCTCGATAGGCCTGAGTGGCTTCATGTTTTCCAAATGAAATGTAATATAATGTAAGCAGGGGCGTACACAGCATTTCTTAAAGGTGTGTGTGATATATATATATATATATATATATATATATATATATATATATATTATATATATATATTGTGTGTTTGTGTGTCAGCTCAAATTGATGATGATTGATTTGGAATCAAAAAATTACATCTTGGAAGGATTCAATTGTATTTTATTTCCAATTTATGGGCAAGGAATGAAATTTGCACAAATTAATCGTACGTATAAAGTTGAATTAATAACATGTCCTGGTAACCATAAAATAACTGAAATTCCAAATGACATCAAGATTTTTTTGTGGTGAATGTTGCAAAGTTATTGATTTTTTAAACTTTCTTTTTCAAATATCTTTAACTAATGAGAGAAGTAATAATTTTTACAATGGGGGCGCCTATGCCGCCCCTTATGTACGCCACTGAATGTAAGTGACACTTGGATCAGTGATGCAGCATTGAATGACACTAGAGAGAATGCTCGAGAGAAATGAGTACTGTAATGATAGATTTCTAATGCAATTTGTAGACAAACCAATTAGGGATCAAGCAGTCTTAGATCTGGTTCTATCCAATGATCATAAGGTTATTACGAACACGCAGTAGGAGAGTCATTAAGGAATAGTGACCATTTGATCATACATTTTAAGATAGAATTAAATAGTGATCTGGTAAAAAATGACCATCTAGTCCCTTGCTTCTCAAAGGGTGACTACAGTAAATTTTTGGAGTTGTTAGGTTCAGTAAAGTGGGATAATTAATTTCCCAATAAAATGCTATTGAGATGTGGTTTAGATTCAAAGAAATTTTAGAGGACGTACAATGAAGGTGTATTCCTTTCAGAAGTGTGAGGAATAACAAGATTAGGAAACCTTTGTAGTGGAATAAGGAAATAGCTAAAAGGGTAAAAAATAAAAAAAAAAGGTCATTCAGGGAATTTAAAAGCAGTAATATTAATAAGCTAATGCTGTGTCTGTCTGTCTGGCTATCTGTCTGTCTATCTGTCTGTCTTTTCCACCCTAAAACGCGGAAACGGTTTTTTGGAGAAAAAATTATTAGGTAAAAGTTACTTAAAATTAATCGAAGCCTACGGAAAATTATAATATATCTATACAGGGTGTTATCAAATTATGTGTCATAAATTGGTATACATATTCAAATTCAGGACGTCAAAGTGAACAAAAAGTTTCAATGAACATAAATCTGCAATCGCTTCGTTTCCAAGATACATTGTTCTTTTGCCGAGGACAATTCAATTTAAATGAAAGTCATTAAAGTTTATCAAAGTTTATTTACAACAAGTGCTCATGCTCAAAATGGTTTCCCCTGCATCAGGAATGTAAGTGAATTAAACCACAGATTCTCATTTATAAGGCTTTAGTCGACAAAGAACATAACTACCTGTAGAGAAAAAATAAAACAATTACAGTAAATAAAATGCATAAATTTCAAAATACAAAATATAACACCAACTTTTACGAGGACAGTCCCGCATTTGATCCAAAAATCCCGCGTTCAAAATGTCCCGCAAAAAATATTTTTTAAGCAAATTTTTTAGAGATGAATTGATTTAGAATTTCAATATTATGTATAATAATTTTAATTTATTCACGACGTTTAATTGTTAAATATTATTTTAATAAAATTTTTCTAATTTTGTTTGTTGTAACCGTCGAAGAAATCTAGTTTCAATTTGAAAAAAAATTTGGTCTTAAAAAAAAACCTTAGAAATTTTTTGTCCCGCATGGGCATTTGAAAAATCTGGTAACCATAAGTCACCAAGACAAGTCATAACAATCTCCCCTTCTTGGAGAATATAAATTAAATAACTTATCCACATAATACAAACATAAACGAATGAGGTGACGTGTATATATATATATATATATATATATATATTCTAAAGTTACTAAAGGGAAAAATCACTAAAAGAAAGCTGAATGGCAACACGAGGGGATAAACGGAGCAACGCGGGCTGTTCGTTTGGTTTTGGCTGGACTAGAGCATGGTTATTCATATCTGACTAAATCGTTGGTGCTAAGTTTAATTTGGCGATGTTTCTAAGGTGACAGATGGGGTAGAAAGTTATCAATAAATAATAATAGTTAGGGGAAATGTCTATAGCTTCTAAATTAGTAAAATTAAAGAGTTTAGGTAGACTGCTTTGTGGGACGCAGGAAATCTATGGTAGGCCCTAAAGAATGTCTAATTCAACGCACCGGTAAGTGCTTTTGTTGTTGTTTAGAAACCTAGTAACCTAGCGCGGTCACTAACCCCACGTTATTACATTTGGCGACGAGGATGGGATTTAATTTGGCTTATTGGATTAAATTTGGCTCATTGGATTAAATTTGGTTCATTGGATTAAATTTGGTTCATTGGATTAAATTTGGTTCATTGGATTAAATTTGGTTCATTGGATTAAATTTGGTTCATTGGATTAAATTTGGTTCATTGGATTAAATTTGGTTCATTGGATTAAATTTGGTTCATTGGATTAAATTTGGTTCATTGGATTAAATTTGGTTCATTGGATTAAATTTGGCTCATTGGATTCAATTTGGCTCATTGGATTTAATTTGGCTTATTGGGTTCAGTTTGGTTGTTTGGAAAATTGGATGCAGCCTAGCCTAGTGGGTCGTTCGATTTGGTTGGTTTGTGTGGGTAAGCTACCCTACTGTAGCTTAGGTCCCGCCGGCCTAACTCTAAAACTAATTCCTACTCAGCCCTAACTCTAATACTAATTCCTACCCAGCACTAACTCTAATACAATTTACTATTCAGCCCTAACTGGGGAGTAATTAGATCAAATTTAAACTAAATCTAACCTACTTCACGTTATTTGGCCTAAATCAGTTTTGTTCTAGCATGTCGGTGATTGGCCATATAAGCCCCTACGAAGACTCTGGGGAGGACTTCGAAGCTTATGCAACTAGGGTGATGTTGTTTTGCGAGGCAAATTCCATTCCTGATGCTAAGGAAGTACCTACTTTTTTAACTATAATAGGCCCTAAAAAGTTTGGCTTAGTTATGGACCTAGTTGCTCCTAAAGCACCGGAAACTTGCACTTATAGTAAAGTGGTACAGGCCCTAACCAATTACTACAAACCCCGAGTAGTTCTCATCTATGAACTTTTCAAATTTTATTCGAGGCATCAGACTGTGAATAAAAGCATTGCAGAGTTTGTTGCAGGAATAAAAGCCCATAGCCGTACTTGTAAATTTGGGGACAAATTAGACGAAATGCTAAGAGAAAGGTTTGTAATGGGTCTCAAAGAGGAGTCTACCCAGAGAAACCTATTAGCTATAAAGGACCTAACTTTTAGTCAGGCTGTAGAAATAGCTGCGGCTAGGGAAGCAGCTGCTAACGATGTTAGAGCTTTTGGCAGTCGCAGTAGTAAAGCCTAACACGTAAATAGCTTTAAATCTCCTAGGCCTGGCAGACCTAATGAGCCTACTAGACAAACAAATAAAAGGTATGCGGCAAATACGGCTAGGCCTACTAATTCAAACAGGAGGAAAAGCCTTCCAAGCCATGTACTGGGTGTGGAAAACACCATCGGAAGAAGGACTGTCCTTTTAAAGAAGCAGTTTGCCGAAACTGTAGTGAAATAGGCCACATAGCTAAAGTTTGTTTTTCAAAGAAAACAAGGGGTGAAAATTCTAATTATAACATTTCTAGTGTAAATCCTCAAAAGGGAAATATGATACTTCGAACATTGGAGTGGAGTACCTATTTTATGAGCAGCAAAGTGGTGATAATACAGGCCCATATATTGTAGAGGTAGGCCTAAATGGAATTACAGTTCCTCTATGAGGTGACGTGTGTGTATATGTATATAGTCTAAAAGTCACTAAAGGGGAAATATCACTAAATCTAAGCTGAATGGCAAGAGCAAGTCATAAACGAACCAACGCGGGTGTTCGTATTATTTTGGGCTAGCCGAGAGATGTTTTTTTCCTATCTGACCTAATCGTTGGTGCTGAGTGTAATTAGGTGGTGTTTCTAAGGTGACAAATGGGGTAGGAAGTTGTCCGTACTTAAGTATAGTTAGGGGTAATGTCTATAGCTTCTAAATTGGTAATGTAAGAGAGAGTTAGGTAGGCTGTTTGTGGGACACAGGAATCTAATGGTAGGCTCCCAAAGGAATATCTAATTCAACGCACCGGTAAGTGCTTTTGATTGTTTGCTAGAACCTAAGTAACCTAACTGGGGTGTCTACCCCTCGCTATCACATTTGGCGACGAGGATGGGATTCGATTAAGCTCATTGGATTTAATTTGGCTCATTTGATTAAATTTTGTTCATTGGGTTAAATTTGGCTCATTGGTTTAATTTGGCTTATTGGGTTCAAGTGGTTTGTTGGAAAATTGGATGTAGCCTAGTGGGTCGTCCGATTTGGTTTGTTTGTGTGGGTAAGCTACCGTACTATAGCGTAGGTCCCGCGGGCCTAACTCTAAAACTAATTCCTACTCAGCCCTAACTCTAAAACTAATTCCTACTCAGCCCTAACTCTAAAACTAATTCCTACTCAGCCCTAACTCTAAAACTAATTCCTACTCAGCCCTAACTCTAATACAATTCACTATTCAGCCCTAACTGGGGAGTAACTAGATCAAATTTAAACCTAATCTAACCTACTTCACGTGATTTGGCCTAATTCGGTTTTGCTCTAGCATGTCGGTGATTGGCCATATAAGCCCCTACGAAGACTCTGGGAGGACTTCGAAGCTTATGCCACTAGGGTGAGGTTGTTTTTCGAGGCAAATTCCATTCCTGATGCTAAGAAAGTACCTACCTTTTTAACTATAATAGGCCCTAAAACGTTTGGTTTAGTTATGGACCTAGTTTCTCCTAAAGCACCGGAAACCTGCACCTATAATGAATTGGTACAGGCCCTAACCGATCACTACAAACCCCGAGTAGTTCTCATCTATGAACGTTTCAAATTTTATTCAAGGCATCAGACGGGAAATGAAAGCATTGCAGAGTTTGTTGCAGGAATAAAAAGCCATAGCCGTACGTGTAAATTTGGGGACAAATTAGATGAAATGCTAAGAGATAGGTTTGTAATGGGTCTCAAAGAGGAGTCTACCCAGAGAGCCCTATTAGCCATACAGGACCTAACTTTTACTCAGGCTGTAGAAATAGCTACGGCTAGAGAAGCAGCTGCTAAAGATGTTAGAGCTTTTGGAAATCACAGTAGTAAAGCCCAACACGTAAATAGCTTTAAATCTAATAGGACTGGCAGACCTAATGAGCCTACTAGACAGGCAAATAAAAGGTATGAGGCGAATACGACTAAGCCTATTTATTCTACTAAGCCTTCCAAGCCATGTACAGGGTGTGGAAAACACCATTGGAAGAAGGATTGCCCTTTTAAAGAAGCAGTTTGCCGAAACTGTAGTAAAATAGGCCACATAGCTAAAGTGTGTTTTTCAAAGAAAACGAAGGGTGAAAATTCTAATTTTAACATTTCTAGTGTAAATCCTCAAAGGGGAAATACTTCGAACATTGGAGTGGAGTACCTATTTTATGAGCAGCAAAGTGGGAAAAATACAGGCCCATATATTGTAGAGGTAGGCCTAAATGGAATTACAGTTCCTCTAGAACTAGATACAGGTGCTGCCCGAACTGTCATGTCCAAAACAGTTTTTGATAAAATTTTCAAAAACACACCTAAACTACATGCATCTAAAACGATTTTGAAGAAATATGGGGACATACAAATACCTATTTGTGGAGAAGCATCCGTCACAGTTACACTCAACCAGAAAACTTTGTCTCATCCCTTAACCCTTTTAGTGGTGGATGAGCAAGGGCCTACTCTACTAGGCCGTGATTGGATTGACGCTTTGAAAATGCTAATTGACAAAATCTTGCCAAAGAGTCAGGCAGATGTGCATACACTCTCATATCCGTCTGACATAGACTCATTGTTAAGGGAGTTTTCTTCTGTTTTTGGGCCTGAAGTAGGCAACCTAAAAGGCCATCAGGTCTGCATAGAAGTAGATCCTAATGTAACTCCGAAATTTTGTAAGGCTCGTTCAATTGCGCATGCACTGCGGGAGAAGATAGATTTAGAAATTGACAGGCTGCTAAAAGATAAAATTATTGAACCAGTCACACACGCTAAGTGGGCTGCCCCAGTAGTTCCTGTACTAAAACCGGACAAGTCCGTGCGGTTATGTGGGGATTACCGTTTAACAGCAAATAGAGCCGTCCTTCTAGATTGCTATCCTATACCCAAGCCTGATGAATTATTCAGCTCTCTTGCTGGGGGTAAATATTTCACAAAACTCTATATGTCATGCCTATGCTCAACTAAGTTTAGATGAAAACTCTAAAGAATTAACTATCATAAATACGCACCGAGGCCTATATAAGTACAATAGGCTATGCTATGGAATAGCATCGGCTCCAGGTATTTTTCAGAGGACAATGGACCAAGTTCTAGGCCACATTCCAGGGGTACTTTGCTTTCTAGATGATGTCCTCATTTCAGGTTCGTGTAAAAAAGAACACCTAACTAGATTAACCACGGTTCTAAAAAGACTCCGGGATGCCGGACTTAAGCTAAAGAGAGAAAAGTGTTCATGGGTCACTAACGAGGTTTCATATTTAGGGTTCGGCATAGATGCCTCAGGCATTCATCCAACGGTGGATAAACTAGAAGCAATAGAAAATGCACCACCTCCACAAAACATCACACAGTTACAAGCTTATTTAGGTCTCCTAAACTTTTATAGGAAATTTTTGCCTAATGCATCGACTTTCCTTGAACCCCTAAATAAGCTATTACGATCTGGGGAACAGTGGAGATGGTAGAAAACTCAAAAGGAAGCATTTGAGGCTTCCAAGGACGTACTACTAAAGTCCACGCTCCTAGTGCATTATGATCCTAAACTTTCGCTCGTAGTTTCAGCAGACAGCAGTTCTTATGGAATTGGGGCAGTGTTATCTCACCACATTGATGGTGTAGATAGGCCTATCTGTTTTGCTTCTAGAACACCAACTGAGACTGAAAGACGATATGCACAAGTGGAACGTGAAGCATTAGCCTTAGTATTTGCAGTAAAAAAATTTCATTTCTATCTATGGGGTCATGAATTTAAACTAATTACTGACCATAAGCCTCTCTTAGGTTTATTTTCACCTAATAAAAATATTCCAGTTATGGCCTCAGGTAGGATTGAACGATGGGCACTGATTCTACAAGCCTATAAATTTGACTTAGTACATCGGTCAGGTAAACTTCTAGGTACGGCTGATGCGCTAAGTAGGTTGCCCTTAGAAAATCCCAATGATTGTGTACCTATACCTACAGAATGGGTTCACTTGGTGGAGTTTTTGGAATCCACTCCAGTATCTGCGGTACAAATAGAGCAGTGGACAAAATCAGACCCTATTCTGTCTAGAGTCATCCATTTCTGCTCAGTTGGTTGGCCTACTAAGGTTGAAAGTGAATTACAGCCTTTTTATCAACGTCAGTCTGGCCTCTCGATTCAAAATGGCTGTCTCTTATGGGGCCACAGAGTGATTATTCCAAATGAAGGCAGATCGAATTTAGTGAAGGAACTTCACGCTGAACACATGGGCGCAACAAAAATGAAAGAGCTGGCGAGAGCTTATTTCTGATGGCCTGGTTTAGATGGAGAACTCGAATCATTGGTTCGTTCCTGTCAAAGCTGCCTAGAGAACAGAGATCTCCCAAGGAAAAGTCCACTTCATCCTTGGGAATGGCCTACTATACCGTGGCATAGGATCCATGTTGACTATGCAGGTCCTATAAATAATACTTATTTCCTAGTCATTGTGGACGTCTACTCTAAGTGGGTGGAAATTTTCCCAACCACTTCCACGACTTCGGGTGTTACTATTCGCTTACTCCGTTCGGTTTTCGCTCGATGGGGTTTACCCGTAGTCCTGGTTTCCGACAATGGTACTTGTTTTACCAGTGAGGAATTTCGTTCCTTCGTGCACCTAAATGGCATTAGACATGTCCGGTCTAGTGTTTTCCACCCGTCTACTAACGGTCTCGCTGAAAACATGGTCCGTACTTTCAAGTCGGCCTTGCATCATTCTCGTGGGGAGGAAATGCAAGTGGTGTTGGATAAATTTTTGTTTAAATATCGAATAACACCTCACACCACGACGGGGGTGTCTCCCTCTAAACTTATGATTGGCCGGGGAATTCGTTCAGTTTTCGATTTGTTACGTCCAAACGAAACGTTACAACAACGAGTTTTACGCCATCAGGAAAAACAGAAGCTGTACCACGACACTAAAAGAGGGAGAGCTATAGAAGCGCAACCTAATGATCCAGTTATGATTCGCAACTATGGGGCTGGACCAAAATGGGTTCCTGCAACTGTCCAGGAGAGAACGGGCCCTGTTTCCTTCAAGTGCCAACTAGAAGATGGTCGTTCTATTAAACGCCATCAGGACCAGATATGGGAACGTGAATTTCAGAAGGACCAGAGTCTTCCGGAAGAGAGAACTGATCCTCCGGAAGATGGTTCAACTCGCCCGCCTATACAGGTTGCACCTAATCCTACTACATCAACCCCGCTCTGCAGGTCGTCTAGGGTCCCTCATCCCCCTGACAGACTAAACTTGTAGGGGAGGAGTGAGGTGTCATGTGTATATATATATATATGTATATAGTCTAAAAGTCACTAAAGGGGAAATATCACTAAATCTAAGCTGAATGGCAAGAGCAAGTCATAAACGAACCAACGCGGGTGTTCGTATTGTTTTGGGCTAGCCGAGAGATGTTTTTTCCTATCTGACCTAATCGTTGGTGTTGAGTGTAATTAGGTGGTGTTTCTAAGGTGACAAATGGGGTAGGAAGTTGTCCGTACTTAAGTATAGTTACGGGTAATGTCTATAGCTTCTAAATTGGTAATGTAAGAGAGAGTTAGGTAGGCTGTTTGTGGGACACAGGAATCTAATGGTAGGCTCCCAAAGGAATATCTAATTCAACGCACCGGTAAGTGCTTTTGATTGTTTGCTAGAACCTAAGTAACCTAACTGGGGTGTCTACCCCACGCTATCACACTCTAGAACTAGATACAGGTGCTGCCCGAACTGTCATGTCCAAAACAGTTTTTGACAAACTTTCAAAAATGCATCTAAAACAATACTAAAAAAATATGGGGACATACAAATACCTATTTGTGGAGAAGCATCCATCACAATTACACTCAACAAGAAAACTTTGTCTCATTCCTTAACCCTTTTAGTGGTGGATGGACAAGGGCCTACTCTACTAGGCCGTGATTGGATTGATGCTTTGAAAATGCCTATTGACAAAATTTTGCCTGAAGAAGGCAACCTAAAAGGCCATCAGGTCTGTATAGAGGTAGACCCTAATGTAACTGAAATTTTGTAAGGCTCGTTCAACTGCACATGCACTGCGGGAGAAGGTAGATTTAGAAATTGACAGGCTGCTAAAAGATAAAATTATCGAACCAGTCACACGCTAAGTGGGCTGCTCCAGTAGTTCCTGTACTAAAACCTGACAAGTCCGTGCGGTTATGTGAGGATTACCGTTTAACAGAAAATAGAGCAGTCCTTCTAGATTGCTACCCTATACCCAAGCCTGATGAATTATTTAGCTCTCTTGCTAGGGGTAAATATTTCACAAAACTAGATATGTTCCAAGCCTCTGCTCAACTAAGTTTAGATGAATATTCTAAAGAACTAACTATCATAAATAAGCACCGAAGCCTACATAAGTACAATAGGCTATGCTATGAAATAGCATCGGCTCCCGGTATTTTTCAGAGGACAATGGACCAAGTTCTAGGTCACATTCCGGGGGTACTTTGTTTTCTAGATGATGTCCTCATTTCAGGTTCGTCTAAAAAGAACACCTAACTAGAATAACCACAGTTCTAAAAAGACTCCGGGATGCCGGACTTAAGCTAAAGAAAGAAAAGTGTTCGTGGGTCACTAATGAGGTTTCATATTTAGGGTTCCGCATAGATGCCTCAGGCATTCAGCCAACGGTAGATAAACTAGAAGCAATAAAAAATGCACCACCTCCACAAAACATCACACAGTTACAAGCTTATTTAGGTCTAAACTTTTATAGGAAATTTTTGCCTAATGCATCGACTTTCCTTGAACCCCTAGAATAAGTTATTACGATCTGGGGAACAGTGGAAATGGGAGAAAACCCAAAAGGAAGCATTTGAGGCTTCCAAGGACGTACTACTAAAGTCCACTCTCCTAGTGCATTATGATCTTAAACTTCCTCTCATAGTTTCAACAGATATCAGTTCTTATGGAATTGGGGCAGTGTTATCTCACCACATTGATGGTGTAGATAGGCCTATCTGTTTTGCTTCTAGAACACTAACGGAGACTGAAAGACGATATGCACAACTTGAACGTGAAGCCTTAGCCTTAGTATTTGCAGTAAAAAAAATTTCATTTCTATCTATGGGGTCATGAATTCAAACTAATCGCTGACCATAAGCCTCTTTTAGGTTTATTTTCACCTGATAAAAATATTCCAGTTATGGCCCCAGGTAGGATTCAACGATGGGCACTGATTCTACAAGCCTATAAATTTGACTTAGTGCATCGGTCAGGCAAACTTCTAGGTACGGCTGATGCGCTAAGTAGGTTGCCTTTAGAAAATCCAAATGACTGTATACCTATACCTACAGAATGGGTTCACTTGGTGGAGTTTTTGGAATCCACTCCAGTATGTGCAGTACAAATAGAGCAGTGGACAAAATCAGACCCTATTCTGTCTAGGGTCATACATTACTGCTCAGTTGGTTGGCCTACTAAGGTTGAGAGTGAATTACAGCCTTTTTATCAACGTCAGTCTGGACTCTCGATCCAAAATGGTTGTTTCTTATGGGGCCACAGAGTGATAATTCCGAATGAAGGCAGGTCGAATTTAGTGAAGGAACTTCACGCTGAACACATGGTGCAACAAAAATGAAAGAGCTGGCGAGAGCTTATTTCTGGTGGCCCGTTTTGGATGGAGAACTCGAATCATTGGTTCGTTTCTGTCAAAGCTGCCGAGAGAACAGAGATCTCCCAATGAAAAGTCCATTTCATCCTTGGGAATGACTTACTATACCTTGGCATAGGATCCATGTTCACTATGCAAGTCCTATAAAAAATACCTATTTCCTAGTCATTGTGGACGCCTACTCTAAGTGGGTGGAAATTTTCAACCACTTCCACGACTTCGGGTGTTACTATTCGCTTACTCCGTTCGTGTTTCGCTTGGTGGGGTTTACCCGTAGTCCTGGTTTCCGACAATGGTACGTGTTTTACCAGTGAGGAATTTCGTTCTTTTGTCCATGTAAATGGCATTAGACATGTCTGGTCTAGTGTTTTTCACCCGTCTACTAACGGTCTCGGAGAAAACATGGTCCATACTTTCAAGTCGGCCTTGCGTCATTCTCGTGGGGAGGAAATGCAAGTGGTGTTGGATAAATTTTGTTTAACTATCGACTAACACCTCACACAATGACGGGGGTGTCTCCTTCTAAACTTATGATTGGCCGGTAAATTCGTTCAGTTTTCGATCTGTTACGTCCAAACGAAACGTTACAACAACGAGTTTTACGCCATCAGGAAAAACAGAAGTTGTACCACGACACTAAAAAAGGGAGAGTTATAGAAGCGCAACATAATGACCCAGTTATGATTCGCAACTATGGGGCTGGACCAAAATGGGTTCCTGCAACTGTGTAGGAGAGAACGGGCCCTGTTTCCATCCAGTGCCAACTAGAAGATGGTCGTTCTATTAAACGCCATCAGGACCAGATATGGGAACGTGAATTGCAGGATGACCGGAGTCTTCCGGAAGAGAGAACCGATCCTCTGGAAAATGGTTCAATTCGCCCGCCTATGCAGGTTAATGAGAGTAGATAAATTTTACAATGGGGGGCCTATGCCCCCTATGCCCTCCCTTATGTACGCCACTGAATGTAAGTGACACTCGGATCAGCGATGCAGCACTGAATGACACTAGAGAGAATGCTCGAGAGAAATGAGTACTGTAATGATAGATTTCTAATGCAATTTGTAAACAAACCAATTAGGGATCAAGCAGTCTTAGATCTGATTCTATCCAATGATAAGGTTATTACGGAACACGCAGTAGGAGAGTCATTAAGGAATAGTGATCATCTGATCATATGTTTTAAGATAGGGATCTGGTAAAAAATGACCATCTAGTCCCTTGCTTCTCAAAGGGTGACTACAGTAAATTTTTGGAGTTGTTAGGTTCAGTAAAGTGGAATAATTAATTTCCCAATAAAATGCTATTGAGATGTGGTTTAGATTCAAAGAAATTTTAGAGGACGTACAGTGAAGATGTATTCCTTTCGGAAGTGTGAGGAATAACAAGATTAGGATACCTTTGTGGTGGAATAAGGAAATAGCTAAAATGGTAAAAAATAAAAAAAGGTCATTCAGGGAATTTAAAAGCAGTGATATTAATAAGCTAATGCTGTCTGTCTGTCTGTCTATCTGTTTGTCTATCTGTCTGTCTTTTCCACCCTAAAACGCGGAAACGGCTTTTTGGAGAAAAAATTATGGGTCAATCCCAGAATAGGCACCTGATGTACCTCAATCCCAGATGAAGCACCTGCGTTCAACCTCAATCCCAGAATAGGCACCTTGCAAGGAATTAAATAAAAAAACCTGATGATTACAAAATTTATTGTTTATACAAAGTTTATTACAAATGTAATAAAGGCAAAGTTATAAAAGGTTTAAAGTGGTTTAATGAATAAAGAAAAATTTTAGATATTGTAAATTCCTGCAATATGAGCCCGAATGTTTCTAAATCCATCTGAAGCAAATCTATCTTGCTACATAAATTGGTATAGATATAGGTTAGGTTAGGTTAGGTTAGGTTAGGTTAGGTTAGGTTAGGTTAGGTTAGAGTTGATTTTTTCAAATATTGATAAAAACAATGAAATTATATCTCTAAAAACTGTTTATATTTTTTTCTCCTCAATCCCAGATTAAGCACCTGTGTTTTGCCTCAATCCCAGATTAAGCACCTAAAAATGATTTCAGGTGCCTATTCTGGATTGATCCAAAATTATTAAGTAAAAGTTGCTTAAAATCAATCGAAGCCTACGGAAAATTATAATATATCTATACAGGGTGTTATCAAATTATGTGTCATAAATTGGTATACATATTCAAATTCAGGACGTCAAAGTGAACAAAAAGTTTCAATGAACATAAATCTGCAATCGCTTCGTTTCCAAGATACATTGTTCTTTTGCCGAGGACAATTCAATTAAAATGAAAGTCATTAAAGTTTATCAAAGTTTATTTACAACAAGTGCTCATGCTCAAAATGGTTTCCCCTGCATCAGAAATGTAAGTGAATTAAACCACAGATTCTCATTTATAAGGCTTTATTCGACAAAGAACATAACTCCCTGTAGAGAAAAAATAAAACAATTACAGTAAATAAAATGCATAAATTTCAAAATATAAAATATAACACCAAGACAAATCATCACAATCTCCCCTTCTTGGAAAATATAAATTAAATAACTTATCCACACAATACAAACATAAACGAAGATAAATATTGCAGATATAAGCACTGAAAGTATTACAAATTTAAATGATCGGGAAGTTTTCGATGACGCCCAGACCTGCGTAACAGAGGTAGACTCTCGAAAGAAGGAGCGATATTTTGTGTATGCTGTAATGCCTGGTCCTCAGACACTTCCATAGATTCATTAGGAATATTTGGAGAATCTTTAGTGTCATGACTGCAAGACGCCTCTCCCACATCATCTGGAGTACGAGGACCGTGAGTCTCATGCGATGGATTCTCTACATCACCTCGTGGTGCAAGATCTCGAACTGACAGTGTTGTCTCCCTGTTATCGGGAAAGCGGACAGAGCGTACTGAGGATTCGCTTCCAAGAACTTTTGAACTGTCTGACATGACGTCTCAGGAGAACAAATACTGGTAAAGATAGCCAAGTAGGGATTAAGCAGCCGCTTGTTGCTCGGCGTTGAAAGTTGAATAAACGCTCGTGTGGTGTGGCGTTCATTGCAGTTGAAAGCAGTGTACGGATAGATTGCAGCGCATCCTGCAGGACGAGTTCCCAGTGAGTGATAGTAAGACGTCGTGATTTGAGAGCGAGAGTGACAGCCTTCCAAATCACTCCATTGTAACGCTCGCATTGGCCGTTTCTTCGTGGATTATAAGTAGTACGGCTCGTTGAAATGCCTCGACTGTGTAAGAAAGTCTGCAACTCCGCTGGCATGAAAGAAATTCCTCTGTCGGAATGTATGAATGCAGGCATGCCAAAGGTGGCGAACAACTGACTCAAGCACATAATTACTCTCTGAGCTGTCATGTCAGAACACGGGAACGCAAAGGGAAAACGAGAGAACTTATATATCACCGGAAGCAAGTACTTGTTACGTGAGGATGATGATAGCGTCCCCTTAAAATCTATGCTGAGCCTTTCAAGCGGATGTGTTGCTTTGATCAAATGGGATATTCGTGGTTGATGAAACCTTGGCTTGCATTCTGCACAAACTGGACTGGATGCAGAGATTCTCTTGACATCCTCAACCGAGAACGGAAGGTTACGAGTTCGTACAAAATGCACCATTCGCGTAACGCCAGGGTGACAGAGAGTTATGCAGTTCAATCGATGTATCAGAATTCATGGCAGAACAGAATGCCCTAGAAAATGTAGCCGCTGGGATGTTATCCTTTCTAGGTCTATACCGAGTATCGAAACTGTAGCAGGCGAGCTCGATTCTCCATTTTGGATTTTATCATTTTTAATCTTGCCAACTGGTTCGAGTCGAACATGATGCCACTGACTTTTGATCCGTGATTAGGGTAAAGTGGCGACCAGTCAGATAATGCCACCATTTGCGCAGAGCCTCTACAATGGCATATGCCTCTTTCTCCACTGCGGAATGTTTTCGCTTGCTAGTGTTCAACATCCTTGAGAAGAAAGCTACTGTCCTTCCCCCCTGGTTGAGCGTAGCAGCAATCGCAAGATCCGAAGCGTCAGCAGTCTCAACAACAAACGGAATTATTTCGTCGTAAAATGTACTACAGAATTCTCAATTTCTGCCTTAAGGTTTCCAAAGGCTCGATGAGCTGCTTCATACAACAGAAATGAGTTGGCCTGCATAAGAGGCGAGGCCTTCTGAGAATAGTTTGCAAACCATTGAGAATAGTACGCGAATATGCCCACAGCACGGCGCAGCGAACTTATGTCACGAGGAAGCGGAAGCTCTCGTAGTGGTCGAAGCCTTTCTAAGTCAGTCTTGATCTTGCCGTCAGAGATGGCATACCCAAGAAGATTCACAGAAGTTACAGAGAATGAACATTTGTCAGAGTTGAATGTCACGTTAAATTTCTTAGCAGCCTCGAGGAACCTTTGAAGATTTGCATCGTGTTCATCCTTGTTTCTTCCACAGATGGTAATATTCTCCAGATAGGCATAAGTGTCAGAGAGAGCATTATTAGCTTAAACTGATAGAGCTGCTTGCAAGCCTCAAATGCTATTATGAAAAAACTATATCGAGCTATGGGTTGATTGCCTGATACCCTCATCTGTTGGAAATTTCCAGCAGATTTCAGTGGAGAGAACGACATAAGCCCTATGTTTTTTCGTTAGAGAGTTATGTATATGTAGGTCTTCAAAGGACCTCTTTATATTTAATTGTTTTCGGGATTTGGACTACCCAATGGCAAAGAAAGAAATTGCCTTGCCTTATTATTTCGTTGGGCCTCGCTTCTGTTTCGATGTAGGGCCGTGGTCTTCTTCGATGTAGGGCCGTTACGATGGAGCCTACACTGCGAGTTGACACTTTGTAACTAATATAGGCAGTCACTAATTAAACCCCTGAAAGAATAGGCCTATCCTTTTTACAGTTATTAGGTTTTATATTATAAGGAATTCACTCAGAACTTATAGAAAGATAAAGTACATTTTCCTTGCTTAAAGCATCGCTGTAACATAAGCAGCTCAGAGTGCCGCCAGTATAATATAATATATCGTTAGGAATCTGCTGATTCTTCAAAGTTCGTTGACTCTTCTCTCGAAGTAATTTTCACGAGTCAGCAATGGAAAATATTGAACACGAAATAATAAATTTGGTTTTCTTGTTGTTATGCAGGCCCGATGCCTACATATGAGTTCTATGTATGTATGTATGGCAATTATTTTCATTCTCAGTAGGCTATGTCGCCACTCCCGAGACAATTTTGTATAGATATTTAATTCAATTAATTAATAATTTATATTTAATTAAGAAGTAAAGGTACCACATCCGATACCATGTTGTAAGCGTGTATAGTTTTTCTACAGCTATGTAGGGTTTGTCTCCATCTTGAATGGAACTTGATGATAAGCATATTTCAGATCTATGGTACTAAACAGTCGATACTGTACTACAATGTTAACCAGCTCATCTATCTTTGGTAGAGGATAAGCATCTAGTAGTGTAAGTCTGTTAATAGCTAGTCTGCGTAGTCCACTACCATACGCTTCCTATGTCGCTCATTTGTTGTAACCACCACTTGCGTTCGCCATGGTTTAATACTGGGTTCGATGATGCCCTCTGCAAGCAGCTTCTTTGTTTCAGACTCAATGAATTGTCTATCTGAAGCACTATACTTTCTCGATTTAGTGGCAATTGACTTACAATCTTTGGTAACGTTTGCAAAAAGTGATGAAGAAGAAACCGAGAGGGTGAGGATGGCGGGTCCACAGACATTCAGTGGAGGTTTGGCTCCCCCTCAATCTAATACTGACATACTCGTGTTGCTTCATAAAATCCTGAGCCACTACATAGATCAGGTAAGACGGACAGCCTGACATTATGATAGTCATGACCTCGCAAATCCATATTTATTAGATATGGATTTGACTAGATTTACAACTGACTTGAAATTGACAACAACCGTATTGGGACTGACTACAACTGTCTTGCAACTGATTACAACTGACTTGCAACTGACTACAACTGATTTGCAACTGACTACAACTGACTGGGGACTGACTACAACTGACTGGGGACTGACTTGAAACTGACTGACTGACTAACTTGAAACTGACTGACTGACTAACTGAAACTGACTGACTGACTTGAAACAAACTGACTGACTGACTTGAAACTGACTGACTGACTGACTTGAAACTGACTGACTGACTGACTTAAACTGACTTGAACTGCTATCAAGTATTTCTACAAATCTCTGGGGTGGTTGTCCCTCTGGATGCAACCTACTGACTTGAAATGACTTCAAACTGACTTGGACTTCAAACTGACTTAAACTTCAAAATGACTGAAAACTGTGTTGAGACTGACTGAAAACTGACAGAAACTGAAACTGACTGAAATTGACTGCACTCGAACTGCTATCAAGTGTTCCTATAAACTATAAAACCTCTTTCTCTATTATAATAATGCGCAATAAATGCACGATAATTTCAAGTCAATTTAATTCAATAATTTGAAAAAATTATAAAAAAATTAAAAAAATTAAACATTTCACTCGAATGTACGCGAAGGTACGGTAATATTATGTTTGGTACATAAAATAAAATTATTTTATACTAAGTATAGTACTGAAAATAACTCATTTTCAATAAAAAAAAAATGTATCCCCGGTGTAGTGAATGTTCACTGTGTTTCTTGTAAATTCTGGCTTGATACTAATTATTAACTGTTAATAATACTGACTTTTCAAATGTTTAGAGATTACTTTAAAAAAAGAGTTCTCTATTTAACAAGATTCCTACGGCGAAATCCTTGGAGACGTATCCTAAAGACGTGTCTTACTCGCTACTTGTTCCTGGATGAAGAATGGGTGTCGCCAGTTGTTATATTTCCAGGATCTGAAAGACTGGAAGAATCCTAATGCAGGGGTCGCCAGTTGTACTATTTTAAGGGTCTGGAAGACTGGAAGTATCCTGATGCAGAGTCGCCAGTTTTTTATCCTGGCGCAGGGTCGCCACTTTTTGTTAACCCCCTTCTTCTATAGTCTTGGGTTGGTTCAAAGTCGAAGGGGGTTCTGGTTAGGAGGCAGCAACGGATCTGTTACTTGCAGTAGGTTCTTCTATACTACTCTCCGAGTTCTTCTTTAGTGGCTCGGAGGATTCTGAGAGGCTTATTAAATTCTCGGAGGGTTCCCCCCGATTCTTCTTGTAACGTATCGGGAGATTTTAATGACTAAGTTCTCTGAAGAGCACGGCTCGAAGGAGAAGATAAAGACTTTTTTTTACTGTTGTTTACTGCTAAAATGTTAGAGGTAATGCTCAGCCTCGTAGTTTGAATCAGAATAAACATGGTAGAATTTTTGTGGGTTTATACCTCCAAAAACTGCTGACATCATTATTAAATGTTGAAAAGGCTGCATTAATTTTGCACAATATTTGAAAATAAAGTAAATCTTTTAGCTGTGGTAATGTTTAAACAGATAAACAGGATATAGGAAGGTTAGGAACCAGTGCCTGGAGTCTTGCGCAAAAGCTAATAGGATGTTAGGCTTCATAGCGCGTAATTTCGAATTTAAATCGAAGGATATTATATTGCCCCTTTACAAGTCCCTAGTCAGGCCTCATTTGGAATATGCCGTTCAATTTTGGTGCCCGTACTTGCGTGAGGATATTGATAGGTTAGAAAGGGTTCAGCGTCGGTGCCACGAAACTTATTCCGGCATTGCGCAATAAGCCTTATGAAGATAGGATTAAAGTGTTAGACTTGTATTCACTCGAAACTAGGAGATTAAGGGGGAGCTTATTGAAGTTTTCAAAATCGTTAATAACATCGATAACGTAAATTTTGACAATTGTTCACTTTCGATAATAGTAATACTCGCAATAACGGATTCAAGTTGCGTGGCAGACGTTTCATTACTAATATCGCTAAAAACTTCTTTACGTTTAAAGTAATTGATAAATGGAATAATCTTCCCGCGTCAGTCGTTCATTCTACCAGCGTTAATGTGTTTAAGAACCGTCTTGACAGACATTTTAAAAATATTAACGTTGTTTAAAATTAAAAAGAAAGTTAACAACAGGAGCTCTGGTGGTGGTGCTCGAGGATGAGTCTGTTGACGATGAATGCCAGCTTGTGACATGCCAGCGTGTGATGCCAGCAATAAAAAAAAAAAAAAAAAAAATTAGACTAACACGAATGTAGATGTAGCTCATAGCGTAAACTAACCCACTTTTTGTTTAACTTTACCTACTTTTTTTTTTTTCTTATCCTCCTTACTTTGCATGTCTCTAACTCTTTTCTGCATGTTTGTAGTTTGCATGGTATGACAGTGAGTTAAGACTGTGTTTGCATGGTTTGTAAGCGTTCTTATTTTACTTCTTTTCATCTTTCACCCCTCTCCTATATTCTCCGATTTTTCTGACTTGTCGGCAGTGGCCGGCGGATGATGATGGTGAGACTTTTTTCCTCTTTTTCTGAATGAATGTTAACCCACGAATGATAGGTGTTGCTCCTTACTTAACCCCTTATTCTCCTCTCTTCTCTTAACCCCCTACTCTCTCCTTTCTCTCGGGCTAGCCTTAGAGTGGATCTTAGGGTCTTTGTTAGCCTTAGCTTCTGTAGATCTGTAGAAAGCTATATTTCTATCTTAAATCGCTTATTTGCAGATCTGAAGTTTTCCTGATCTGCCGAGTTAATTAGAAGTGGAAATGGAACTATGGATCTTTATAGTAAGATATGCATATGAGCAAAAATTAAAGGTTTAAGTTTTATAATTAAATGCTCAGGCAAGACATGACTTCATCTTTTATAACGAAGAGAGAACGTATACAAAACATGAACATTTCAAAAGTTACTCAGGATTCATTATTAAGCTAAATCTAAAAATGATTAAGAAATTTAAAATAAAGAACAAGTCATCAATTATTTGGCAAAGTAGAAAGCAAATAAAAAATTTATTCCAACGGAAAAATAATAATAAAAAAAAATAACAATATCGCCGAGTATACATTCCTAAATGGCAACATAATGTCGGGTCGTATATTGAGTACAATCCCAAGTACATCACTAGGTACGTTGTAATTTTGGTTTATTACAATTATGACTATAATTACCTATTAATTCACATTCACTTATTATCGTCAATTACAGTTTCATTGAAGTACATTACTTACATCATATTAAATTATTACAGTTAATTACAATTAAACAGTTAACTATAGTTTTTTTACAGTGTTTCATATTTATAGACAATTAGGATGTTAGGAATATAACAAAGTACATGGGTCCATACGGTATATATATATATATATATATATATATATATAACACAATAATGTTTTATAAATTAGAAGCAAGCGAGAGGAGATTTTCATCTCAGAAGCGCTCGCTTCCGCTGTGGTTAGTAGAATTTGACCACTTGCATAAGCATTTATGAGTATTGAGAGAAATTAATTAATTTAAAGAAAAGAAATAAAAAGAATACATGTGAACGTACTTACATGTAAGGTAACTACGTACGTAACTACGTACGTGAACATGTACGAATGCATAAAGTTTTGTACACACATTGGTAGTCACACACTAGGTTGACAATAGGTAGACAATAGGTAGCTGAATGAATAATTAGTAAAACTAACAAAAGATAAAGGTCAAGAAAGGAAATGGATGTATGAATGAAGAACATATAAATAATGACGTATAGAGTGTAAAGTTTTTATTATGATGTTAAAGAATTTACCATACATTGAATACTAAAGATATGATCGGTATTCAAGGTATGGAAAATGTGAAGGGAATTACGCTACTTTATGACGTCATAGTTATTCAAATTATGCCATACGTCAATTCATAATTATTACGTCATAGTTATTTAAGTCGTACGTACAATATAAATCATTATTGGGAGAACTTAGGGGAAACTAATTAAAGAGATACAGTAATGAAGGGTTTACAGCCATGATACAAGAGTGAGTGAAACTATTAATTAAATAAATATACTTATACGAGTATACAGTAAATATTAAGGAATTGGTACATTTGAGGAAGAATTAAGTAAATGAATAAAGCACAAACAAGGGTTCAAATCATACCACATTCAATGTGCATGCATAATCTAATAAAATTTAGGGATGAGGGTTAGATGCAAGACATTATTAATTAATTATAATAAATTCTATAATAAATGGAAAATGGAGATATGGGTAATATTGTGATGGAAATGTTAAACGATCTAAACCGTCAATTGTCTTGTTTGTACTTTAAGGGAATGAAATTAAGGGACATTCGTTTCTCACAACGAACGTCCAATGACACAAACATGGATACGACTTAACCATAGAAATGGTAGATAGCATGGTTGTAACACTGCAAAAATAGAAAACAAGAAATAAAATTTTTATCGAAACACGCGTTAGGCGATTTTGGTTCTTATGTAAAAATTAATATTTGATTTCCCTATTTTTCCGGCATATAAGGCGCGGTATTTTTCCCCAAAAAAGTCTCATAAAATCACCCCGCGCCTTATATGCTCAAGGTCAAGGTCATGGGTAGGCTTTTGGTTACCGGCAAGTGGTGGTTTCGGTGCTGCGGTATCGATAAACTGAACTCC
Organism: Bathynomus jamesi; assembly: GCA_023014485.1. Classification (NCBI taxonomy): domain Eukaryota; kingdom Metazoa; phylum Arthropoda; class Malacostraca; order Isopoda; family Cirolanidae; genus Bathynomus; species Bathynomus jamesi. The sequence goes on along the minus strand of JAJOZX010005348.1, from coordinate 232,262 downwards.
AAACACCTCCCCTACAAAACTGGTTCCCAGATTACTTTAGAGTGATTAGTAACTATTACAAATTATAATTTATAGATTACGTAATAAGCAAACCAGCTTCAACAGTTGTAAATAATCGTAAAGTATGAGGGTCATTAGCCCTTGTCCGACAAGCCACTCGTTTGTGCATGTTGTCTATTTTATACAACTCGTTGACATTATTACTGTAAACAACAGGCAGCCATGTTTGTTTTAGTGGTTGGTGGGGCAGACAACAGGCTAGGCTGCGCAAGGTCCCACCACTTTCAGCTGCGCTGTGCGCATGGATGAGGATGGCGTAATGCTGTGGCTAGAAAAGGTGTGGTCACGGCGTCTTGGTGGACTCCTCAAAAAGCCGTCGCTTCTCGTGTGGGACCAGTTCCGGTCTCACATAACAAAGGCCACTAAGAGTAAAGTAAACAGATTAAAAACAAAACTAGCTGTAATACCTGGGTGATTAACAGATCAATTGCAACCCCTAGATGTGTCGATAAACAAACCTTTTAAGGGGTACATGCGTGAAGAATGGAACAAATGGATGACGCTCCCACAGCATGAACTAACACCAATAGGTCGGATCAAGAGGCCTACAATAGCTCAGGTTTGCCAGTGGGTCAAAAATGCTTGGAATGAAGTTAAAACGGAGACAGTTGTACGGTCTTTTAAGAAGTGTGGCATTAGCAATGCCCTTGATGGCACAGATGACCTTTTATTTTTTTTCAAGAATATGTCTGCCAAAATTGGGGTGCGTCTTATATGCTCGTGCGCCTTATATGCCGGAAAATACGGTATATAGGAATTATTCATTGTTCATTTTTACAGGGCTCTCCCCTCTAGAATGATATTAATACAATACAATAATATAACATCCCAACTAATTCAAACTAGATGATGACTAATGGTTTTTGTAATTACAAATTTATATACAACACGTGAGTTGGGGTGGTTAAGTACAATGCACAGTAATCAAATCTTTAACATGACACTTCCTTTGAGAGTTATTATAAAATATAAAAATTCAAAGATTAATACTTTAATTTATGCAAACAGAATAAAAGGATTAATACGTTAATTTAGACGAACAATGATATTGTTTCATCGTACATTTAATAAACTAATTTGATGGACTAGTAAAAAGTAAAATTAATTTCGTAAAAATATTAAAATTTATTTACATACAGTTTTAGATACTTAGATGTTGTTAATCATTAAGAATATACAGGGAGAAGAAAGATAGAATTACGTAATGGATGATGCATAGACCTGTGGTCAAGTGTGTATTTATATGTATTAGGTACAGTGTGTCAGTGGTTGGTTAAAATAATTTGATAAATGCATGAACAAGATTATATATATTAAGCAACAGTTATTACGATTAAATAGATTTATATAATTTAGAGTAAATATCATAGATAGCACTTACACGCAATTAGTTTATTGTGATATCCAATGATTTTAGCAAATTTAAACATTAAATTCGACTAGTAACAGTCATAGCCAAATATTAACAGTATATCACCATTAATATTAACCATTAATATTAACAAGAAGTATCAGTATGATAATCGAATTAAGAAAATTAAGAATACAAATTAAAAATAGAAACCAATTATAAATTATAATGGACTGAACATGGGGTTATAGGTTCCATATAATACAATTAATAAAAAAAAAAACTTAACCTAAATTGAGGTTATGTTCGGTCATAACGGATAAGTTTCACGAACATACGAAGCAGGATAAATTAGGTGGATGGTTAGGTGGTCATACGATAGGGCATGCGGGTCATATGGTTACCAACAATAAAATATATAATTTCACCTATATATTTATATACGCAAATACTACATGCAAAAAGGACACAGAAGGTTGAATTAAAGACACAAACCTGTCAATCAGGTTGAATTAAATTCTCTTAAATTAAATTCTCTTAAATTCTCTTAAATTCAGGTTGAATTAAATTCTCTTTTACAACAAAAAAAGGTTGAATTAAATTGACTGCACTGAACTTGACTTGAACTTGACTTGAACTTGACTTGAAACTGACTTGAACTACAACTGACTTGAAACTGACTACAACTGACTTGAACTACAACTGACTTGGAACTGACTACAACTGACTTGGGACTGACTACAACCGTCTTGGGACTGACTACAACCGTCTTGGGACTGACTACAACCGTCTTGTAACTGATTACAACTGACTGGGAACTGACTACAACTGACTGGGAACTGACTACAACTGTCTTGAACTGACTACAACTGACTTGAAATTGACTACAACCGTCTTGGGACTGACTACAACCTTCTTGGGACTGACTACAACTGCCTTGCAACTGGTTACAACTGACTTGCAACTGACTACAACTGACTGGGGACTGACTACAACTTATTTGAAACTGACTGACTTGAAACTGACTTGAAACTAACTGACTGACTGAATTGAAACTGAGTGACTGACTTAAACGGACTTGAACCGCTATCAAGTATTTCTACAAATCTCTGGGGCGGTTGTCCCTCTGGAAGCAACCTACTGACTTGAACTGCTATCAAGTATTTCTACAAATCTCTGGGGAGGTTGTCCCTCTGGCTGCAACCTACTGACTTGAAATGACTGAAAACTGACTTGGACTTCAAACTGACTTAAACTTCAAACTGACTTAAACTTCAAAATGACTGAAAACTGTCTTGACACTGACTGAAAACTGACTGAAAACTGACAAAAACTGAAACTGACAGAAATTGACTGCACTCGAACTGCTATCAAGTGTTTCTATAAACTATAAACTCTCTTTCTCTATTATAATAATGCACAATAAATGCACAATAATTTCAAGTCAATTTAATTCAATAATTTGAAAAATTTTTAAACAAAAATAAAAAATGTAAACAACATTTCATTCGAATGTACGCGAAGGTACGGTAATATTATGTTTGGTATCAAGCCAGAATTTACAAGAAACACAGTGAACATTCACTACACAGGTGATACATTTTGTTATTGAAAATGAGTTATTTTCACTATTATAGTTAGTATAGAATAAATATATTTATGTACCAAACATAATATTACCGTACCTTCGCGTACATTCGAATGAAATGTTTACATTTTTTTTTTGTTTATAAAATTTTTTCAAATTATTGAATTAAATTGACTTGAAATTATTGTGCATTTATTGTGCATTATTATAATAGAGAAAGAGAGTTTATAGTTTATAGAAACACTTGATAGCAGTTCGAGTGCAGTCAATTTCTGTCAGTTTCAGTTTCTGTCAGTTTTCAGTCAGTTTTCAATCAGTGTCAAGACAGTTTTCAGTCATTTTGAAGTTTAAGTCAGTTTGAAGTTTAAGTCAGTTTGAAGTCCAAGTCAGTTTTCAGTCATTTCAAGTCAGTAGGTTGCAGCCAGAGGGACAACCTCCCCAGAGATTTGTAGAAATACTTGATAGCAGTTCAAGTCCAGAGACTGATAGCAGTTCAAGTCCAGAGACTTGAACTGCTATCAAGTATTTCTACAAATCTCTGGGGAGGTTGTCCCTCTGGCTGCAACCTACTGACTTGAAATGACTGAAAACTGACTTGGACTTCAAACTGACTTAAACTTCAAACTGACTTAAACTTCAAAATGACTGAAAACTGTCTTGACACTGACTGAAAACTGACTGAAAACTGACAGAAACTGAAACTGACAGAAATTGACTGCACTCGAACTGCTATCAAGTGTTTCTATAAACTATAAACTCTCTTTCTCTATTATAATAATGCACAATAAATGCACAATAATTTCAAGTCAATTTAATTCAATAATTTGAATTGAGTGACTGACTTAAACGGACTTGAACCGCTATCAAGTATTTCTACAAATCTCTGGGGCGGTTGTCCCTCTGGAAGCAACCTACTGACTTGAACTGCTATCAAGTATTTCTACAAATCTCTGGGGAGGTTGTCCCTCTGGCTGCAACCTACTGACTTGAAATGACTGAAAACTGACTTGGACTTCAAACTGACTTAAACTTCAAACTGACTTAAACTTCAAACTGACTTAAACTTCAAACTGACTTAAACTTCAAAATGACTGAAAACTGTCTTGACACTGACTGAAAACTGACAGAAACTGAAACTGACAGAAATTGACTGCACTCGAACTGCTATCAAGTGTTTCTATAAACTATAAACTCTCTTTCTCTATTATAATAATGCACAATAAATGCACAATAATTTCAAGTCAATTTAATTCAATAATTTGAAAAATTTTTAAACAAAAATAAAAAATGTAAACAACATTTCATTCGAATGTACGCGAAGGTACGGTAATATTATGTTTGGTACATAAATATATTTATTCTATACTAACTATAATAGTGAAAATAACTCATTTTCAATAACAAAAAATGTATCACCTGTGTAGTGAATGTTCACTGTGTTTCTTGTAAATTCTGGCTTGATACTAATTATTAACTGTTAATAATACTGACTTTTCAAATGTTTAGAGATTACTTTAAAAAAAGAGTTCTGGACCTAACAAGATTCCTTAGGCGAAATCATTGGAGACGTATCCTGAAGACGTGTCTTGCTCGCTACTTGTTCCTGGATGAAGAATTGGCGTCGCCAGTTGTTCTATTTCGAGGGTCTGGAAGACTGGAAGAATCCTAATGCAGGGGTCGCCAGTTGTACTATTTCAAAGGTCTGGAAGACTGGAAGTATCCTGATGCAGAGTCGCCAGTTTTTTTATCCTGGCGCAGGGTCGCCACTTTTTGTTAACCCCCTTATTCTATAGTCTTGGGTTGGTTCGAAGTCGAAGGGGGTTCTTGTTAGGAGGCAGCAACGGATCTGTTACTTGCAGTAGGTTCTTCTATAGTACTCTCCGAGTTCTTCTTTAGTGGCTCGGAGGATTCTGAGAGGCTTATTAAATTCTAGGAGGGTTCCCCCCGATTCTTCTTCTAACGTATCGGGAGATTTTAATGACTAAGTTCTCTGAATAGAGCACGGCTCGAAGGAGAAGATAAAGACTTTTTCTTATGTAATTTACTGCTAAAATGTTACGGATAATGCTCAGCCTCGTAGTTTGAATCAGACTAAACATGGAAGAATTTTTGTGGGTTTATACCTCCAAAAACTGCTGACATCATTATTATTCAATGTTGAAAAGGCTGCATTAATTTTCACAATATTTGAAAATAAAGTAAATCTTTTAGCTGTGGTAATGTTTAAACAGATAAACAGGATATAGGAAGAGAAAGCTATATTTCTATCTTGAATCGCTTATTTGCAGATCTGATGTTTTCCTGATCTGCCGAGTTAATTAGAAGTGGAAATGGAACTATGGATCTTTATACTAAGATATGCATATGAGCAAAAATTGAAGGTTTAAGTTTTACAATTAAATGCTTAGGCAAGACATGACTTCATCTTTTATAACGAAGAGAGAACGTATACAAAACATGAACATTTCAAAAGTTACTCAGGATTCATTATTAACACTAGAACGACCGAGATTTTCAACTGCCTATAAGGACCGGAAAGCGTCAATTGACGCAAGTTGATTTTTTTTTATTTTTACCTTTCGAAAGGTTAGAAAACTGCAGTTAGCAGGAATAATATATATTACATAAAAGAAAACAATGACAATTTATCAGTAATTAATTATTTATTATTAATAAGTATGTATTAGTCATGTAGTTATGTGTTTATAATGCACATGTTCCACACTTTTTGGTCGCACACTTGCCACAGACTGGCTTTCTACAGACACTGCACAGATCAACGGTTCTCTTTCTACATTTTGTGGATCCGCATGTACGACACACTTTGGCTGGAATAGCAGCATTCTCAGCTTTATCGTCTACATCCACTACTGCGAAAGCCTCAGGAATTCCAAGGGGAGAGTTGTTAGTAAGCTCCTCGCTGACCATTTGAATGTACTCTCTGCGGCTAATGTTGAAGCGACACACCATTTTGTAGATGATCCAGTTGTTGATCAAGGCCATATCCAGCACATTATAGAAAACACGAATTGGCCATCGCCTACTAGCTGCTTTCACAGAATAGGACCTCGACATTTGATCAATCACATCAACCCCCACCTTATTTTTGTTATAAAACAGAATGGTCTCCGGTTTTTGTTTCGGGTTGTTTTCTGTTGGTATCTGAACATCGGGATGGAGACTACTCAAAGGAACCACAGCCTTGGATGCTTTACACTGACAAGAAGTGAGGGTCATAGCAGTATGTCCTGTATATTTGAACACTTCAGTTTCGTGCAGCTGCTTGGTTGCCTTCCATTCTTCAGGAAGCTCTCTGCGATTTTGGCGGATTGCACCAACTATGCTGCTTTTTTATTGTGCCAGTCGTATAACAAGGTCCAGTGATGTGAAGTAATTGTCACAGGTGACGTTGTAACCTTGCTTGAACACTGGAGTCAACAGTTTCAATACTACATCAGTAGCCACGCTAACGTCGGCATTTCTGGTATCATCCTTTCCAAGGTAAGGGAAGCCATTGAACAAATACTTATTCTCCACATCTACTGCCATCCAAAACTTCAAGCGAAACTTGTCTGGCTTGTTCGCCATGTATTGGATAAATTTGCAGCGTGCTTTGCAAGGCAAAAACTGCTCATCTACCGTGACATATTGATGGGGAATAAACGCCTTTTGGCAATTGTCAATGAAAGGGTACCATAGCTGTGATGCCAAACAAAACTTGTCTTGTGCTAGATTTCGCTGCCTCTCAGTTTTCAGATCAAAACGAAGGTATTTCATGATTTCCAAGAATCGATTGCGTGGCATAATTTTGCTGAATATAGGACATCCCCAGGAGCCATTCCACATACTCTTGATGGGTAAGTTACGTCCACCAATGAAACCACGAGCGATGACAAGACCAATGAACTTACCCAATTCATCTAATGTCACAGACCAGTTGGGATCACCTGTAGCTCGTTGGCCTTCAGCATTTGCACACTTTTGGATGTTTCTCATCATTGGTTCATCAAAGAGAATTCTGAATGATGAAAGTGGGCTATCCTTGATGACACGTGTTGTGGAATATGCAGTAGGACCAGAACGAATTCGTACAATGTTTTGCTGTTGCAGGCGTCCTCGCACAGTCTGCGATGCGGCAGCCCACCGCCAAGATGATCCATCTTTACCTATAACTTCTCCAACACCCACTGCATCTGCTCCATTGCCACCTTGTGCGGGTTTATCACTTTGTCTACGTCCAGGACGTGTCCCACGACCTTGAACTTGTCGAAGACCACGGCTTTGCCCACGACTATCTCGCCCACGGCCTCGTCTATGATGATTGCCATGAGTGGGTAAAGGTACAGTCAGCTCCTCATCGCCAGAATCAGAGGAAGAAGAAGACTTAGTTTCAGCCGCTGGCTGCACTGCAGCATTCAATATATCATCTGACTCATTGTCTGATGCATCACAATCAGAGGCATCGGATAGAATATTTCGAAGTTGCTCCAATGCCTGCTCTACAGAGAGTTCTTTGCGAGACATAGCGTTATATATTTATTTATATTTATCTATATTATTATTTATTATTATTTATATATTTATTTATCTGAAATGGGAAAGAAATGGTTATTAGACAGGAATATATTGACGAAATGAACAAACAAATAAAATAGAGCCATATATTGTACATGCGTCATTTGACGCACCTGGTCCTTCAGGGTAGTAGTCTCTCTCATAGGTTTTCTGTATCAGATGAAAAGATGAAATTGACCAAAAATATAGATGCCATTCAAATATTAAAAGTTACGAAAGATGAGGTATGAAGGCTTAAACAGTTGGACTAATAGGCAAAAAAATAAAAATTGCGTCAATTGACGCATGTGGCCTTTCTAGTGTTAAGCTAAACCTAAAAATATTTAAGAAATTTTAAAAAAGAACAAGTTATCAATTATTTGGCAAAGTTGAAAGCAAATCAAAAATTTATCCCATCGGAAAAATATTAATGATAAAAAAATAACAATATCGCCGAGTATACATTCCTAAATGGCGACATTATATTTCCCTGATGTTTTCCTGATCCGCCGAGTTAATTAGAAGTGGAAATGGAACTATGCATCTTTATACTAAGATATGCATATGAGGAAAAATTAAAGGTTTAAGTTTTACAATTAAATGCTTAGGCAAGACATGACTTCATCTTTTATAACGAAGAGAGAACGTATACAAAACATGAACATTGCAAAAGTTATTCAGGATTCATTATTAAGCTAAATCTAAAAAATGATTAAGAAATTTTTAAAAAGAACATGTCATCAATTATTTGGCAAAGTAGAAAGCAAATAAAAAATTTATCCCATCAGAAAAATAATAATAAAAAATAATATCGCCGAGTATACATTCCTAAATGGCGAAATAATGTCGGGTCGTACATTGAGTACAATCCCAAGTATATCACTAGGTACGTTGTAATTTTGGTTTATTACAATTATGACAACAATTACCTATTAATTCACATTCACTTATTATCGTCAATTACAGTATTATGTAAGTTATTCTTATGCTAATGCGTGACAATTAAAGTCACGTAGAAATAAACGAACTAAGTCTACTAGCGTTTCCTTCGGTCAGATCTACGATATCGAATTTCCGATACGAAGCTCGTTCCCTAATTTAGGTAGGTGAAATTTACCTTCGCCCAGAGGTAAGTTACGTTAATTCAAGTCAGACGGACCCCTTCTAGAAAGCAACCCCTGTGCTCCGTTCTAGGTCCGCTGTAAAGCAAGTTAAGTTACAAACGGGCAACTCGTTCCTTTCGCCCGCGATAAAATGAATAACGGTTTTTCTTCTCGAAGCAACTACCCTTGTGCCCTTTCTAAAAACCGCAAAAAGCAAAACTAATGCATACTGTGTAATTTGCACCCATTACCCGCGGAGACCCAAGTGAGTTGAGCTCCACCCAAAGTCTGGCTGAGAGTTGCTCAAAATCTAAAATCTGAATCTGTCCTTCAATGGCTGAACTCCTTATATAAGAAGGAATTCACTCTCACATACGTCAGAGCGACTCTTCACCGTGAGACCAAGAATCTGGAATTTCCACAGTCAAGGGTTTCGTAACGGATGAGATTTTAGCTTTGAAGGTTCATTGGGCAACCAGTTACATAAGCAATTAACAATCGCCAGATGTCGCAAAAGTGCATCTGAGCGTCTTTAATTGGGATGACTAATTGTCTTAACATTGTAATGATGTTTTCGTTAATTATTAAGACATCGACAAACACCTGCTTTTGTATAACTGTGTTTTTTCCAAGTTTAGCAATTACTTAAGAGCTTAGAAAGAATGGCGTAGCTTCGTACATTAATCATTAAAATATACTAATTATTTCAATTTTAATTAATTCTTCGTATTACTGTCATCCCGTATAACATTTTGTTCATCAAAAAAAAAAAAAAAACTTAGGGCTTTGTCTCCCATCGGAAACTGGTATTGCGAAAGTTTTGAAAAACACGCGAACTCGTATTATAAACACTTAGTTCATATCAAAGTAGATAAATTCCTATTTGAAAGAATTACCGTTAGCGAAGTAAAGTAGTTGAAAGATTTTCCTTAAGGGAAGTAATCCAATGTCAAAATGAATTGACTGACAATTATATTGATTGCTTTTTGTAAAGGGGACTAAATTGAAATGATCTCAGCTCACAGGATGTCATTCAAGTGACGTCATGAAGAAGATATCTTCATTTACGAATTACAACAGCAGACGACAATAATGGAATCTAATCAATATGCAATAATGCCTTATTTCCGTTATTTACGGTGAACTGCAAAATAAATCGGAATACAGGTAAATTCATTTAAAAATTGAAATCTAAATTAAAATCCAAAGTAACAAAAATTAAAGTTCAGTATATGCGATAAATCAGGATTATTAAATTTACAAATGAATCGGTTACGATTGTAACTCGGATCTTCAATCAAAATTAAATCCAAACCTATTCTAAAATTAAATTTATATTAAACATAGATCGAAATAAGTTAAAATCATAAATCGAATACGACCATAACACGAGTCGTTGAATAATTTAAATTCAGATTTATCATATAAATTAAATGTCATAAAAATAAAATAAGGAATTTTAGAGATAATCATCCTTTATATAGATTAATAAAAAAATCGATTTACTTTAAACTCAAAACCTACACATAAATTTAAAATAGCAATAATGTAAAGCCTAATTATACGATTATAGATTAACATAAAAATTAAAATTAACTTATTTTAAAATCATAAACAGTAATAGAATCAAATTGCAATAATATAAAGACATCAACTGATTAAAAGAGGAGTTCTCTTTTTTCTTTCTCGTTAAAAATGGAGGAAAGATTTGACTAAAAAATTTGAGATATATATTTAAGGCATCTTGAAGTTTAGAAACTATAGTATAGTGGTAGAATTTCAAAACGTTTGTTAAATGAGAAAAATTGAAAATTTTTTAGAAGGCTTTTTGGCCCGGAAAAAAGTATGTAAAAACCTTTTAGGTAATTTAATGTGACACGAGGGATCTTTATCTGTTACTTCTTTATTCATCAGCAATTATTAAAATTACATTAAAGAAATGTCGTATTTGAAATGATAGGAAGGAATCACTTTAATTAATATTGATGTGATTTATTTGTTGGAAAAATGGGATTTAGTGAGTTTGGTTGTTAGGAGGGGTAACTGAAATAGTGTTACGGGAAATGAGCTTATTTTAACGTTTCGCATTCTCCCATTTTGCGTTTTCTCTGAATTTAATGACAAGGACCAAAAGATATGATGGTTCCTGGGTTTATACATATAAAAAGTATAGACAATTCCGCGCGTAAAACATAAATGGTTAGACGACAAAAATACCTCGAAAATAAGAATAAAAGAATACAATCAAACTCTCTCGGACGTGTTAGCGTGTACCCTTTAACATTAGAAGAGGATACATCACGTTGTCAGATTTGGGGGAATATATGAAGAATCTTCGGACCCTGCCGGGTCATTAAAAAATTAGTATTTCATCACTGCATGATAAAGTACAAGGTTTGCATTACTGCCATATGGTGGGCGAGAGATAAGGTTAAAATACAATATAAATAAGTTTAGCTGTGGTTTCTCCAGAGATTTGAAAACTAGGCAAGTTTATAAAATTTGATATTTAACTTTATCTGATCTTTGACTTGAAGAAATGAAAACTAATTTCTCATAAGTTGTCAACGTAACTTTGGTTTCAGAATTTATTTTAAGTTTGCTTAATAAAAGGCACGGGTAACTGAAGAAATTTCAGTTCTGATTCATAGGAAATAATTTATGAAGCACACTGTCCTAAAGAGAGATTATGTTATAATAATTTTAACTTAGGAAATTTCAAATTATTTTAGAAAGAAGCACAGTAGGAAATGAAATTCATAGTCTTAAGATAAATTACAATAAAGTGCTAAAAGGACAGAAAAAGGATTTTTAATGCTCCATAGGATATTGAATATTTGATGAGGACTCTTAAGTCCTTTCAAAAATTTGCGGTGATTTTCGCGCACAGGATCTTTTAATAGCTACCTACGTTGCATACATAGCAGTGAGTTCATCTATAATTAGAGAGGATAAGCCTCTTAATTTATTTGGGATAGTCTAAAAGGATTACAGTTAGTGAATCATAAGGGAAGATAATTTCTGGAAGTATATCTTCGTTCCATCTAGGTTTAGTAATCAAAAGAGGAGATTTACTTCTATTAAGGACTAACTTATTTAATTAGTTGTTGGGGAAGAGTCTTTGTAAAGCTGACTCGTTTAATAGGAAATTAAATGAAAGAAAAGAATGTCCTGTTAACACACATAGGAAAGCAGTAAGTTAGAAGATAAGCACATAGTCAAAGTATATCTTACACATTACCTTTTTTCGAACAACAGCCTCTGGTATTCTTGATGAAATATTAAGACATTCCAAACAATTTGAGGGAACATTAAAACGTTTTACAACATTAGTTTAGGGCTTACCTTATGACGCACGACACGAAATTCAATAGTAATACTCAATTTTTTAAGAAAGAAGAGTGGAGAAAAAGAAACACAAAGATTAAGGATAACTTGCACACGTAGCTTATATGATAGAAAAATAATAGATAGCTTTCCGTTATTACAACACCCGTACTTTTATTCATGCTTTTGTTAGCACTTCCGTTCACACCCACTGACAATGAATCCTTTCCGGATTTATTTTCACACGCGCTCAACTTATAAACGTCATTTACACAATTTCTCTCCTTAAATTTGTTTTCACCCGCGCTTAAGTTATAAACATCATTCACACACTTATTGTTAAATTCATTATCACTTGCATTTATTTTATAATTATCACTCACGCAATTTCGTTCTCTTTGGACGTTGTTTATATTTTCATTAATTTCTTCTTTGCAGGTTTCATTCATCCTCTCGTTACTTGATATTAAATCACTCTCGTGCCTTCAGCAATTCGAGCTGAAGGCCGAATTGCATCCGTTAGCTGTATGTTCACTTTCGTTTATATTTAAATTACACAAATTTACTTCGTTTGCGTGCAATTTTTTCTCTCTCCTTTCTTCTAGCTCATTTATTTTAAATTCCCATTCTTCTTCTTTTACAGGAATATTTTTTCTTCTTGGGCCTTCTAGTCATTGCTGATTCGTTGATCCTTCAGTTTCCTTAAAGGAAACTTTTCGAGGGATTTTTTCTCAAATTTGTGGGGAGTCCGTTCTTTTTACCCAAGAAGAGCTATTTTGGCGACCTTCCCAATTCCTTGTCGGCGATCGTCCTCGGTCTTCCTGATTTTGGTATTCTCCATCAGGGGTGTCCAGGGGGAATTGGCTCGCGTACGGCGAAGGGGACCGATTCCTTGGGTAGTTTCTCTTCGTCGTTCATATGGTGACGGCGACCTGGCGTCTCTGCTCTCCCAGTAATTAAAATAATCACTTCTTCTCCCTTCTCGTCGGGGCTCGTATGGTGATGATGATCTTTTGTTTCGGTTTTCCCTGTAATCAAAATAATCATTTCTTCTCCCTTCTCGTCGGGGTTCATACGGTGATGGTGACCGTTCGTTTCGGCTCTTCCTGTAACGAGAATAATCACTTCTTCTCTGGTCTCTTCTGGACTCGTATGGTGACGGCGAACGTCCATTTTGGTTCTCCCTGTAGTGAGAAAAACTTTCTTTTCTCCATCCTCGATTTTCATAATGAATGTTTCGTCGTTGGTCATTATAGCGACCATTTGAGTTTCTTTGCGTCTCTCTCCATTCTCGGTGCTCGTTTTGTCGGTACGGCGACGAGTATCGTCGTCGGTCCCCGTAACCTGTTTCCCGCTCTCCGTTGCCGTTTTGCCATAAAGGCGACGCGTACCGTCGCTCTCCTTCTCTTATATGCTCTCGGGCCTTATCTCTGTCTATTTCTAATGCTTTCACACGTTCAACCATTGGGCAGAACCTTGCCTTGTGTCCTGCTTCTTCACATATGTAACACCGTGGATTATACACTTGGGCTTGGGCCTGCACTGCATTCACACTCGCCACATCATTTCGCATAGAGGGACAAGGATGGGTTGATAGGTCATAAGGTGGTGTACTGCTATAGTGTATTTGTTTTGAAGGAGTGTGTAAAGGGATGTTTGGTATATAAGGGTTTTGTCCCACGTGAGGGGTATAGGTAGATTGATTTAAGGAATAATTCTGGTTTTGGTTATGATAATAAGAGAGATTTGGGGATAACATAGGTTCCAGAGTTGAATTTGCATAATTCATAGGATTAAAGCTAGTGATTGGCTCAGAAACAATTCGATCATCGCACCTAATGCGTTAATTTTTTTTATGTATTTCCTCGGTTTGATCTTTGTACTTGTGCCAGAGTTTACGAGGTATGGAATGTAGAATTACTTTATTCAAGACAAACGGGACGTCTATATTCTGTACCATGTCCCCAGCGTCCCTCTTTAGCCCCTCTACTTCCCGTTGTATTCTATACGCAAAGGACGTGAATGACTCATCCGGCCTTCGGCTCTCTCTTTCTAGGTTCATTAATCTGTTGGTAATTTCGTCTCTCCTATTTTGACAATAAAGAGTAGAACAAATATCTAAAAACTCCTTCATGTTTTAACTCTTTCCTCGAATCCGACCAGCACTAATCGACTACGGGGACAGAACACCTAATTGCGAGCGCTATCCGCATCTTATCGGAATTTCGTCCTCGTTCGGGGATTAACCGCTCGATTTCGAAGGCGAAATCCTGAAAGGACACATAACTACGAACTACACCTTGCGCTACTGCGATTAAATATTCCTCATATGTCACAAAATATGGGACATATTTCGGCCGCATGACGCAGCTTCTTTTCTTCATCAGAGAAAAAATCGTCTTCCTCCGGAGAAGGAGGATATTCAAATGACCTAGTGGCTGGTATTCTATGGGGAATAGTTGGAAGAGAATCTGGGGGCGACGGGCTGCGCCTACCAGCCGTCTCTCGGCTTCCTAAGCTAGCCTGCCTGCTGTCCTGACTAAGAAACATTTCACCACTGTCTAACGAGAAAGGCCAGAACTCGAGAAAATCGTCACACAAGTTAGCTAACAAAGGGCTATTTCCCTTTCTAAGTTCGCCTGTAATTTTCTCAGGTGTCCAGGAGGGAACGTGAGGTATTCTATTAATATAAAAATTCGGTGGGAAAAATTGTAATCCTGAAGGAAATATTTTAGGCGTGCTACCTGCTACATGAAAATTGTCTTCCTGTCCCCTAAAACCCGTTGCAATACAAACAGGTTTGCTCACCTTTGGTTTTTCGTCTTCTTCGGAAAGATGTACTTTCTCGTCCTCGCCAGTTGCTTGAAGTCTTGTTGCCGCTTCCAATTGCGTCTGAATCGCCGCTCTCGACCTTGTAATTCTAGGTGGAAGTTCCGTTTTTCTCTTGTCCGTGTAGATGGTCCTCATACACACTTCAGACGGCTTCTGGTGCTTCGACGAGTGTCTAGGAAAGACACCTGACACCAATTTATTATACCTGGGCCGTTACCCGGTGAGTTTTAACCCCCAAGTACAATAAAAATACTCTTCTGACAGAGTGCACTGACCTTCAGGTCACTTGCCGGATCTGGGAGCTTCCTTCGCCCCTTTTCCACTCGTCAAATTTAAGTTTAATTATTATAGGATAACAGAGTCGACTTTAATTTTAATTAATTTTAATTAAGTTCAAACAGGCGGATTACAGGCGAGAGTTTATACTTCAGTTCACAAGGTCTAATTCATATTAAGTTCACCGGGTTCTAATTATGTAAGTTATTCTTATGCTAATGTGTGACAATTAAGGTCACGTAGAAATAGACGAACTAAGTCTACTAGCGTTTCCTTCGGTCGGATCTACGATATTGGATCTACGATATCGAATTTCCGATACGAAGCTCGTTCCCTAATTTAGGTAGGTGAAATTTACCCTTCACCCAGAGGTAAGTTACGTTAATTCAAGTCAGACGGACCCCTTCTAGAAGGCAACCCCTGCGCTCCGTTCTAGGTCCGCTGTAAAGCAAGTTAAGTTACAAACTGGCAACTCGCTCCTCGTCGCCCGCGATAAAATGAATAACGGTTTTTCTTCTCGAAGCAACTACCCTTGTGCCCTTTCTAAAAACTGCAAAAAGCAAGACTAATGCATACGGGGTAATTTGCACCCATTACCCGCGGAGACCCAGGTGAGTTGAGCTCCACCCAAAGTCTGGCTGAGAGTTGCTCAAAATCTAAAATCTGAATCTGTCCTTCAATGGCTGAACTCCTCCTTATATAAGAAGGAATTCACTCTCAAATACGTCAGAGCGACACGTCACTGTGAGACCAAGAATCTGGAATTTCCACAGTCAAGGGTTTCGTAACGGATGTGAGATTTTAGCTTTGAAGGTTCATTGGGCAACCAGTTACATAAGCAATTAACAAGCGCCAAATATCGCAAAAGTGCATCTGAGCGTCTTTAATTGGGATGACTAATTGTCTTAACATTATAATGATGTTTTCGTTAATTATTAAGACATCGACAAACACCTGCTTTTGTATAACTGGTGTTTTTTCCAAGTTTAGCAATTACTTAAGAGTTTACAAAGAATGGCGTAACTTCGTACATTAATCATTAAAATATACTAATTATTTCAATTTTAATTAAGTCTTCGTATTACTGTCGTCCCGTATAACATATATACTGTGTATATATATATATATATATAAAACATAACACAGAATAATGTTTTATAAATTAGAAGCAAACGAGAGGAGATTTTCATCTCAGAAGCGCTCGCTTCCGCTGTAGTTAGCAGAATTTAACCACTTACATAAGCATTTATGAGTATTACGAGAAATTAATTAATTTAAAGAAAAGAAATAAAAAGAATACATGTGAACGTACTTACATGTAAGGTAACTACGTACGTGATCATGATCATTTGCGAACATGTACGAATGCATAAAGTTTTGTACACACATTGGTAGTTACACACTAGGTTGACAATAGGTAGATAACACTGGTATGCATATGAAATTTTTTGTCTGCTGTGAGGGATTTTTCAACTCATATTATACAATTCGACCATGCTGAATTCGAAAATGACATTGGTTTTCCTCAATCAGGTCAGGTTTGTTCTCTATTGGCCATTTATTATAAGTCCAATTTTATCCCCAAATTTATTGATTTTTTTAGCTTAAACACTGTAGATACGAGTAATATTATAAGAACACTCGTGAAAAATGAAAACATTGTGGGAATAAATACTTTTATTCTTACAATGAATATGGAAAAAAGTTTATTGAGGAAGGAATGAAGTTTTTTTGGCTTTCCGTCTGTGTTTTTCTTCGGGCACGTCTCGCTTCAAACACCAGCAATTGTCCGCCAGCATATTGATATCCCAGTTTCCCTGGTACCTCTCTTCCATTATTTTGATATCTTGGTGAAATCGTTCACCCTGTTCCTCACTATAATCCCCGCAATTTTCAGGAAAATAGTCCAAGTGGGACCACAAAAAGTGCATTTTTATGGACATGCGCGACCCATGAGCTTTGAAAGCTTCCATCAAGTTTTCGACAACGGACTCGTATTCTGGACTTCTACGCTTGCCAAGAAAATCAGTGACAACTGATTTGAATGCCTGCCAGGCATTCTTCTCAGTTGGAGTCATTGCGTTCTCGAACTGAGTATCCTTGATCAAAGTTCGAATTTGAGGACCATCAAAAACCCCAGCATTTAGTTTAGCATCAGATATATGAGGAAATTTACTCTCGAGATATCGGAATGCTGAACCCTCCTTATTCATTGATTTGATGAAATTTTTCATCAAGCCCAGCTTAATATGAAGTGGTGGGAGCAAAAGTTTTGTTGGTGGTACAAGGGGCACTGAAACAACATTATGCGACCCAGGTTCAAAATTCTCTCTGGATGCCCATTCACGCTGTGCATAGTGCTTCTCATCCGATCTGCTCGGCTATCCCATTTGCAGAGGAAACATGGGTATTTCGTGTATCCACCTTGCATTCCCAATACAAATGCCACAATCTGAAAAAAAATGAAAATATTTAAAGAATTTAGAGAATTTGTTCTATCAGATAAAAAAATCTATGCATCGGACTGTATCACTTCTGTGGGGAAGTTAAGTGTTCTTATACGCTCTCAAATAACCTTTGGAAAAACAACAGTCAATAGCAATAGTTTACTTATGATATTAGTATTACCTTCAAATCTCCACAGATCCTCCAGTTATGTTGGTCGTATACGAGAGCATCCAGTAAAATTTTCATGTTATCTAGCTCTCAGTAAGTTGTACGGAATGTGCTACAGGGACTGATGCAACCCTATTCCCAATGTTGAGAAGTACTGCTTTCAAACTTCGTTTAGACGAGTCTATAAATAGCCTCCATTCTGATGCGTTATATGGCAGGCCCAAGGATTCGATTAGCCCCTCAACATTGCAGCAGTACACTAAGGAAGAGGTATTTTCGTGCACTGCAAAAAACTTGCGGAATTCTTCCTCTCGTTTCCTATACCAGGAGAATGTTGTTCCCGGAGCCAGCAAGTTGTCCTCTCGAAGTCGTGAGCCCAAGATCTCGGCAGCTAATTTGGAAAGTCCTAAATCCCTGGTAAGATCATTAAGTTTGGCCTGGTTGAGAGGCCTCGGCTCATTTGAAGCGGTATTTTGAGGTATATACGACTGGGACTGGTCATTGGCATTGGTCATTGATTCATCATCAGAATCATCGAAGTCCAGGGTTTGAGGTGGGTCGGGTATTGGAATCCAGGACCATGGGGTACAGGTCTCATAGCAGAAGGAATGTCAGGGTATACAACAATGTGTTTATTCTTCTTGTTAACTCCTGAAAATAGAAACACAGAAACATGGATATAAAACTTGCATATGAAATAGAAGAAGCATTCAGACAGTGGCGGCTCGTGAGGGAAGGCTGCGGTCTGTAAGATATGAAATAGATCGATGGAGCCTGTATATTTTTTCTTTTTCATTCATATTGTCCCTTCGGGGACAATATGAATGAAAAAGAAAGAAAATATACAATCATTGTATATGTAAATGTAACTTGTATAACAATATGTATGTGTAAATGTATTTTCTATAACAATATGTATATGTAAATGTATGATTACCATTATGGTGAATATTATGCTATATATGGTGAATATTACATTATGGTGAATATTATGTCAAGTTTCATACGAGGATTTCAAAATATTTAAGAAAAATAAATTTATAAGCCCACCTTGGAGGTTTGTCATGCAGAAATAGCAATCTGTCACGTGATCCTTTCCTTCTCTCCAAATCATGGGAATTCCAAAAGGCAAAGATTTCGCTCTGCCTTTGCTCCATCTTCTCAAATTTTCAATGCACGTCTTGCAGCACATATGAGGGGCGAAATTTTTGTCCTGTGTCCTAGCTTAATTCCAAAGTATGCTCTATACATTGTCTTCACAAATTTAGTGATTTGGGACTGGTTATTTGGCATGGTAACCGTCCCACATATGTAGCAGAATCTATTGGGATCATTTTTACACGCTCTATTCATTAGGAAATATTTTATCTATATGCCTGAAAAGTAAAAAAAGATATTATACAAGTGAAACAAGTGATGATAGATGTTACTGTTCCAATTCCGCTTTGACAAAATCACGAAAAATTCTATTTTACTTATGAGGCCATAGCCGAATAACCTGAGCTGATTGAGAAAAACGGATTGCAGATTCGAAATCAGCAGGAAAAACTCTATAAGAATCACTTACAAAACCCTTGACAGCAAAATTGATGCATACCAGTGATAATTGGTAGCTGAATGAATAATTAGTAAAACTAACAAAAGTAGGCTGACCATATTTCCTTGAGACAAAAACGGGACATTGGGATGGCAAAAAAGGGACGGGGGTTATGTAATATTCTGTATTCATGAAAAAGTAAGTACATAAACATATTGAGCTTACAATTATTCTTCAGTGACAGAACCCATACAGAACCCATAAAAAAAACGGTACTGTCCCGTTCAAAACGGTACGTATGGTCAGCCTAAACAAAAGATAAAGGTCAAGAAAGGAAATGGATGTCTGAACGAACAACATATAAATAATGACGTATAGAGTGTGAAGTTTTTATTATGATGTTAAAGAATTTACCATACATTGAATACTAAAGATATGATCGGTATTCAAGGTATGGAAAATGTGAAGGGAATTGCGCTACTTTATGACGTCATAGTTGCTCAAATTATGCCTTACGTCAATTCATAATTAATACGTCATAGTGTTTTAAGTCGTACGTACAGTATAAGTCATTATTGGGAGAACTTAGAGGAAACGAATTAAAGAGATACAGTAATGAAGGGTTTACAGCCATGGTACACGAGTGAGTGAAACTATTAGTTAAATAAATATACTTATACGAGTATACAGTAAATATTAAGGAATTGGTACATTTGAGGAAGAATTAAGTAAATGAATAAAGCACAAACAAGGGTTCAAATCATACCACATTCAATGTGCATGCATAATCTCATAAAATTTAGGGATGAGGGTTAGATGCAAGACATCATTAATTAATTATGATAAATTCTATAATAAATGGAAAATTGAGATATGGGTAATATTGTGATGGAAATGTTAAACAATCTAAACCGTCAATTGTCTTGTTTGTACTTTAAGGGAATGAAATTAAGGGACATTCGTTTCTCATAACGAACATCCAATGACACAAACATGGATACGACTTAACCATAGAAATGGTAGATAGCATGGTTGTGGCACTGCAAAAATAGAAAACAACAAATAAAATTTTTATCCAAACTCGCGTTAGGCGAGTTTGGTTCTTATGTAAAAATGAATATTTGATTATATAGGAATTATTCATTGTTCAATTTTACAGGGCTCTCCTCTCTAGAATGATATTAATACAATACAATAATATAACATCCCAACTAATTCAAACTAGATGATGACTAATGGTTTTTGTAATTACAAATTTATATACAACACGTGAGTTGGGGTGGTTAAGTACAATGCACAGTAATCAAATCTTTAACATGACACTTGCTTAGAGAGTTATTATAAAATATAAAAAATTCAAAGATTAATACTTTAATTTATGCCAACGTAAAAGGATTAATACGTTAATTTAGACAAACAATGATATTGTTAAATTTTTGAAATTTATTTTCCTGTGGAAAAAAAATACATACCTAATGAATAGTAGGTAAAAGGGAAAATTAAAATTTTAAAGTTCAGGAATTTCCAAAGTTACCATGATCGTACATTTAATAAACTAATTTGATGGACTAGTAAAAAGTAAAATTAATTTAGTAAAAACATTAAAATTTATTTAGTTACAGTTTTAGATACTTGGATGTTGTTAACCTTTAAGAATATACAGAGAGAAGAAAGATAGAATTACGTAATGGATGATGTATAGACCTGTGGTCAAGTGTGTATTTATGTGTATTAGGTACAGTGTGTAAGTGTTTGATTAAAATAACTTAATAAATGCATGAACAAGATTATATATATTAAGCAACAATTATTACGATTAAATAGATTTAAATAATCTAAACTAAATATCATAGTTAGCACTTACACGCAATTAAATAGTTTATTGTGAGACCCAATGATTTTAGCAAATTTAAATATTAAATTCGACTAGTAACAGTCAGCCATATATTAACAGTATATCACCATTAGTATTAACCATTAATATTAACAAGAAGTATCAGTATGATAATCGAATTAAGAAAATTAAGAATACAAATTAAAAATAGAAATAAATTATAATGGACTAACATGGGGTTATAGGTTCCATATAATACAATTAATAAAAAAACAGCTTAACCTAAATTGAGGTTATGTTCAGTCATAACGGATAAATTTCAAGAACATACGGAGCAGTATAAATTAGGTGGATGGTTAGGTGGTCATACGATAGGGCATGCGGGTCATATGGTTACAGACGATAAAATATATAATTTCACCTATATATTTATATACGCAAATACTGCATGCAAAAATGACACAGAAGGTTGAATTAAAGACACAAACCTGTCAATTCAGGTTGAATTAAATTCTCTTAAATTAAATTCTCTTAAATTCAGGTTGAATTAAACTCTCTTAAATTAAATTCTCTTAAATTCAGGTTGAATTAAATTCTCTTAAATTAAATTCTCTTAAATTCAGGTTGAATTAAATTCTCTTTTACAGCAAAAAAAGGTTGAATTAAATTGACTGTACTGAACTTGACTTGAACTTGACTTGAAACTGACTTGAACTACAACTGACTTGGGACTGGCTACAACTGTCTTCAAACTGACTACAACTAACTTGAAATTGACTACAACCGTCTTGGGACTGACTACAACCGTCTTGGGACTGACTACAACCGTCTTGGGACTGACTACAACCGTCTTGGGACTGACTACAACTTACTTGCAACTGATTACAACTTACTTGCAACTGACTACAACTGACTGGGGACTGACTACAACTGACTTGAAACTGTCTTAAAACTAACTGACTGACTGACTTAAACTGACTTGAACTGCTATCAAGTATTTCTAGAAATCACTGGGGCGGTTGTCCCTCTGGATGGAACCTACTGACTTGAACTGCTATCAAGTATTTCTTTAATCTCTGGGGCGGTTGTCCCTCTGGATGCAATCTACTGACTTGAAATGACTGAAAACTGACTTGGACTTCAAACTGACTAGGACTTCAAACTGACTTAAACTTCAAAATGACTTAAACTTCAAAATGACTTAAACTTCAAAATGACTGAAAACTGTTTGAGACTGGCTGAAAACTAACAGAAACTGAAACTGACTGAAATTGACTGCACTCGAACTGCTATCAAGTGTTTCTATAAACTATAAACTCTCTTTTCTCTATTATAATAATGCGCAATAAATGCACAATAATTTCAAGTCAATTTAATTCAATAATTTGAAAAAATTGTGAACAAAAATAAAAAATGTAAACATTTCACTCGAATGTATGCGAAAGTACAGTAATATTATGTTTGGTACATAAAATAAAATTATTCTATACTAATTATAATTGTGAAAATAACTCATTTTCAATAAAAATAAATGTATCACTGGTGTAGTGAATGTTCACTGTGTTTCTTGTGAATTCTGGCTTGATACTAATTATTAACTGTTAATAATACTGACTTTTCAAATGTTTAGAGATTACTTTAAAAAAAAAAGTTCTGTACTTAAGATTCCTACGGCGAAATCTGTGGAGACGTGTCCTGAAGACGTGTCTTGCTCGCTCCTTGTTCCTGGATGAAGAATGGGCGTCGCCAGTTGTTCTATTTCGAGGGTCTGGAAGACTGGAAGAATCCTAATGCAGGGGTCGCCAGTTGTACTATTTCAAAGGTCTGGAAGACTGGAAGTATCCTGATGCAGAGTCGCCAGTTTTTTATCCTAGCGCAGGGTCGCCACCTTTTGTTAACCCCCTTCTTCTATAGTCTTGGGTTGGTTCGAAGTCGAAGGGGGTTCTTGTTAGGAGGCAGCAACGGATCTGTTACTTGCAGTAGATTCTTCTATACTACTCTCCGAGTTCTTCTTTAGTGGCTCGGAGGATTCTGAGAGGCTTATTAAATTCTCGGAGGGTTCCCCCCGATTCTTCTTGTAACGTATCGGGAGATTTTAATGACTAAGTTCTCTGAAGAGAGCACGGCTCGAAGGAGGAGATAAAGACTTTTTCTTACTGTAATTTACTGCTAAAATGTTACAGTTAATGCTCAGCATCGTAGTTTGAATCAGACTAAACATGGAAGAATTTTTGTGGGTTTATATATCCAAAAACTACTAACATCATTATTATTAAATGTTGAAAAGGCTGCATTATTTTTGCACAATATTTGAAAATAAAGTAAATCTTTTAGCTGTGGTAATGTTAAGCAGATAAACAGGATATAGGAAGAGGAAGCCATATTTCTATCTTAAATCGCTTATTTGCAGATCTGAAGTTTTCCTGATCTGCCGAGTTAATTAGAAGTGGAAATTGAACTATGCATCTTTATACTAAGATGTGCATGTGAGCAAAAATTGAAGGTTTAAGTTTTACAATTAAATGCTTAGGCAAGACATGACTTCATCTTTTATAACGAAGAGAGAACGTATACAAAACATGAACATTTCAAAAGTTACTCAGGATTCTTTATTAACACTAGAAGGACCGAGATTTTCAACTGCCTATAAGGACCGGAAAGCGTCAGTTGACGCATGTTGATTTTTTTTTTATTTTTACCCTTCCACAGGTTAGAAAACTAGTTAGAAGGAATAATATATATTACATAAAAGAAAAAAATGACAATTTTTCAGTAATGAATTATTTATTATTAATAAGTATGTATTAGTTATGTAGTTATGTGTTTATAATGCACATGTTCCACACTTTTTGGTCGCACACTTGCCACAGACTGGCTTTCTACAGACACTGCACAGATCAACGGTTCTCTTTCTACATTTTGTGGATCCGCATGTTCGACGCACTTTGGCTGGAGTAGCAGCATTCTCAGCTTTATCGTCTACATCCACTACTGCGAAAGCCTCAGGAATTCCAAGGGGAGAGTTGTTAGTAAGCTCCTCGCTGACCATTTGAATGTACTCTCTGCGGCTAATGTTGAAGCGACACACCATTTTGTAGATGATCCAGCTGTTGATCAAGGCCATATCCAGCACATTATAGAAAACACGAATTGGCCATCGCCTACTAGCTGCTTTCACAGAATAGGACCTTGACATTTGATCATTTACATCAACCCCCACCTTATTTTTGTTATAAAACAGAATGGTCTCCGGGTTTGTTTCGGGTTGTTTTCTGTTGGTATCTGAACATCGGGATGGAGACTACTCAAAAGAACCACAGCCTTGGCTTTGCACTGATAAGAAGTGAGGGTCATAGCAGTCTGTCCTGTATATTTGAACACTTCAGTTTCGTGCAGCTGCTTGGTTGCCTTCCATTCTTCAGGAAGCTCTCTACGATTTTGGCGGATTGTACCAACTATGCTGCTTTTTTATTGTGCCAGTCGCATAACAAGGTCCAGTGATGTGAAGTAATTGTCACAGGTGACGTTGTAACCTTGCTTGAACACTGGAGTCAACAGTTTCAATACTACATCAGTAGCCACGCTAACGTCGGCATTTCTGGTATCATCCTTTCCAAGGTAAGGGAAGCCATTGAACAAATACTTATTCTCCACATCTACTGCCATCCAAAACTTCAAGCGAAACTTGTCTGGCTTGTTCGCCATGTATTGGATAAATTTGCAGCGTGCTTTGCAAGGCAACAACTGCTCATCTACCGTGACATATGAATGGGGAATAAACGCCTTTTGGCAATTGTCAATGAAAGGGTACCATAGTTGTGATGCCAAACAAAATTTGTCTTGTGCTAGATTTCGCCGCCTCTCAGTTTTCAGATCAAAACGAAGGTATTTCATGATTTCCAAGAATCGATTGCGTGGCATAGTTTTGTTGAATATAGGACATCCCCAGGAGCCATTCCACATACTCTTGATGGGTAAGTTAGTCCACCAATGAAACCACGAGCTATGACAAGACCAATGAACTTATCCAATTCATCTAATGTCACAGACCAGTTGGGATCACCTGTAGCTCGTTGGCCTTCAGCATTTGCACACTCTTGGATGTTTCTCATCATTGGTTCATCAAAGAGAATTCTGAATGATGAAAGTGGGCTATCCTTGATGACACGTGTTGTGGAATATGCAGTAGGACCAGAACGAATTCGTACAATGTTTTGCTTTTGCAGGCGTCCTCGCACAGTCTGCGATGCGGCAGCCCACCGCCAAGATGATCCATCTTTACCTATAACTTCTCCAACACCCACTGCATCTGCTCCATTGCCACCTTGTGCGGGTTTATCACTTTGTCTACGTCCAGGACGTGTCCCACGACCTTGAACTTGTCGAAGACCACGGCTTTGCCCACGACTATCTCGCCCACGGGCTCGTCTACGATGATTGCCATGAGTGGGTAAAGGTACAGTCAGCTCCTCATCGCCAGATTCAGAGGAAGAAGAAGACTTAGTTTCAGCCGCTGCCTGAACTGCAGCATTCACTATATCATCTGACTCACTTCTCTGATGCATCACAATCAGAGGCATCGGATAGAATATTTCGAAGTTGCTCCAATGCCTGCTCTACAGAAAGTCCTTTGCTAGACATAGCGTTATATATTTATTTATATTTATCTATATTATTATTTATTATTATTTATATATTTATTTATCTGAAATGGGAAAGAATTGGTTATTAGATAGAAATATATTGACGAAATGAACAAACAAATAAAATAGAGCCATATATTGTACGTGCGTCATTTGACGCACCTGGTCCTTCAGGGTAGTGGTCTCTCTCATAGGTTTTCTGTATCAGATGAAAAGATGAAATTGACCATGAATATAGATGCCATTGAAATATTAAAAGTCACGAAAGATGAAGTATGAAGGCCTAAAGAGTTAGACTAACAGGCAAAAAAATAAAAATTGCGTCAATTGACGCATGTGGTCTTTCTAATGTTAAGCTAAATCTAAAAATATTTAGGAAATTTTAAAAAAGAACAAGTCATCAATTATTTGGCAAAGTTGAAAGCAAATAAAAAATTTATCCCAACGGAAAAATAATAATTAAAAAAAATAATATCGCCGAGTATACATTCCTTAATGGCGCCATAATGTTTTCCTGATGTTTTCCTGATCCGCCGAGTTAATTAGAAGTGGAAATGGAACTATGCATCTTTATACTAAGATATGCATATGAGCAAAAATTAAAGGTTTAAGTTTTACAATTAAATGCTTAGGTAAGACATGACTTCATCTTTTATAACGAAGAGAGAACGTATACAAAACATGAACATTTCAAAAGTTACTCAGGATTCATTATTAAACTAAATCTTAAAATGATTAAGAAATATAAAAAAAAGAACAAGTCATCAATTATTTGGCAAAGTAGAAAGCCAATAAAAAATTTATCCCACCGGAAAAATAATAATAATAAAAATAATATCGCCGAGTATACATTCCTAAATGGCGACATAATGTCGGGTCGTACATTGAGTACAATCCCAAGTATATCATTAGGTACGTTGTAATTTTGGTTTATTACAATTATGACTATAATTACCTATTAATTCATATTCACTTATTATCGTCAATTACAGTTTCATTGAAGTACATTAATTACATCATATTGAATTATTACAGTTAATTACAATTAAACAGTTAACTATAGTTTTTTTTTTACAGTGTTTCATATTTATAGACAATTAGGATGTTAGGAATATAACAAAGTACATGGGTACATACGGTATATATATGTATATATATATATATATATATATACCTGGGGTGTTACCCGGTGAGTTTTAACCCCCAAGTACAATAAAAATACTCTTCCGACAGAGTGCACTGACCCTCAGGTCACTTGCCGGATCCGGAAGCTTCCTTCGCCCCTTTTCCACTCGTCGAATTTAAGTTTAATTATGATAGGATAACTGAGAGTCGGCTTTAATTTTAATTAATTTTAATTAAATTGAAATAGGCGGATTACAGGCGGGAGTTTATACTTCATTTCACAAGGTCTAATTTATATTAAGTTCACCGGGTTCTAATTATGTAAGTTATTCTTATGCTAATGCGTGACAATTAAGGTTGTAGTGCCTTGCACCACAAGATTATTCTTTATTAGTGAAAACTGCCACAAATTGGCATGAGTGAATTATTTAAATAAATAAATAAATAAATACAAGTTAAATATGTCCAGTGATCAAATTTAATTCTTAAGAATTCAGTGTGGTGTGACTAGACATGAATGGGCTTTTAAGGATTATTTTGGCTGGTTGGTAAAATTATTAAGTAAAAACAAACTTGTGTGCAACGACAACACAAAGGACGCCACATTATTATTCGAAATCACCCCGCCAGCAAGCAAAGTTCCTTTGTGGTATGTTTTGTATTTATAATATTTATTCTTTACTATTTCATATCTGTATGCAATACCGCATACTGCAGATACTAACGCCTTATACCGTTTGCAATTAGTACTAAGATTCATACTACAAATAGTAATGTAAGATTCATATAATAAATTACCTTAGGCTAAGTTAGGTCTAGGCAAAAGCCAAATTATAACTAGCCTAACTGAGGCCTACCATAGTCTTTGTTTTAGATTAACCTCAGCTCAATATGTTGAAGAGGCAAAGGCCTGCCTATTAAATTTCTTAGTATATTTTACTTTACTTTATAAGCCTATTATGTTTCAAGTCATTTCTGGCCTACTAATCATTTGTAGCCTACATACTTCCTTAGTTTCTCCATTCAACTTAACACAATCCCATAATGAGAATTAACTGTAATTTATCATCCACAGGTTACTGGGCCTATAAAGCATATGTATATTGATTATTAATTTTGCCATTTTTATTATTCTTTTTCTCCGAAATATTACTTACAGTATTCTTGTCTGTCTCTTTGCAGACAAGGTTGTCATTGTGGCTATTATCTTTTAGTTATTATTATTGTTACTTTATTATTACTATATTATTACTATATTATTACTATATTACTATTATTATTAGTTTATTATTATATAATTATTATTGTATTTGTATTATTGCATATTCATTATTAAATCAGTATTATTTGCAGACTGTTATATATTAGCCAAACGGGCCATTATTTAATCTCACCATTATAAGTCCATCAAAGTTGTTACGGGTAAAAATCCCCTTTGCATATACTCATTAATTGTTGTCAATAAAATATAAAAATTCATATTGATTTAATAATCAGTCCTTCCCTTCTTTTATTAAAATTAACTTTGCGCCGCAGTGCCGGATGCCAATCTAGTACTTGGGCGCTGGTGACCCTGGCATATAGTTAATTATCTACGTAAACTTGTAAAGGTCTAAATAAATAAAACCGGACTCTTACAATTGGTAACCTCCTGGAGTGACCAAACACCGTAATTTATGCAAAAAAAAAAATTTCTAAAAGTTTTTTCTCAATTTTTGTCAATATATTCAGTCTGCATCTATAATTTTATTAAATTCACTAGTACAAAGCACTCACCTGTACTGGAAGTGTATTCTATTGCAAAATATATTCCTTTTATTTTGCCTTTTTATAAAATCAGCATTTTCTAAAATTTTTTTATGCAAATTTACTTATATTTTGCAAACAGCCTATACGCAGACTATTTTTCTGCTAATATTGGGCTACATCATAAAAAAAATTTTTACTTATCTTGCAAATAGCCTATACGCAGACTATTTTTCTGCTAATATTGGGCTACATCATAAAAAAAAAAAAAAAAAAAAAATTTTTACGTAACTTTTTGTTATTGGCATTCATAACTCAAATTGAGTCTCATACTCAACCAAGCTTACCTGAAGCCATTATTTACATTCAACAACATTTGTTGAAATCTTGTCAGTTTGTGACACATTTTAAATTTTTTTTAGTACCTTGTAACAAATAATAGCCACAATGACCAATAACAACCTAGGGTCATCCAATGGTGGTACTCCAAATTCACCACCTATAACGGACTTTCTCACAATGTATCAGCCTACCACTCCACAATTCACCGCTGAAGAGCCTGGAATCTTTGTGAGTCAACTGCGGGATTATTTTGAGATAAAAGGAGTTACGGACCCACGAACCAAGTTCCTTGTCACAAAGAACCTCCTGCCTACACAAGTATACAAAGTAGTGCGGGATGTAACTCTATTGCCTCCGTCTGACCAAGCTTTTGAGAGCCTCCTCAGCGAGTTAGTCAGGAGACTCGGCCAATCAGAAGAAGAGCGACTCAATGCTCTACTCAAGGACCAAGTTCTTGGGGATCAAACGCCAACAGCCTTCCTGAGACATCTGCAAGACCTGGCTGGACAGACCAATGAAGACGATAAAAACTCACCCTTAATGCGACGCCGCTTCCTCAATGGTCTCCCTACTGCCCTACGGCCAATGCTCCGTTGTATGCCAGATGATACAGACCTCCTCACAATGGCCAAAACAGCTGATAAGATGATGATTGAAATCCACCTTGGCCAAGTAGATAACCACACCCATCACCCCCAAATCTGTGCCACGCAGGACGACAATCTGAGTCCGGCTGCACAAGGTCTTAAAGTATCCAACGAAATTCTACAAACACTTAAAGATGAATTTAAAGCTCTCCGAATAGAGCTAGCTAACAACAGGGAACGAGAGAGAAGTTCTTCAAGACGAGGACGACCCTCTGGTCCAATTAGAGCCTCCCAATATGAACCTGGACAACGCCTCGTTCTCCTACAACCACAGCCACCGCAAACAGGTCAGTTGGTTGCTCCTAATCCAAATCTATTAGCCTTACCTCATCCTCAATCCTCAATCCCCACTACTCAGCCCCATTCTCAACCTATTTCCTTACCACAGTCTACTGTTCATACCCCTCCTTGCTGGTATCATGAAAAGTTTAAAGATCGTGCAACGCGCTGTCTCACACCTTGCCCATGGACTCCTAACCCTCCTTTAAACTAACCAGGCTGGTGTCACAGGCGTCTGACGCTACAGCCTCTCAAGCCTCTCCTCCTATCCTTACTTCAACTAACCCTACCACTACCTCATTTAACACTGTCAAACCAACACCTACGTACGCAAGTAAAGTTAAAGAATCGCAACCTACTTATTCAACCACAGCTAATTTAATACCCCCAACTAATTCTCCAAATACAACACAAACTCCTTCCCACAGCAATACTAACCTTCTTCCACAAAAATTTAATGATTCACAAACTACTGCACCACCTGGTCCAACATTCACCTTGCATGATCCACTTTCAGGCTATGCATTCCTTATTGACACTGGAGCTCAATACAGTGTTATTCCTGCAACAGCCGCAGACCGTGCAAACGGACCTTCTCCTTTCATTTTACGTGCAGCTAATTCTTCATCTATTCACACTTATGGACATCGTTCTATTTCAGTTTCTCTTGGACTTAGACGTGTTTTCCGCTGGATATTTCTTGTCGCGGATGTATATACTCCAATGTTAGGCTCTGATTTTCTTTCTGCTAATGATTTATTAGTTGATGTTCGTAGAGCACAATTAATTGATAATGTCACACATCTTTCAGTAATTGGTTCTCCTACCGTGCACCCCTCTTCATTATTGGCAAGTTCTCTGCCACAGTGCTCACCTGCTATAGAGCAGCTCCTAAATGAATTTTCTTCCTTACTCAACCCTGTTCTAAGGATACCCCTATTAAACACACTGTTGTCCACCGTATTGATACGGTAGGCTCACCTGTTTTCACCCGCCCACGTCGCTTAGCTCCAGATCGTCTTGCAATTGTGAGACGAGAGTTTGAACACATGCTTGAACTCGGTATTATACGGCCTTCAAGTAGCCCGTATGCCTCTGCTTTACACATGGTCCCAAAACCTACACCTGGAGACTGGCGTCCATGTGGAGATTATCGTGCTTTGAATGACAACACGATTCCAGATCGCTATCCCCTTCCTCACTTACACGATTTTACTTCTGCTCTCCATGGCACCACAGTATTTTCACGCCTTGACTTGGTGCGAGCCTTTCATCAAATTCCTGTACACCCTGATGATACATAAAACTGCTATAACAACCCCTTTTGGGTTATTTGAAATGACAAAAATGCCATACGGACTGCGTAATGCGGCCCAAACTTTTCAACGCTTCATTGATGAAGTGTTGAGAGGTCTCTCCTTCACTTTCACATATGTCGATGACATTCTCATCGCAAGTTCTTCTCCCTCAGAACATATTCAACATTTACGCTTAGTTTTTTCTCGGTTGGCAGAATATGGTGTATTGCTAAACCCTGAAAAATGTGTCTTTGCTGTAGATGAACTCACCTTCTTAGGACACAAAGTTACTTCGAAGGGCATTTCTCCTCTCGAAAATAAAGTATCTGTCATAAGGTCTTTCCCACAACCGCAAACTCAAAAGCAACTTCGCCGCTTTTTAGGGATGGTAAACTTCTACCATCGCTTCATTCCTCAGTGTGCAAACATTCTTGCACCCATAACCTCTCTTCTTCGCCAATCAAAAAGGGGCAGATCCACTGCAGTTCTGTGGAACCCCGAAGCTACCAACGCTTTTTCACAAGCAAAAGAGGCTATAGCACGAGCTACATGCCTTGTTCACCCTCAACCAGACGCTCCTCTGAACTTAGCCACTGATGCCTCTGACGTTGCCGTGTCAGGAGTGCTCCAGCAGCTTGTTTCAGGCGTTTGGGAACCTCTCGCATTCTTTTCACGCAAGCTCTCACCTTCACAAATGAGGTACAGCACTTTCGGTCGAGAGTTGCTGGCGATATACCTCTCCATCCGTCATTTCAGGTCATTCCTGGAAGGACGTGACTTTAGCATTTTTACGGATCATCGTCCGTTAATATTTGCTCTCCATTCTCAATCAGACTCTCATGCTCCTAATGAGCGAAGATACCTTGATTTTATTCTTCAATTTACTTCAGACATTCGACACATTTCAGGTTCTTTGAATGTTGTGCCGGATGCGCTGTCTCGCATCTCAGCAATTTCTGACCCTGGACACTCTCACATCAACCTTTCAGAGATGGCTAAGGCTCAGTCCACGGATACAGACCTCCAAACTCTTATTAATTCACCCACTTCATTGCAAGTCCGCTCTTTACCAGTTGAACCCAAGTCAGACTTACTAATTTTATGTGACGTCTCGACTGAGCATATTCGACCGTTGGTCCCACAAGGGCTGCGAAGAGCTGTTTTTGCTAAACTCCATTCCCTTTCTCACCCGGGAATTAAGGCCACCCAAAAATTAATTGCAGCTAGGTTTGTATGGCCAAGTATGCACAAAGATATCCGCAATTGGACTCGATCTTGCCTTCAATGTCAGCGTGCCAAAGTTCACCGACACACAAAGTCAGAAATTGGTACCTTTCCTTTGCCAAAGGCTCGTTTTGAGGCCATACACCTAGACATAGTCGGCCCCCTCTATTCTTCTCGAGGTTATACCTATCTTCTCACTGTCATTGATAGGTTCACAAGATGGCCAGAAGCTGTTCCTTTGACTTCTTGTACTGCTTCTGCAGTAGCTCACGCCTTTGTTTCATGTTGGGTTTCCCGTTTTGGAATACCTGCAACCATTTGCACAGACAGAGGTGCCAGTTTGAATCGGCCTTATGGAAGGAACTCATGCTCCTTCTTGGGACTGAGCGCATCAGAACAACAAGCTATCACCCGCAATCCAATGGGGTGATAGAACGCTTCCATCGTCAACTTAAAAGTTCCTTGCGAGCCACTGATCCATCTACTACATGGGTGGACAGGCTACCCCTAATCCTACTCGGAATTCGTACTGCTCTGAAGACTGATCTTGCATGCTCTGCAGCAGAATTAGTTTACGGTACCACACTCCGGTTACCCGGAGAATTTTTCACACCTACACCCATTAACCCCGCATGTGATCCTGCTTCGTATGTTAAGACATTACGCTCTGTTATGAAGCAAATTCGTCCCACAGCACCTAGAACTTCCACTTCACAAACTACCTTCGTTTCCCCTGATTTACAAACTTGCACACACGTTTTCTTGAGACATGATGCTCACCGCTACCCTCTTCACTGTCCCTATGATGGTCCCTTCCTTGTGCTAGACCGTAGACCCAAAACTTTCATCATTGACAAGGTGGGCAAGCGTGAAACCGTTTCTGTGGACCGCTTGAAACCAGCATACCTTGATTTTTCTCCAACAAAAGATCCTATCCTCCCTCAATCTTCTGTACCTCCACCTCAAATACAGGTACAGCAACCTATCCTTCCTCAATCTTCTGTACCTCCACCTCAAATACAGGTACAGCAACCTATCCCTCCTCAATCTTCTGTACCTCCACCTCAAATACAGGTACAGCAACCTATCCCTCCTCAATCTTCTGTACCTTCATCTCATATACAGGTACAGCAATCTACCCTTCCTAAATCCTATGTACCACCACCTCATCCGAGGGTACAACAATCTATCATCCCTCTTCCAATTCTCCTTCATTATCGCAACCAACTGTCTTTGAACCAGCCAGTGGCTCCATCGCACAGGCACCAAGAATCCCCTTCCCCCAATGTCCCTACTGCACCTGTAGCACCATCCATGCCTTCAGAACCAGTGCTGCAGGATATTGCCATCCAAAAGCAAACAACGACTCGTTCTGGAAGAGTCATTCGTAAGCCAGTGCGTTTTGACATTTAAGTGTTTTTTTTTACCCCTGACAACCATGTTTTTGGGGGGCAGTACTTGTAGTGCCTTGCACCACAAGATTATTCTTTATTAGTGAAAACTGCCACAAATTGGCATGAGTGAAATATTTAAATCTAAATAAATAAATAAAGTTAAATATGTCCAGTGATCAAATTTAATTCTTAAGAATTCAGTGTGGTGTGACTAGACATGAATGGGCTTTTAAGGATTATTTTGGCTGGTTGGTAAAATTATTAAGTAAAAACAAACTTGTGTGCAACGACAACACAAAGGACGCCACTTTACACATTATATTCGAAATCACCCCGCCAGCAAGCAAAGTTCCTTTGTGGTATTTATTTATAATATTTATTCTTTACTATTTCATATCTGTATGCAATACCGCATACTGCAGATACTAACGCCTTATACCGTTTGCAATTAGTACTAAGATTCATACTACAAATAGTAATGTAAGATTCATATAATAAATTACCTTAGGCTAAGTTAGGTCTAGGCAAAAGCCAAATTGTAACTAGCCTAACTGAGGCCTACCATAGTCTTTGTTTTAGATTAACCTCAGCTCAATATGTTGAAGAGGCAAAGGCCTGCCTATTAATTTCTTAGTATATTTTACTTTACTTTATAAGCCTATTATGTTTCAAGTCATTTATGGCCTACTAATCATTTGTAGCCTACATACTTCCTTAGTTCTCCCATTCAACTTAACACAATCCCATAATGAGAATTAACTGTAATTTATCATCCACAGGTTACTGGGCCTATAAAGCATATGTATATTGATTATTAATTTTGCCATTTTTATTATTCTTTTTCTCCGAAATATTACTTACAGTATTCTTGTCTGTCTCTTTGCAGACAAGGTTGTCATTGTGGCTATTATCTTTTAGTTATTATTATTGTTACTATTATTATTACTATATTATTATTACTATATTATTACTATATTACTATTATTAGTTTATTATTAGTATAATTATTATTTGTATCATTTGTATTATTGCATATTCATTATTATAATCAGTATTATTTGCAGACTGTTATATATTAGCCAAATGGGCCATTATTTAATCTCACCATTATAAGTCCATCAAAGTTGTTACGGGTAAAAATCCCCTTTGCATATACTCATTAATTGTTGTCAATAAAATATAAAAATTCATATTGATTTAATAATCAGTCCTTCCGTTCTTTTATTAAAATTAACTTTGCGCCGCAGTGCCGGATGCTAATCTAGTACTTGGGCGCTGGTGACCCTGGCATATAGTTAATTATCTACGTAAACTTGTAAAGGTCTAAATAAATAAAACTGGACTCTTACAAGGTCACGTAGAAATAAACGAACTAAGTCTCCTAGCGTTTCCTTCGGTCGGATCTACGATATCGTTCCTAATTTAGGTAGGTGAAATTTACCCTTCGCCCAGAGGTAAGTTACGTTAATTCAAGTAATTACAATTAAACAGTTAACTATAGTTTTGTTTCTTTTACAGTGTTTCATATTTATAGACAATTAGGATGTTAGGAATATAACATAAAGTACATGAGCACATACGTTTTATATATATATATATATATATATATATATATATATATATATATATATATATATATATATATAATGTATGTGCTCATGTGTATATATATATATATATATAGGGTGTGTCAATTTTGTCAACTTTTTTCAAATCAATTTTGGTAGTGAAAATATAGTCTTTTCATGTCAAAACTTGAAATTGGCCAACCAAAATGAAATAAAATAACCCTTACCTACATCTATTTTACCTTAAAGTTTCAGAAATTGACTCTTTTACTAAATAATAGGACATAAATTGATTAACTATTCATCTGTCACAGAATTATCCCACTGATCGCATATGGAGTGTTTTCAAGGTCGTATAGTTGCTGTACAATGTACAAGTCACAACATGAATAGAACTGTCCCTCACTCTCAGTCCTCAGTTGCCTCTTAGATGTCATAGACGGTGGTTTGCTGTTATTGCTCTTGTACCTACTTCATAGTTATTCTACTAGACGAATACTACAGTTTAACTGTATGTATGGATTATTGATTATTACAATAATTTATTACTATCATATTCTTCTGTCTAATTATGTTGTAATCCCATGAAATATTTTTTTATTGAATTTTAGAACATCGAATGACTAAACTTTGAAACATCGTTATTGATATAAAATACTTAAATGTTTTTCTTTCTTTCCAGATATTCCTAAGATGCCAAAATTGAAGACAAGAGTTCAGTCGTCATGCCACTTGGTGCCTGTTAGTCGGTACAGGCAAGGAGATTCCCGTATCAGAACTACCAACAGTGCGAGACATGCTGAGACTAGGGTTACTCCTTCGTGAACAAAATACAAAGGATGGAAGGAACTACACAGAGAAAGAGCTCATAAGGGACATGATTCCCCCTCTTCTGCATCAGTGGAAAAAAGCTAATGTGTTATTCAAACCACCTGTACTCAATCAGTATGGAACTATTGAGCTAAAATTAACAAAGCTGTGGCACAAAGCAGTTGAGACATCACTTGGTAAAGGAAAACTAGCAAAGAAAAATAAATTTCTGCACACAATTGATACTCTTCTTGACATTTTTAACTGCCAGTGTCCCATAGAGTTGTGTTCTGAAGCCAATTGTTCTCCCTCATGCAGAAGAGAACCTCACCCTCACATTGATTGTCGCTGTCCTCGTGAGAAGAAGAGCCCTGTTTTGGAGCTGGCTTTCATAAAGGCGCAGAGAACAAAGGCAGGAGGCCAAGGAAGTATGCAGATTGGTTTGGCAGATTATTCAGAAACCAAAAAACAGATTGTTATTGCTAAGAAAAAAGAGAAAATCCGAGAGAGGGAAGAAAGGAAGAAAAAGAAGAGTGAAGAAGCCACCCAAAGAGATGAAGAGCTCCATCAAGAGGTTTCTCACTTCTTTGAAAGCTCTTCAGATGAACAGAAAGAAGCAACATCAGATGATAGCTCCAAAATGCCACTGAACCTTCGCCGAAAAGAATGAAATACAACACTAAAGACATCTCAAACATTGCCCATGTCAGTATTCGCCACCATACGGGGCTACGAGAGACTGCAGAGATTGCCGCTTGGATAGATGCAGGCCTCATCAGCCGAGAGGATACTGTACATCCTTAGTGATAGATCATAAGATAAGAAGAGCACAATAAAAAATAATGAAGGAAATATCTGATCAGCATGAAAAAGATTTGAAGGAGGAAGGTCTCTCTTGCCTTTTGTTTGATGGAAGAAGAGATGACACAAAAGTTCTCCTAGAGGTAGAGGGAATGGACAGAAAGTTTCCCGGTCTCATCAAAGAAGAACACTACTCTGTGTGTTCCGAACCTGGTGGCCGCTATTTGTTTCACTTTGTTCCTGAAGCAGAAGTAGAAGGCAACAAACATGCAGAGGCAATTGCTGATCAAATAATATGTTGGCTTCAAGAAAGAAGACTTGACAGTTCACTGCAGGCCGTTGATGGAGACTCAACTGCGGTGAACACTGGATGGCAGGACGGTGTTATGACGCATTTAGAGAAAAAACTTGGACGAAGGCTTGTTTGGATTGTATGTGATTTGCACACAGGGGAACTACCTCTTCGTCGTCTCATCCAGGAACTTGATGGTCCTACAAAGAGCAACAACAAGTGGTCAGGCCCCCTCAACATGCTAGATGAAGCAACGGAATTAGAAATAAATACAAAATTTCCAAAGGTCGAAGTAAGCCCTCCCCTTCCAGTGTTGTCTGAAGAAGTTATCAAAGACCTCAGCACGGATCAATCTTACACTTATCGTATTGTTCAAGCAATCAGATCAGGAGAGTTGCCTCAAAATCTGGCTCTCTTGGAGATTGGACCCGTAAGTCACAGTCGTTGGTTAACTACAGCGATTCGTTTCTGCAGGATTTGGGTTTCCAAACATGCACTGAAGGGCAAAATGCTACAGAATTTGATGTTGATTGTTGAATTTATTATTGGGTTTTATCTTCCTCACTGGTTCAATGTAAAACTTAATCCAATGTGGATGAAGGGGCCCAACCACATCTTGTTTCAATTACAGCTACTGAGAACCCAAAGGAAAATAGTGGTGGACATCGTGTTACCTGTGGTGAGAACAGGGGCGGCTCGTCAGTAGGCACTGCGGAACTGCAGCACCCCCATAATCTTATGATATTTATATTTAAATATTTAAAATAGCCTCTCTGATTGTTTTTTTCAATGAACTTTGAGTTTTTAAATCAGATTATATCCTGTTTTCCTTAAACTATTTCAATGCCGAACGAATGAATCACGAAAGTAGCTTCAGCCTTCCCGTGGAACTGCGTACTTAACAGTTCCAGATTTTGTTCGAAACGCTTGAAACCTCGGTGGCGGACGTACGAAGAGCGAGTCAGAATCGCGGGTTTAAGAGGATCCAAAGCACTGTGGACAGCAGTGCTGATTTGTTTGTTTGACGTGGTAGTTGTGTTGCTGTATCGTTTGCTAATTCGAAATTTAATTTCCGAATTGCATTTATCAATGATTCGTTATCATTTATTTTTTGTCGTGAAATTGAAGCTAATTATATAATAATTGAATTATTTACAATATATAGCTTTCATTTCTTAGAATATTTTTTCGCTCAGAATAAAAACAGAAGAATGGAATTTGTTTATAAATAAAATTTTCGGCAAATTCAAAATTACCCGTTAAGCGTAAGTACCCTATAATTGATTTTATGATACTATTTTACTTATTTTTATGACTGAGTAGTGAGTAGTTATCTATTTATCTATTCGACTTTCTCTCTCTCTCATATATATATATAAAATCGACACAATTGTTCGCAATTTCTGAGGCAGCACCCCCATAACTGAAAGTCACGAACCGCTACTGGGTGAGAAGGTCCGCTTGGTATGCTAGGCCAGAGGCAGTTTTGCAAGCAATACTCTGCAGCCAATGTACCAAAGAGCGAACTGAGGCTGTGGAAATCATTCTAAAGCTTAGAGGAACATCACTAGATGATGACCAGCTGGGAGACTGCTCTGTTCAGACAAGGAAGGTACCTCCGATAAACGTCAATGCCACGAAATTGTCAGAATTAGTTAACTTGAGTTCGGAAGTTTTGGAGCCACCACTGACAACATGTATAACAAACAAAGATTTAACACAACTTAAAGAGGCCCCATTGCAAGTGCCAAAGTGGCCTTCTCACACTCAGAGTGTGGAGAGATGTGTGAAAATGGTCACAGAAGCAGCTAGTCAAGTTTACAGTCACGAGAGGCGAGAAGGCTACATCAAAGCGCAAGTAGCAAGCCGAATGCTGATGTCAAGGAACCGCAGCAAAAAGGACATGACTGCATTGGTTACTTTCAAATAAAGACTCTGAATGATATCTTATTGCCACTTTAAATGTTGATAGGATGTTTGCGCACATTTGTTATTTTATTACGAATTTAAGGAAAATGGAATTTTTTAATTAAAATTGGTGTAGGTAGGAGTTATTTTTTATTGTTTTTGAAGCAAGGATATTATTTTGTATGCCAAATGATTACATTAAATTGCTACCAAATCACATGATTTTCAAGTTAGTCATTTCACCCCCAAAATTGACACCCTACTGTACAGGGTGTCCCAAAAAGTGTGACCCTAAAAGAAATATTAATAATTTTTTTTATTAAAGGTGCTAGAAGTAAATATTAAAAACTAAAATAACATGTGAAGATGTAAGTTTTTGATACTGTATACGTAATTATTATCAAAAACATATCGTTACTTTAAAATGTTAAAAAGAAATTCTACAAAATTTTCTCATAAAAGAAATCATTTATCATGAAGGGTGGCCTGGCCTAGTCTAACCAAAGGCCTTGTGACGGCGAATCCTACGGACCGGACTAGACTAATCACTCACTCGCTCGTTCTAGCAAGTTGGCGGCCAAAAAAACATCTTATGATACAAACTGTA
>JAJOZX010005348.1:155000-190000 GCA_023014485.1 Bathynomus jamesi | reverse complement strand
ATATATACACACATATATACACATATATATACATATCAGTGGCGACTTCAGCTCTTCAAGACTACTCGAGTCTTTTTAAATTTTTAAGTCTACATATGAGCCGACATTTAAATGCATGACAATAACTTAAGATTATCAATAAAATAAATAAATACATACCTCGGTAAAAAAAATTATTTGAATTTTATTTACTTGAACATAAAGTCCAAGCGTCTTGGTTTTAAAGCAAATTCCTTCAATATTCGGTCATGTAATTCCTTTTTGCCCATGGGTGTGCCATACTTCTCAGAATACTTATATTAAAAATAAATCAGATTATTTAAGAAAAGCGAACAACCTCACATTGCGGCAAAAATCAAACTGCACCGCCGCCCAAGGCAGTTGAAGGCACGCTTATCGAAACGTAAAAAGTTACCATGTATCGCCAGAATTAAAAATTGTGCCTATACAAGGCCGAAGAATATAAGCCCGAGTTGAAATGTTTTTTTCTTTATAAAAAAAAATTAATAGGAGGAAAAACGTATTTTATTTAATGAGAATTAGAAGAAGGACTATTATGTAACCGTATGCAAGCAAATAATTATTCATTAAAAGAACTTTAAATATACGATATTACTTATACTTTCTCGGGCGTAATGTCTTGCGCCCGAGTAAAGGATCTTGAAAGATTACACGAAAACTTAATGTGTCAATATAGTTTTTTTAAGGTAGTAAGGGCGTCTAAATGCGCTCAAAATTTGCTTGCGTGACGAAGGCTAGACAGAAAAATAGTAACATACTACCAGCCAAAAACCATTTTTACAATTTGTATTTAAAACTTTTTTTTTAAACTTAAATCTATAAATACAATTTTATCTCTATGCTTCTCCTCCTTACCCCTTGCCTCTTCGGCTCAGCCCGAGAAGCCCGAGTGCAAGAGTCGCCACTGATACATATATATATAAATATTATATATATTTATATATATACATATTATATACACATATATATATATATATGTATACATATAGATAAAATATATATATATTTTATATATATATATATCAGGGGGTTTTCACGGCAGTGGGTTGATGGATGAAGTGGAAGGAAGTTCAATCCACATTGATGCCCCTGTTCCTTTTGCCGAGGAAACTCGTCTGAACAGGTTTCAAACCAGATCAGAACACGTTTAGGGGTCCCGAGATTTGACGCTTCAGATTGCTTAGGTATTCTAATTTCAGCTGTTCTAGTGTTAGTCACTGCCTTGCTTCCTGACGGAAGGGTGCACTGCTCTCTGTCCTTCGTGTCAGTTGTCGAGTTTTGTTCTCGTTGTGTCTACCGTTGCGTATTTGTACTCTTTTCTAATTCGTATTTTCCTCATTGCAGATAAACATGGCACTCGAAGCAAGAAAGAGATTTGGCTCATCGGACACCCGAATAAGGAGATCCTGGGTAGCCGCCTGCCGACGAAGTTGGAAGTCTTGCAAAAGTGCTTCTTCCATCAAAAACAGGAAAACCTAGGACGGAGAAATGTCTGAACCTCTGTTTGGATGCTGTGATGGTGTTCTGGAAAATAGCAAGGATCCCCTACTATGAGGCGGGACAGCGCCCTTCAGAAATGGAAGCTCTGCTCCAGCGTTACGACAAGTTGGTGAAAAGCAGGAACAGATCCGAGAGAGCTGTCGTGTTGCGGAGGACATGTTCAAGGCGGAACTCAAAACGAAATCCTCGATATTGGTAATTTCAATGCCCTTTCTATGATGACAAACGAGGAAGACAAGCTCTTCTACAAGAGTCAGCAGGAGGACCCAACAGAGAGCAGTATGGGATTGGCAGACATGAAGCTGGCCCAAATGGAGAGTAGGAAAAGGCGTCGAGAGGAACAGCAGGAGGAGAGACGACACCGGGAATTCGAGCGGGCCAAGACGGTTACAGAAGCTGCTACTCTTGAAGACAGCTCCTCGTCCTCGGCGTCGCCATCTGCGGAAGATGATCCCTCCTTGGCAGCCTCCACGTCTGCTTCATGTCCTTCTCCGAGGAAGCGGTCGAGGAACCTCATCACTCAGGATGTGGCTGTCGCGTACGACCGGATGAACATTTCTTATCGTGATGCAGCGATGTCCTACGCCGTCGTCGCGCAATCCTTGGGGCACGATTTGAAGGAGGTATCCATCTCCTCTTCCACAATGGATCGTGCTCGCCAGTCGCTTCGGAAGCAAGCAGCAGAGGTGTATCAAGAGGGAGAATTCTGTCCTGAGGAGCCCTTGGTGTTGCACTGGGACAGGAAAATGCTGCCTGAAATCACAGGTGACGGATTTGTGGACCGGATTGCTGTGCTGGTCACCGGGAACGGCCAGGAGAAGCTGCTTGGAGTTCCGAAAGTTCCAGCTGGCACGGGAGCGGAGACGGTACGCGTCTGCATTGATCTTGTGCGGGAACACGACCTGTCCGAACGAATCAAGGGGTTATCATTCGACACAACGGCATCAAACACCGGGATTCACGTGGGAGCCTGCGTCAAGATTGAGGAGGGTCTCTGGAAGCAACTTCTTTACCTAGCATGCAGGCACCATATGTACGAAATCATCCTGACCCAAGTCTTCCGGTCTTCGATGGGCCCCACCAGTGGTGTAGTGCTGTGGGAACGCGTGGGAACGGCGTCCCCTTACTTTTTTTGGTAGACGGAACGGCGTTCCCTCACTATTTCAAATAAATCCAAACTTACAAATCTCTAACGTCATGAAATTTTAATTCCCACCCCTAGAAGAAATATGAGAAAGAATCATTAACTGTTTCATTTCTTTTAGCTTCGACTGAGGCAATGCTAGCCTATAAAGATCTGGTGAAACAGTCACCACGGCGTACCAGTTGTTAACTTTTTTTTAGTTAATCATTTTTATTGATCGTACTGGATATCATATATCTAATGACACTGGAAATACTGCATCTTCAACCTTGGAATATATCCTAATATCCAGTGCATATGACCTCAAAATATCCCTGAAATTGGTCAGATTTCAAAAGATTTCCCGGGGGGCTTACAGTGCCCCCGGACCCCCAGCTGTATGGGCTCGCCGCGCTCGCCATTGTCCCCCCCGCATCTGAGTAACACTTTCAAAATGCGTTCCCTCACTTCTTTATTTAGCACTACACCACTGGCCTCACCTCTGGGCCCGAGACGGGGATCTTCAAAAGATTCCAAGAGCAGTGGAGTTTCATCGACCGATCTCCTATCACCACTGCTATTGATTCAGATAGCTGCAGCATCGCTGGACCTCTTCAGGGTCTCAAGGACCGAACTGTCCTTGTCGTGAGGGAAGCTCTGGCTTCTGGTCAGCCGCGGGATGACTACCAAGAACTTCTTCAACTAGTTATCCTCTTTCTCGGGGAAGAGACTGTCGCCAATGTGCCACTGCGGAAGCCAGGAGCATACCACCATGCACGGTGGATGGCGAAAGCCATTTACGGATTGAAGCTGTACCTCGTTCAGGACCAGTTCAGGATGACCGGGCGGGAGCTGAAAGGAGTCACAGAAATCTGCCTGTTCGTCGCCCTGGCCTACGCAAAGGCTTGGAGTCGTGCGACGAGAGCAGATCAGGCCCCACGTGTGGATCTGGAGTTCTTGCTGGACCTGGAAATACTGCAGGAAGATGCCGTGATCGTCGACGTCGCCAAGCAAGCGCAAGCGGCCATGAAACGACACCTCTGGTACTTCTCCGAGACGCTGGTCGGTTTGGCATTCTTCGATCAAGGGGTTCCTCAGGAAGAGAAACAAAGGATGCGAGAAAACCTCGCCAAGCCGGCATCGAGGAAAGCGTTGAAGCGTCTGGAGGGGAAGACCGTCCTCGGCTCCTTCAAAGGAAAGAAGATTTCGGATTTTGTTACCTCGAGGACGAAGGATCTCTTCAGCGCACTCGGGATGAACGGCGCCTTCGTCGAAAATTCCGCTTCGTCTTGGGAAAGCGACCCACACTACCAAGCAGGCCTAGCTAGGGTCCGCGTCCTGGCTGTGGTGAACGACTCGGCTGAACGGGGGATCGCTCTCATCGAGAAATTCAATACTGCCCTAACAACGAAGGAAGAAGACAAACAGTACCTGCTGAAAGCAGTTTTCAAGAACAGGAAGGATTTTCCGAAGAAGCAGAAGGGGGAAATGATGAAGAAGTGATGAGTCTGTGCTCTCTGACGTAAGGCGTGATTTCTCGGGACCCCTTATTGTTGTCGAAGGAGTCTCATTTTTGGCCAGGAGTGATAAATATGTAAAACGAACACGGGCATCTATGTAGATTAAAAATATGTGGTTCTCATTTATGAAACACCCTAATATATATATATATATATATATATATATATATATATATATATATATATATATATATATATATATATATATATATACAGTGTGTCCGTAAAGTCATGGTGGGATTTTAAATAGCTATATTATTGCAACGAAACATGATAATGAGATGAAACAATGCCAAATTTAAGAACAACTCTCAAAGTTGTATCTTGTAGTTAGTCTAGGCTAAGCTTAACCTTTATCTCGTAGTTAGTCTAGGCTGTCCACATGCCTATGTTGAACATGAGCGTAATAGCCCGAAAGTTAATGTGTGGTGTGCTCTAGCACGAGATCGAGTGATTGGCCCATTTTTCTTCGCGGAACCCACTGTGACGTCACACAACAACCTCGCTATGTTGGAACATTTTGCGGTACCCCAATTTATTGACAATAATGTCATCTTTCAGCAAGATGGTGCTCCTCCGCACTATGCCAACGTTGTTCGAGAATTCCTTAATGAAAAATTTCCACAGAGATGGATAGGAAGAGGAGGATGGAAGCCATGGCCTCCACGTTCTCCGGACCTGCCACCTTTGGACTTTTATTTGTGGGATTACGTCAAGCAAAGCGTGTACAGTGTACCCATTAGGGATATTCATCACTTGCACGAGCGAATCACGGAAGCTATCGCATCCGTCACTCCTGATGTTCTTGGGCGTGTGTGGCTGGAATTGAATCACCGCCTAGATGTCTGCAGGGCTACCAGAGGAGCCCATATCGAACTACGTTAAATAAAGTTATTCTTTTAGAGTTGTTCTTCAATTTGCCTTTTTTTCATCTCATTATCATGTTTCGTTGCAAT
Source organism: Bathynomus jamesi (assembly GCA_023014485.1). Taxonomy (NCBI): domain Eukaryota; kingdom Metazoa; phylum Arthropoda; class Malacostraca; order Isopoda; family Cirolanidae; genus Bathynomus; species Bathynomus jamesi. The sequence goes on along the minus strand of JAJOZX010005348.1, from coordinate 184,880 downwards.
AATATAGCTATTTAAAATCCCACCATGACTTTACGGACACACTGTGTATATATATATATATATATTATATATATATATATAATATATATATATATGTGTGTAAAGAACGACGCTTGTATAGGAGACCATTCCGCGCAAGATGAGGAGGGAGAACGAACAAATGAAAAAATGAGGTAACCACCCGGGAATCGAACCCGGGATCTTCCGATTGCCGGTCAGATATGATAACCACTACACCATGGTCCTCACTCGATCAGAAGTCGTAATTCTCCTACATACGCGCAGAAACCAATGCCCCGAGGGGGGCACCTCCCGCATGCCGCACCTATATATACATTTCAACTGCAAAGAACACGCATTGGTTTCTGCGCGTATGTAGGAGAATTACGACTTCTGATCGAGTGAGGACCATGGTGTAGTGGTTATCATATCTGACCGGCAATTGGAAGATCCCGGGTTCGATTCCCGGGTGGTTACCTCATTTTTTCATTTGTTCGTTCTCCCTCCTCATCTTGCGCGGGATGGTCTCCTATACAAGCGTTGTTCTTTACGTTAATTAGTATCCTGCGTGTTCTTTGCAGTTGAAATGTGTATATATATATATATATATATATATATATATATATATATATATATATATATATATATATATATATATATATATATATATATATATATATATATATGTACAGTATATATATATATACATATATATATATATATATATATATATACAGGGTGTCCCAAAAAAAACTATATACTCTTTATAGCATCATATATTTTATAATTTAAAAAAAAAAAAAAAAATATATTGTTATAGCAATTGCCAATGAAAGGTAAATTAGTAATCTAAGTGATCAAAATGTTATAGCGAGTTGTTTGCATATAAAATTTAATTTACGTCAAGTGCTCAAAATGTTCTCCGGCGGCATGAATGCACTTTTGAATGCGTTGACTAAGTGATTCGCAGACATGGACTAATGTGGATGCTGTGATGGTCCCGCACTTTTCCCTAATTGCATCCTTAAGGTGTTCGAGTGTTGCAGGTCTTGTACCATAAACTGCATCCTTCAGGTAGCCCCACAAGTAAAAATCAAGTGGAGTCAAGTCTGGTGAACGTGGAGGATACTCAACGCTTCCTCTTCGTCCTATCCAACGGTTAGGCAACGTTTCATCGAGGTACCTTCTGACATCACAATGATAATGAGGGGGGACTCCATCTTGTTGAAAGTAAAAGTCGTCGTTTCCAAACAACTTCCGAACTGCAGGTATAATTTCTGTCCGCAGCATGTCGAGATATGCGGCACCGGTAACTGTCCCATTAAAGAAAAATGGTCCAACCAAACCCCTGGATGATAAACCACACCATGCTGTTAATCCTGGTAAATTAACATGTTTATCTACATAAACGTGTGGATTATCAAGTGCCCAGTACCTGCAGTTGTGTCGACTTACTGTGCCATTCAGCTTGAAGGTAGCTTCATCAGACCACACGATTTTGTTGGCAAACTGTACGTGTACGTCTTCGGCTTCCATTGACTGAAACCATTCACAAAATTCGAGTCTGCGATCAGGGTCATCTTCAGTCATGGCGTGTAACAGACTTGGAATGTAGCTTTTCCATTTTGCCGACTTTAAAATCCGGTGAACACCTGATTTGCTGATTCCGGTCTCACGGGCGCATTTGCAACACTAAAACGGAGTTTTCATCACTCGCACTTGATTTGCGTCGTCCAGATCTTCGCTTGTGCATATCTTGAGCAGATCCCTCTGCCTCAAACTTGTCACAAATGCTTGTAATGGCAAGACGTGTCGGCGGCTTTGTACCAAATTCTCGGATCCATTGCCGCTGGACTTCGGACACATTCTCAAATTTCCAATACCATTTCAGAACACTTTTTCGTTGCTCCAGTGTCAAACGTTTACGCAACATGGGTTCTTTTGCTGAACTGAATAAAGTTGAATGCTGTAGAGTTTGTATCGTGGAATGAGTGCGTAGGCTAAGTCCGAAGCAAGCTAGTGAGTGACTAGACTACGTTCGGTCCATAGGCTTCGCCATTACAAGGCCTTTGATAAAACAAGGCCAGGCTTAGTCGACGCATTCAAAAGTGCATTCATGTCGCCGGAGAACATTTTGAGCATTTGGCGTAGTTAATTAAATTTTATATGCAAACAACTCGCTATAACATTTTGATCACTTAGATTACTAATTTACCTTTCATTGGCAATTGCCATAACAATATATTGTTTTTGTTTTTTTTTAAATTATAAAATATATGATGCTATAAAGAGTATATAGTGTTTTTGGGACACCCTGTAATATATATAATATATATATATATATATATATATAAATTTTGGAATCCGCATATGCGCAAAGATATAGACAAAATCGAAAGAGTTCAAAGACGAGGAACTAAGATGATTCCGTCGCTTAGGTCAAAGTCGTACGAGGATAGGCTTAAGGAGTTAAAATTGACTACACTCGAGACTAGGAGGCTAAGGGGTGATCTAATCCAGGTTTTCAAAATTATGAATGGGTTCGATAACGTAGATAGAGATAACTTTTTCGAAATATCTCAATATAATAGGACTAGAAATAACGGGTGTAAGTTGACAAGTAGAAGGTTCGAGACAGCAGTTGCCAAAAACTTTTTTACGCATAGAATAGTAAATAGCTGGAATAGTTTGCCGGTAGAAATAATTAGTAGCACGTCTATAAACATGTTTAAAAATCGATTAGACGCATATGTTGATAGGTTGGGTTACTTGGGTATAGTTTAAGGTAGTAAAATTAAGGCTTTGTAGTGATAGATCCCACAGCTCAACACAAGTGTTGTGGGATATAGGAAGGCAGCATCTTGGGTTAGGGGATACTCTCTGTCCTTACACACCCCATTTAAAGAGATTCCTCTGCTGAGCGGTGCCCCCCATAGTACTGTGAGGTATTGAAAAACTCATGATCTTCACTTGCCCCACAAACACCTTGAAATGGGAGACCCAAAATGGGTGCACACACATTTCTACATTACTGTACAGTCTTTACAGCCACACCTACACTTTTCCTCCAAAGTATATATATTGTAATGCATATGGTGGTAAATTTTGACTTGGTCCGCAATCGATATGGACCGTGATTTATTTTTTGGTTGGCAAGGTACTAGTATTGATGGATACCATAATGAAATTGACTGGATTCTTTTGATTTGATATATTTGCATGTCGGTTATAAATAGATATAGAGAGTAACATATTTGTGGATAGTAGTCTATTATGACTTGATCCTTTGGATCCAGAGATTCTATCTTTAGTTTTAAATCGATAACACCAGTACACATTTGAAAACTTGTCGATCGATTTTTACAAACTAGTTGGTGATTCTATATAATTTGAGTGCGCTGATCTCAAAAATATAGTTAGTTTTTCCCTATCACGTATGGTTTTCTTACTACAGGGTGTGTCATAAATCCCCCATTTATCCCCAAATGTGAACCATCTTGTCGAGACCAACATTGGATTGCACATGCTAAACCATAAATTTTGTTGTTATAGACTACAGTAACGCTTACATAATAATGTAGGGTAAATATATAACAACCAGTCCCGTTCCCAGCAAAATACTCTCTCCCCTCCCATCAATGGGTGGTTAACATTTGGGGACAGATGAGGTATTACAACACCCCTTGTAGCACGAAATCTTTAGGTGATAGAGTAAAATCTAATTAAAGCAGAATTAAATAGCTCCTAGTTCTTGGACAAGCATATTGCTTGTTTATGAAAGAATAAAAAAATAACTGAAAGAAACAAAATATATTTACCTTCTTTACTTGAAAACATTTCAGGACTTATTCCAAAGACTTAAGACTACGAAGGTAGAGCTGACTAATGACGACTAAACCGGTGCTTCTTTGATGTTTTCTTATGCTGTGCGTTAGGCTGATCTCGTTGCAGACACCAGCAGTAATCCGCCATCATATTTGTATGCCATCTTCCTTGATATCTTCTTTCCATGGTTTTGATGTCCTGGTGAAATCGTTCCCCTTGCTCTCACTGACATCTCCGAGATTTTCGGGAAAACGGTCAAGATGCGAAAATAAGAAGTGAACTTTCAGGCTCATGTTGCAGCCTAAGGCGCAAAACTTTTTAAGCATATTTTCCACCAGTCTTTCATAATTTTGGCTTCTGTAGTTTCCCAAGAAGTTTTCAACATCTTTGAAACCAAGCCATGCTTCTTTTTCTTTATTGGTCATTGTGTTCAGGAAATGATCGTCTGTCAATAACTTTCTAATCTGAGGACCTATAAAAACACCTTCCTTTATTTTCTCGTAGCTAATCTTTGGATATTTTGAACGAATGTACTTGAAACACTCACCTTCTCTATTCAATGCTTTGACATACTGCTTCATCAAGCCTAACTTAATGTGCAAGGGTGGTAGGAGGATTTTATTTGGTTCAACTAGATGTTCATGTAAAATGTTCTTTGACCCTGGGGTAAGATTCTCTCCAGGAGGCCAAGTTTTCCTCTTCCAGTGCTGGTCATGTGCTCGACTATCCCAGTCGCAGATGAAACATGGCATCTTAGTGTATCCTGATTGCTGCCCAAGTAACATGCAAAGGACTTTGAGATCCCCACACAATATCCATCTGTAATTTTGATACTGAATTTTTTCCAGAAGCAGTTTCATGTTATCATAAGTCTCTTTTAAATGAGTAGAATGGGCCACTGGGATTGATGCATATTTGTTACCGTTGTGCAGTAACACTCCTTTTAGACTGGTTTTAGAGGAATCTATAAACAACCTCCAGTCACTGGTTTGGTATTCGATGCCTAGCTTGCACACTAATCCTGTGATTCCTTGCAAAATACCGAGGGACCATCTTCTTCGAAAAAAGGCACGAAGTCTTTCTCACGATTTCTGTACCAAGCGAAGTATGTGTCGGATGCCAATAAATTGTTCTCCTGCAATCTAGACCCCAAAAGTTCTGCAGAGTCCTTAGGCAGATTCAAATCCCTGACTAAGTCATTTAGTTCGGCTTGGGTTAATGGTTTAGGATGATCTCGGTCAGCTGTTGGCTGTTCATAAACATCATCATTGTCTGGATTTGGAGCTGAATCAGAATCTGAATTGTATTGATCCAGACTCTCGGGTGGGCGGGGAATAGGAACTTCTGGACCATGGGGTACCGGCCTTATTGCAGATGGAAGACTTGGGTATTGAACCTTTAACATTGCAAGAACAGAAGTAGCAGTCGTCGGTATGGTTTCTAGGCTCGCGCCATACCATAGGGATCCCAAATGGCAAACTTTTCTTTTCACCTTTGCTCCAATTCCTTAGTGCCGCAACACACGTAAGACAAACCTTGTGTGGAGCCCAACTTTTGTCTTGATCTAATTTAATTCCAAAATAAGCATGATAAGCTCTCTTAATGAAGGTTGTTACATTTGTCCTTTGTTTTACAACAACATACCGACCACAAATATAACAAAATATGTCTGGACTATGGGTACATCCTCTAGAAGCCATTATTAAAATTTTAAAGACGTAATGTTAGAATTATCTATCTGAAAAATATGAAAACACGAAATTAATTAAAGACAAAAAAGGTAAAAAATTACAAAACGCCCCAAAATTGTTTTGCTAATAACTTTAAAACTGTGGGTGATAGAAAAAAACTGGTAGCATTTTTTAATTCAACGCACCGAACTGCTTCAGAATCACAACTCAAAATAAAGAAATCGATTTTCATGCAGACCGGTGTAATTAATTAGTTTAAATTGATAATTATTTAGTTTTGTAAATATTGGTCGTTGCCAATGTACAGGCAGTTTTTACATAAATTTCTTATGTTCTTGTGGTTCGGAACCCACGTAAAATTGTAGGTCCCCTCCGCCACCACGGAGGACATACACAATACACAATTACGAACACAGTTAGGTAGACCAGCCATGAGTGGATCCTAGGGTCTTTGTTGGTCTGAAACATTATAACATTACAACATTATATATATATATATATTATATATGCGCCTCGGTGGTGTAGTGGTTAGCGTCGCTGACTACGAATCCATCGGCCCCGGGTTCGAGACCCGACGGCAGCCGGCGCGCAGCAAAACCCAGCTGTTCATCCTTCCACACAATAAAGAAAGTGGTTGGTAGATAAATGGGTACCCTAGGTGGCCTAGTGGTTAAGACGCTGTGCTGCTGATGGGGCGTGGTTCGGATTCCAAGCTAAACTGTAGGTCTAAGGTGGAGTGAAAAGCTTGACCTTCGTCAGAATGAACAATTCGGGCGGAAGCTAACCCAAGGTTATATATATAAATATATATATATATATATATATATAAATATATATAAATATATAAATATATATAAATATATATATATAAAAATATATATAAATATATATATATATATAAATATATATATGTAAATATATATAAATATATATATATATAAATATATATAAATATATATATATATATATATATATATATATATATATACAGGGTCTGTCAAAAAAACTAAGCCAAATTCAAACCTTTATTAAAACAAAACCATTTATCTAATTAAGTTGAATTTTTTACACAATAAAGTATAGGTAATCACCTATTATCCTTTAAATTTTTATGATGATATCTTCAGAATTGTTAATTTTATTAATAATTAACTAAAAAGTGAGATTCTCCTACTTAACATGAAAAAAAAATTTTTTTACGATATACTGTAGATAATTTTTAGTTTAATAAAATTAAAAGAACTGTTCAATATGATTCCCTTGCATTTCTATCACTTTTTTTAATCTTGGTCTGAATTCGTCTATTGCTCGATTTATTTGCTCTTGGGGGAGCTCTGCCCATTTTGCGATAATCAACTCACGCAAATGATTGACATCCCTTATTCTGTTCCTATACACTCTCTCTGCCAAGTTTTCCCATATTCCGTAGTCTACAGGGTTTAGGTCAGGGCTGTTAGGTGGCCAATTATTCGGTTCCAGAAATTCAGGCACATTCTTTTTCAAATATTCGATGGTTGTTTTGGCAGTATGTGATGTTGCACCATCTTGTTGAAAAATAAAGTAACCTTGACTAGCCAAGTTTCTCATTTCTGGAAGCATTTTCTCAAGCAGGGTATTTGAATAATATTGAGCATTAATTTTCACTCCTGGCTCAATAAAAAATATTGAAGTTTTTCCCAACTTGGACACTCCAACAGAAACCATGACGCTAGAAGAAAAGTGACTCCTTGTTGGGTACAGTCTTTCATCTTGGATTTCATTTTTCTTCGCAACATCAGAATAAACCCGGTCATTCTGTGAGTTTCTTGGTGGCTCTACCGTAAAACGTTTTTCATCCGTAAAAAATGTCTTGGAAAGTTTACCTTCAGTTATTATACGTAAAATACGTTTGGATTTCTCAACTCTTTTCTGACAGTTTACTTCTGACAATCTTTGTCCATGCACTCTTTTAAATGGTTTAAATTGCAGATCAGATTTAATAATCCTTCTTACGCTTGATTCTGATATTTCTAGTTCTTTTGATATTTGAGCAGGTGTCATGTGGCTACCAGGTCGATCCTCTTGACTTAGGATACGTTCCTCCACTTTCTGAATATTTTCATCTACTCTAACTGATTTTGGTCGCCCACTACCAACCTTCCTTTCAATGCTTCCTGTTTCATCGATAGTTCTCAATAAGTAATCTAAACCTGATCTAGTCCATCCTTTATAATCGAATTCAGAAAGTAATTTCCTTGCACTATAACCTTTTTCAACTCTATAATGCTTTATAATTATTTTATCTTCATGTGAGAATGGCATACTTAGAGGTATTCACGAAAATTTTTAAATCTAAACAAATTCTGAAAAAGAGAAAAAAGAAGATATTACATAATGAAGAAAACTGAAATTTTCGCAATCTGTAAAAATAACCGCATAACTCCTAAAATATTTAAAATAAAGTTATAAAATTATTACAGATTATTTATGAGCCTTTTATTTATTTAGTGTAAAAAAATATTTGAAATCTCTATCAAATTGTGCATTTTATAGAGATTTCAAAGTGGCTTAGTTTTTTTTGACAGACCCTGTGTAGGTTACAGAAAAATATATATATATATATATATACAATAAACGGAGAGATAAAAATAAAAAAAATAAATAAATAAACATTAAAGGATTGTGGGTGGAGCATACAAATTTGTATGCTCTTCCCACAATCCTTTAATGTTTATTTATTTATTTATTTTTTTTTATCTCCGTTCATTGTGTATATATATATATATATATATATATATATTTTCTGTAACCTATATATAAGCTGTAACTCTTTATGTACTTCAGTGCCCTGAGGATGTCATTAGACGAAAGCGCTTGAGCACCATTCTGTTTCCTTTCCTTCGTGGTTTTATTCATCATAAATATTTTTCACGTGTTACTTTCGTGAAATAATTTTCATAAATATATATATATATATATATATATATATATATATATATATGTGTTAACCTCTCCGTCTATGGCCCTGGGGTGGTTCGGAATCGACCGGGGGTTCTGGTTAGGTGGCAGCAACGGATGTGTGACTTGCAGTAGTTTTCTTCTATATTACTCTCCGAGTTCTTCTATAGTGGCTCGGAGGACTCTGATAGACTTACTAAAAATGCTGAAGGTTCCGGATTCTTCTTATAGCGTATCCGGAAAGTTTAATGACTAAGTTCTTCTGAAGAGAGCAAGGCTCGAAGGATAAGATAAAAACTATCTTCAACTGTAAATTTACTGCTAAAATGTACAGGTAGTGCTCAGCCTCTGAATTAGCTTCTGAATGACAATGGAAGATTTTTAGTGGGTTTATATACCCAAAAACTGCTAACATCATTATTATTAAATGCTAAAAGGCTGTATTATTTTTGCACAATATTCGAAAATAAAGTAAATTTTTAGCTGTGGTAAGGCTTGAACGAGTAAACAAAATATTTGAAGACGAAACCATATTTTTATCTTAAACCGCGACTTTTCAGATCTGATGTTATCATGATCTGCCAAGTTAACTAAAAGTGGAAATCGGACTATGCATCTTTACACTAAAATATGCATATGAGTAAAATTTTAAGGTTTAAGATGTACAATTTTAATGCTTAGGCAAGACATGATCTCATCTTTTATAACGAAAGGAATGTATACAAAATATGAACATTGCAAAGCTTAAGCAGATTCCTTATTAAGCGAAATCTAAAAAAATGATTATGAGATTTTAAAAAAACAACAGGTCACCAATTATTTGGCAAAGTAGAAAGCAAATCAAAAATTTTATCCAAACTCGCGTTGGGCGATTTTGGTCCTTATGTAAAAATGAATACACACACGTACATACATATGAGTATAGGCATTATATAAAGTTAAATATATAAGAATATACAGGATTATATAAATACATGAACCATATAACACATGAATTTTTAAAATGGATACTTTTTCTTAAATGGATACAAGAACTATATAAATGAATACAAGAATTACATGAAGAATAAGATAGTATAGGAATATGGGAATTATTTATGGTTCATTTTTACAGGGCTCTTCCCTCTAGAATGATATTAATATAATAATGTAACATCCTAACTAATGCTAACTAGATGATAACTATGGGTTTTATAATACAGATTTATATATACAACATAAGTCGGGTGGTTAAGTCTAGTTCACGTGGTCTGGGTACGCACTCTTGGTCGTGCATAAATAGTTTCATGTTCCGTGTCACTTGGTTTTCTTTGTTCCCAGAATGATCTTTTCACCACAAATATACCGAGGATAATAGCACATACAATAATGATACTAACGGCAGATGTTGAGAAAATGGTTACCGGTTGTAGTATTTGTAAGAGGTTATTTTGGTTATCATCCGAAATTTTAAACCGGCTCAATTGATCATTCCATTCAGGGGCATGTAGTTCGGGTAGGATGGTTACAGGTTTTATGGAGAGATTTAAGATCTCTATGACGGGTTTAAATTTAATTTGCGACGGGAATGGGTATGAGTTATTAAGGGTAACCTTATACGGGTTGTATATTTGGAGGGCTTTTGAACGCAAGGAGCAACCAATTGGTAGCCGAATAACCATAGGGATTGTAATGAGGGAATAATTCGATGGACACTCGAGAGTAGCGGCAGTCCTGTTCGCGAAGAAACCCAGATGTCTGGTCCAATTCGTAGTTGGATGGTTTTAGGGGAATGAAATTTTTTAAATGAACATACGGGGCATGCCGGTCACGAATTAAATCGATAAAGCAAGACCTAGTAGTTGGAAGAATAACTGGTTTGAGTGGAGGGCAGACGAGTTGTTTATTTGGTTGCGGGAATCGGCAATGCCGGACGTCGCTATCTGACATCATAGAATAAGCTGATAGATCTTTGGTGAGGAAAAGGTAAGGTGGTACGGTGGGTAAATACAATCGATAGACATTAGAGTTATTTTGGTAGGGTGTTGGGAAAGGGTGAAATTTATATACGTCATAAGTGAGGACATCGAAAAATGGTATAATTATGAGGTATGTGTAGGGGCGTGGTCCATGTACAGTCCAGGTGTATTCTAGAAATTGAGGGTAATTAGTGTGGTTGAGTGGGAATATGGGTGATAATTTTAATTGTGACTGGGCGGTGTGAATCAAGGACTGAAGTATTTCCCATGGTATTAGGGTGGAAAGAGTGATTTTTCCATGGGCTAGCTGGGTTGCACGCAAAACCTTGGAATGAATCGTAGTTATTCGTTGTAAGTATTTATCGATTAGGGTTACTTGTAGGTTCATTATCTCTATTAATTCTAGATATCTTTTGTGTTCTTTGTATTGAGCTAACATGGATTCAAGGTATGTGAATCTGTCCGAAAGGGAGTGGAGGAAGCGATTGTTTTCGTGTAATGACCTAATAGTTTGTTCTAACATGTGTCCATTATATTGTCGATTTCGCGCGAAGAGATTCAATTTAAGTTCAATTCTTTTAATATCTTCTTCGGTTGCTAATCCGAATAAACCTTTGAACAGTTTCCCTCCTATATCTATCAGTCCCCTTTTACTTCTTTGGTTAAAGTTTTCTGAATTTTTAGTTTCAGTTTGTATCCATGGTAGGCTAATATTTCTGATAGGGCGCGTGCTGTAGTTTGAATATTTTCGAGGGTATTTTCTAACAGAACGCGACTAATCTGATCTTTTCCTTGGAAAGAATTCTGGACTTTACTTTCAAACGTTTTTAATTGGGTTTGTATCTGAAGGAGATTGATTTTAATTCTAGCAGGGGGTTGCAAATTTATATAAAGGTCTGCGTGCCCTTTCAAAAATTTACCTTCTGCAAGTTTTTCTATAACAACTCCGGTAGAAATTTTAATGCTAGGTCTACAAGAGTAAATAATTTGGAAAATTATAAGGGGGACAATTTTATTCATTTCTACGCCTTAAGTTATACGGAGCTGGGGTAGTTGTGTGGATACTTGTGGATACTTGTGTTGTGGGCGAAGGGGTCGGCCTCGTTTTGGTGGCAATGGGGGTCGACCGTTGAGCTCGGATTCTGAGCGGGTTCGTTTCTTATGTGAAGGTTCTAGTTCACGTGGGTGATGCATTTGCGGGCGGTATGTAGGGTCCGTGCGTCGATCATCAATCGGCGAGGGTGGTGACAGAGGAGATGGTGGAGTTGGAGGAGATGGTGGAGTTCCACTGAGTGATCCTCTCGAAGGGGTTTCTCCAGGGTCTGGGTCCGATGGGACGCTTGGCTCTGGGGCCTCCTCTTGTTCAGAGATTGCCTCGAGTACTGGTGGTATTACGAGGTACCAATCTTCGTCATGGGTAGCGGTTCCCGCGGTGACCACTTCAGTTTTTTTATCCCTGCCCGATTTGTTAATATCTTGACCTTTTGAAGGATAGGCGGCTCGAACGCCTGGCAGCTGTTTTTTGGGAAGGTGTTGTTCGGAAGCTATCTTCAAATTGTCAGCGTGAATGATCTTTAGTTTGGAATGATCCCGGAGGTCGAGGATTTCATAACGATTTTTTCCGAGGTTTTTCATAATCCTATATGGGCCATCCCATTTTGGGTATAATTTGCGATGAGCACCTGGCGGTTTCACGCTCTTCAGATAACATCGCATACCGACGATTATAGTCCGTTGACGGGGATGACGCCTATGTTGCTCTTGCTCCATCTGTTGGTTTCGTTGGTCGAGGGCATAGCGGATTATGTCAAAAATCTTGAAAGATCGTTCAGCTAGTTGCTGATTTGCTTCTGCCATTTCGGAAGATGTTAGAACTGCCGGGTCGGTTTGGTCGGGCAAATCAAAAGGTAGACGCTTGTCGTAGTGATAGAGACGAAATGAGGGGTGTCCCCGATGGACACATTATAGCCATTGTTGATGGCTGTTTGTACCATGGGAAGGGAATCATCCCATGTACGGGAGGATGCATCGACAACGTGGCGCAGGGCTTCCAAGATCTTTCGATTGTGCCTTTCCACTAAGCCGTTTGCCTGCGGATGGTATGCCACAATGTGTGTATTTTTAATTTTACACATGTTACAGAGTGACTCGAACAGTTTGGAAGTGAAACTAAGGGCGTTATCCGAGATTAGGATGGAAGGAGTGGTATGATTTTGGATGACGCGTTCCACTAGGGCTCTTGCCACAGTTTCCGAGGTCTGGTCTGGAATGGCGGCTACTTCGCTGTAACGCGAGAAGTGGTCCGTAAACACAATGATGTACTGATTTCCCTTTGATGTTTTGGGAAATGGTCCCAGTATATCCATTCCAGTTCTTTGCCAGGGCCTTTGGCATACTGGATATTTATGCATCGGAGCTGTGGATGGTACGTTGCCCTTATGCTTTAAACACGACGGACATTCGGCGATGTATTCTTGTACCTTTTGTTCATCTCGGGAAAGTGGTATCGCTCCAAAAGACTCTTGATGGTGCGATCCGGCCCCATGTGTCCATACAAAGGTGAGTCGTGACAAAGTCCAATGGCTATATCGACGAGATCCTTTGGTATCTCCACGAGGTCGTTTCCATCTTCGTTCCTGAAATGTACGAGCCCATCTTTGAGGTTGTACTGTTCTTTTACCTTCGATGGTTCCTTTTGTTCCAGGCGCGCCCGAAGGTTTTGGGTGTGTTGGTCCTGTTGTTGGGAGTATTGCAGACACTCGTAGTCGAACACAGGAAGAATTCCTATTTTATTCACTTGGGCGTCGGGCTTGAGTCTCGACAATCCGTCTGGAATAACTTGCAGTTTTCCCGGTTTGTATACGATTTTTGCTGCAAAGTCCTGAATCAACAGAGCCCATCTACTCAATCGTCCTTCAAGTAGCTTGTCCTTGAAGAGGTACGTGAGTGGCTTATGATCAGTCTTGATGGTTACATCGTAGCCATAGACGATATTTCGGAATTTTTTCAAAGCCCAATATACCGCTAGGGCCTCTCGGTCCGTAGTGGAATAATTCCGTTGAGGTGCAGAGAGAAGTTGACTGGCATAAGCAATGGGTAATTCCACACCGTCTACGTCCTGTAACAGGACGGCTCCTAGTCCATAGGAGGAAGCATCTGTGGCTATGATGAAGGGTCTTGTGTAATCAGGATATTGTAAAATGGGATGACAGGTTAGTTTATTAATTAAAGTTTCAAAGGCATGTTGGTGATCGGATTCCCAGTTAAATTTCGAATTTTTCTGGAACAAATTAGTAATGGGTTTAGCAATATTCGAAAATTGGGGGATAAAGTTCCGATAGAATCCGACAAAACCAATAAATGCACGGGCGTCGTCGATGGTCTTGGGTACAGGGTACCTTTCCAGGGCTTCGAGTTTGGCTGGATCAGGTTTAATTCCTGTGGACGAGAGTAGGAATCCTAGGTATACCAGGGATTCTTGTAAAAAATTGCACTTTGCAAGCTTCAGTTTAAGGTGTGCTTTTCTCAAGTGTGATAGCACATTCTGAAGGCGTTGAAAGTGTGTTTTTATGTCCGAACTGTAGACGATAATATCGTCAAGATAAACGAGAGCTTCGACACCTAATAGGTCGGAAAGGACTATATTCATCAACCTAGAGAAATTAGCAGGCCCATTTCGGACTCCGAAAGGTAAAACCTGGAATTCGTAATGGCCTCGGTTAGTGGAGAAAGCAGTCAATGCCCGAGATTCGGGACTGACCTCCATTTGCCAATAACCCGATGCTAAATCGAGGGATGAAAAGAAGTTCGCTTTCCCTACGTTCAGAATTGTTTCCTGCATGTTTGGAATCGGGAAACGGTCTGGGATGGTAATGTTGTTCAGGCGTCTAAAATCTATACAAGGGCGAGATGTTCCGTCCTTTTTGGAGACGAGAATCATAGGAGCGGACCAGGGACTAGCTGAAGGCTGAATGACATCCTGCTCCAACATGTCCTTGATGTGTTCCTCAATAGTGACTAACTGGGAATGTGGAACCCGATAGGGAGGAATGAAAATGGGTTTGGAATTGGGTTCCAACTTGATTTCAAAAGGGACCAAATTAGTTCGGCCCAGAGGATCTCCTTTTAGGGCAATCACATCTCTATTTCTTATCAGGAAATCGAGAAGTGATTCCATTAGTTTGGGATCCTGTAAAGCTGGTGACTCCTGAAGGGAGTGCTCCAGACATTTCTTATATTCTTCTTTTAATACTGAAGGATTTAATTCTAAGGAACTGGAAACACGATTTATCATACTGATGGGGAAATCTGAATCTACTTCTACTGTGGAAACAGTTCCTATTTTCTGATTTGAAGTTAATTCTATAGGACTTTTCCTTTGTTTAAACAAACAACAGGGATAGCTGAATTCTGACTCTGACTAAGGACTTGGGCAATAAGAACATCTCTTTTGAAATTACTTTTCTCTGTAATCAGAGTACGCTCTGACTCTAATAATTTTCCTTGACTGTTAACTACTTTTGCTAGGAAACAAATCTTCTCATAAGGTGCTACTGTTATATGCTCGGTAGGGCATATGAAAAATTGTGAATCTGATTCTGGTTCGGCGACTAAAATTTGCCTTATTGGCTGAACTGAAGCTGGCTGACTGGAAACTGGCTGACTGGAAACTGACTGTCTGGAAACTGGCTGACTGGAAACTGGCTGACTGGAAACTGGCTGTGTTGATCCAACTGGATTCAACAACTGGAACTGATTACCCTGGGGTCTGATTTCTGGAGCGGTTGTCCCTCTGGATGCAACCGGCTGACTTGATCTGCTATCAAGTGGAGGGGGTTTCCTATTTCTTTCGGAAATCTGAACTGAACTAAGTCTATTAGCATTAATTTGTCTGTCATTCTCGTGGAGATGGTGTGTCCTATTTCGACACTACTAACTTTCCGGCTGGGTAAATCTCCCATTGATTCCGTTAAAAAAAACCATACCTAGTAGGATGTCTGTCTGAAAGGTGGCGACTGTGTCCACTATACAACATTTCGCGGGGTATACCGCGTTTCCAACTTCTAAATATAACTCAATTTCTCCGTATGTGGGTATGGGTGTGCCCGTAACTCCTCTGAGTTGGCAGGATGGTGCCTTAAGTTCATATTTGTAATTTGTACTCTCTAGTAATTCATCTACACATTGTTTCTTAATTAACGTCGCGTGTGCTCCTGTATCTAGGAGAGCAGTTAAATCTTGGTTATCGGTGCTACAATTTATTATTAAATCTAGGAGGTCCGCACCTATTATCCTGATAGGGAGTTTGTGTGCGTATCTGGGTTCATTACTGTAATTTAGGAGGGAGGTTGAACTGCTGCCTCCAATGTAGGGTCTAAAAAAGGGCTCGAATGGTCTTCTATGGGAGGACCTGGGTCATATTCTACGGGATTACCATACGCTGGAGGGTGTTCTTCAAAACTGTACTCTGGGGAAAATGATTCCTCCACGGGAATGGACTGGTTTCTGGGGATTGGATGACTGTTGGGATACGTTTTGGGAATGTGGTTGGTTTGGTTTCTGAAAGTGGGGTCTATACCCTGCAGGGGCTTTATCAGCACACTTTTGGCGATCGCCACGGCGATGACCATGTTCGTGACAGTGGGAGCAATACGAGGGGTAATTACATTGACTTATCATGTGCCCAAAGCTATCGCAGTTAAAACACTGTGGAGGACGGCGTGTATTCTGGGTTTGGGGGGCTTGTTTCTGGGGTGTTCCCTGCATTGGCCTCGATTTATAGGGTTGTTGTTGTTGCTGTTGGTGTTGTGGCTGCTGCTGCTGAATATAATGTACAGGGGTTTCTCTACCCTTTCGGTAGTTTTGGTTTGCTAAATCGGGGTAATGTTCCCGTGTTTTGTTTATGGCTACACTTACAGGTTTGTCAACATTTAAAAACTCCTGAAACTTTTTTTTAGGTGCTCCGGGTAGGTTTTGGTAAATGGTTGTGGCTACTATTAGATTTCTTTGTTTCGAAGTGAAAGTTATGCCACATGCATTTTCTGCGGCCCGGAGGGCTTCTCCTACAAGTTTATGTGTACGTGTAATAAAATTGTTTAAATCTTCGTGTTCCTCTTTCTTCCATTTAGCTTGGAAGACTGCTTCTAACGTGGCTAAGGGTTGTGCAAGGGTTATTTCTTTAAAAAATTCTAATAAGTTTTGTTTAAAATCGTCCCATGTTGTAGCTTCGCTAATTGATGGGACGTAAGTGACTGTGTCATGAGCATTCCCTTCTTTCGGGTCGATAAATCTTTTTGCTTCCCTAATTTTTATATCATTATCGGTAATATTTTCGCGTAAGAAATGTTGCTCTAAAGATTCAACCCAAGGTCTTACGCGTGGTTCAACAAAACGATTATCTATGGTCCCCTTAAAAATTAAAACAGTATGAGGAAGGTTTACTAGTCTGCCTAAGTTAATGTATGCTGGGGCAGGGGTTTGAGACTGAGACATATTGGCTTGTGTGTTTGGGAGTATGTTTGAAGGGCGCGGGGTAGGTGGAAAAATGGGTGTAGGTAAATTTTCGATGTCAGAAAGCGCACCGTCTGAATCGCTCATATGTGAAGGTACTTATTAATGTGTTCTAATTAGGGCTGCTTGACCGATCTTAATTTATGGAATGATCAATTAAGGGGTTTTCCTAACTACACTATCTAAAAAAAATAAATGCACAACAATTTGCCTAACTAGGGGAAAATTTGAAAAGATTGTAAACAAAAATAAAAATGTAAACAAAATTTCACTCGAATGTACGTGAAGGTATGGTAATACTATGTTTGGTACATTAAATAAAATTAAACTATACTAACTAGAATAGTAAAAATAACTGTGAAAATAATTCTGTGACAATAATTCTGTGACAATTCTGTGACAATAATTCTGTGACAATACTGTTTTCAATAAAAAAAAATGTATCACTGGTGTCTGAAGTGTTCACTGTGTTTTGTGTTAATTCTGTCTTAATATTAAATATTAACTGTTAATAGTACTGACTTTTCAAATGTTTTAGAGATTATTTAAAAAAGAGTTTTGTACTTAACAAGATTCCTACGGCGAAATTCTTAGAGACGTGTCCTGAAGACGTGTCTTGCTGGCCACTTGTTCTTGGATGAAAACTAGGCGTGGAGAACTTGGAGTCGTGGAGAACTTGGAGTCGTGACGCACCGGTTCAAGGGTGGATGTGACGACCTAGAAGTCGTGACACGCCGGTCAACTGGGTGTTGGTTCTGGTTCCAGGGTCTGGAAGACTGGAAGAATCCTGGAGTCGTGAAGATCCTGGTTAAAGGGTCGCCAGTTGTTAACCTCTCCGTCTATGGCCCTGGGGTGGTTCGGAATCGACGGGGGGTTCTGGTTAGGTGGCAGCAACGGATGTGTGACTTGCAGTAGTTTTCTTCTATATTACTCTCCGAGTTCTTCTATAGTGGCTCGGAGGACTCTGATAGACTTACTAAAAATGCTGAAGGTTCCGGATTCTTCTTATAGCGTATCCGGAAAGTTTAATGACTAAGTTCTTCTGAAGAGAGCAAGGCTCGAAGGATAAGATAAAAACTATCTTCAACTGTAAATTTACTGCTAAAATGTACAGGTAGTGCTCAGCCTCTGAATTAGCTTCTGAATGACAATGGAATATTTTTAGTGGGTTTATATACCCAGAAACTGCTAACATCATTATTATTAAATGCTAAAAAGGCTGTATTATTTTTGCACAATATTCGAAAATAAAGTAAATTTTTAGCTGTGGTAAGGCTTGAACGAGTAAACAAAATATTTGAAGACGAAACCATATTTTTATCTTAAACCGCGGCTTTTCAGATCTGATGTTATCATGATCTGCCAAGTTAACTAAAAGTGGAAATCGGACTATGCATCTTTACACTAAAATATGCATATGAGTAAAATTTTAAGGTTTAAGATGTACAATTTTAATGCTTAGGCAAGACATGATCTCATCTTTTATAACGAAAGGAATGTATACAAAATATGAACATTGCAAAGCTTAAGCACGATTCCTTATTAAGCGAAATCTAAAAAAAGATTATGAGATTTTAAAAAAAAACAGGTCACCAATTATTTGGCAAAGTAGAAAGCAAATCAAAAATTTTATCCAAACTCGCGTTGGGCGATTTTGGTCCTTATGTAAAAATGAATACACACACGTACATACATATGAGTATAGGCATTATATAAAGTTAAATATATAAGAATATACAGGATTATATAAATACATGAACCATATAACACATGAATTTTTAAAATGGATACTTTTTTCTTAAAATGGATACAAGAACTATATAAATGAATACAAGAATTACATGAAGAATAAGATAGTATAGGAATATGGGAATTATTTATGGTTCATTTTTACATATATATATATATATATATATATATATATACTTTAGAAGATGTAACGAATATCTTAACGGTCATAGACATAATACCTTTTGATAATGGTAATATTTTGGTTTGATATTGTGGTTAGTAAACGGTAGGTAATGCGCTATATTGATAAAATGAAAATGCGTAAATCACCGGGGCCGGATTCCATATATCCCATACAACTAAAAGAATTAAAGGAAAGCATCGTTGTACCGCTAATAAATTTTTTTAATACGTCTATTTTTGAGGGGTGAGTACTAGATGATTTCATGTTAGCAAATGTAACACCTATCTTTAAGAAAGGCGATAAAAATGCGGCGGGAAATTATAGGTCAATCAGTTTAACGTCTGTTGTAGGTAAGCTACTGGAATCAATAATTAGGGATCGTATAGTCGAACACTTAGAACTGCATAACGTGGTTAGAAATACGCAGCACGGTTTTAAGAGAAACAAATCTTGCTTAACTAATCTTTTAGAATTTTTTTCAAAGCGTGGTTGACACCGTACCATACCGTGGTTTGACACCGTACCACACAAAAGACTCATTGAAAAAAACTGAGGCTCATGGAATCAGGGGTGTACGGGTAGTAATAAATTGGATAGAAGAGTGGTTGCGAGGTAGGAAACAGAGGGTGGTCGTTGATGGAGCGTAGTCGTGCTGGGCTAATGTAGCGAGCGGCGTTCCTCAGGGTTCTGTATTGGGCCCCTTGCTTTTTCTTATATATATTAACGATTTAGATGTCGGCCTAGTCCAGTGGTCGGGGAACAGGGGTAAATTACCCAAATAGGGTAAATTTAAAATTTTTGGGGGTAATGCGTGCGGTATGAGAGACACTTTGTGCTGATATTTTTTTCGTATATTTTCATTTTATTTTGTTACATAAATGTGGCGTTATTCTAAATTTTAGAATATTACGAATTTACGTCCTGATTACGTCCTCAAATATATTTTGGGGTAATACCCAAAAAAGTTCGCTGACCACTGGCCTAGTCAGTACAGTTTCAAAGTTTGCGGATGACACGAAGCTGGGTGGTAGGGCGATTAATGACGAAGGTAGAGGTAAAATTCAGGAAGATCTGAATAAAATCGTTGATTGGTCAGTCACATGGCAAATGAGATTTAACGTCGATAAGTGCAAAATTTTACGTATAGGTTCGCGTAACGGTAATTTTGCGTATAGTATGTCAGGGAAAGATTTAACAAGCGTAGAGCAGCAAAAAGATTTAGGAGTTTTAGTCACTGGTGATTTAAAAGTAGCGAAACAAAGTACAGCAGCGGTCAATAAGGCGAACAAAGTGTTAGGTTTTATAGCTCGAAATTTTGAGTACAAATCGCGCGATATTATAGTTCCTCTTTATAAAGCATTAGTTAGACCCCATTTGGAGTACGCGGTCCAATTTTGGAATCCGCATATGTGCAAAGATATAGACAAAATCGAAAGAGTTCAAAGACGAGCAACTAAGATGATTCCGTCGCTTAGGTCAAAGTCGTACGAGGATAGGCTTAAGGAGTTAAAATTGACAACACTCGAGACTAGGAGGTTAAGGGGTGATCTAATCCAGGTTTTCAAAATTATGAATGGGTTCGATAACGTAGATAGAGATAGCTTTTTCGAAATATCTCAATATAATAGGACTAGAAATAACGGGTGTAAGTTGACAAGTAAAAGGTTCGAGACAGCAGTTGCCAAAAACTTTTTTACGCATAGAATAGTAAATAGCTGGAATAGTTTGCCGGTAGAAGTAATTAGTAGCACGTCTATAAACATGTTTAAGAATCGATTAGACGCATATGTTGATAGATTGGGTATAGTTTAAGGTAGTAAAATTAAGGCTTTGTGGGGATAGATCCCACAGCTCAACACAAGTGTTGTGGGATATAGTGAGGCAGCGTCTTGGGTTAGGGGATACTCTCTGTCCTTACACACCCCATTTAAAGAGATTCCTCTGCTGAGCGGTGCCCCCCATAGTACTGTGAGGTATTGAAAAACTCATGATCTTCACTTGCCCCACAAACACCTTTAAATGGGAGACCCAAGATGGGTGCACACACATTTCTACATTACTGTACCAGTGTACAGTCTTTACAGCCACACCTACACTTTTCCTCCTAAGTGTATATATTGTAATGTATATGGCTGTAAATTTGAATTGGTCCACAATCGATATGGACCGTGACTTATTTTTCGTGACAAGGTACTAGTATTGATGGATACCGAAATGAAATTGACTGGATTCTTTGGATCTGATATATTTGCATGTCGGTTATAAATAGATATAGAGTGTACCATATTTATGTATAGTAGTCTATATGACTTGATCCTCTGGATCCAGAGATTCTATCTTTAGTTTTTAATCGATAATTAATTGGTTTTGCTAAATTGGTCGTTGCCAATGTACCAATTGTACAGGAAGTTGTAACATAAATTTCTTATGTTCTTGTGGTTCGGAACCCACGTAAAATTATAGGTCCCCTCCACCACCACGGAGGACATACACAATTAAGAACACAGTTAGGTAGACCAGCCATGAGTGGATCCTAGGGTCTTTGTTGGTCTGAAACAATATAACAATATAACAATATATATATATAATATATATATATATAATATATATATTCATGCGGGTTGCTTCTAAAAAGCTTCAATTTAATATTCAAGAGAAATCCAATGACAAGGAGGAATGTAAATGCCATGAAAAGTCTTCTTTAATGCAACGTTTCGAGCAATATGCTCATCTTCAGGCTAAATAATAATAATATGAAATTAAAATCAATAAACAATTAAAACAAGACAAAACAGTTTATATAAGACCAATTCTTAAAAACAAAATTTAAAAAGACTAAAAGAAGGTTAAATTCAAAGTTATTAAAATTTACATATAAAATTACAAGAAATTTAAAAAGCTATTTTTAAATTACATATAGTAAATTTGAAATTAATACAATGGAATAACACTACTAACCCTTCATTGCTGGTTCCGAGGCACAAGTAATCTTAAAACAAAACACATGGAACATACTATGGGTTGGGTGGTTGGAGTTATAAATTGGGAAGGGGGAATTATAAAAAATTTAAAGGGACAGCTGAGGAATCAACATTTAGAGAAGGGGTCAATGTTTTTTATATAAAGAGATTCCAAAATTCTAAGTGAGTTGGGACAAGAGTTATACCCGAGAATTTTAAAATTATCTAAAGTGACATCAGTTTTACATTTAATACTATGTTCCGGATACTAGAGGCTTCTTTTTTATTTAAAATTTTACCTGTTCGGCAACTTATTCCCATATATATATAAATAAAAAAAAAAATATATATATATATATATATATATATATATATATATATAGAGAGAGAGAGAGATAGATATAAATATATATATATATATATATATAATATATATATATATATAAATTGGATAGAAGAGTGGTTGCGAGGTAGGAAACAGAGGGTGGTCGTTGATGGAGCAGAGTCGTGTTGGGCTAATGTAGCAAGTGGCGTTCCTCAGGGTTCTGTATTAGGCCCCTTGCTTTTTCTTATATATATTAACGATTTAGATGTCGGCCTAGTCAGTACAGTTTCAAAGTTTGCGGATGACACGAAGCTGGGTGGTAGGGCGATTAATGACGAAGATAGAGGTAAAATCTAGGAAGATCTGAATAAAATCGTTGATTGGTCAGTCACATGGCAAATGAGATTTAACGTTGATAAGTGCAAAATTTTGCATATAGGTTCGCGTAACGGTACTTTTGCGTATAGTATGTCAGGGAAAGATTTAATATGCGTAGAGCAGGAAAAAGATTTAGGAGTTATAGTCACTGGTGATTTAAAAGTAGCGAAACAAAGTACAGCAGCGGTCAATAAGGCGAACAAAGTGTTAGGTTTTATAGCTCGAAATTTTGAGTACAATTCGCGCGATATTATAGTTCCTCTTTATAAATCATTAGTTAGACCCCATTTGGAGTACGCGGTCCAATTTTCGAATCCGCATATGCGCAAAGATATAAACAAAATCGAGAGTTCAAAGACGAGCAACTAAGATATATATATACCTTACCTTATGAACCTTATGTTGTTTCGTTTCGTGGGTTGGTCTCTCTTCACACAGAGGTCAAGCTGGTGGCCCCGCCTCTAGGTCTGGCCTGGTGGAGGAGCGAGTTACTTTCTTGCGCTCTCCACCGTACATAGCCAGGCACGCCCGGCTCATCTGGTACTGTCCTGAGCCAGGCATCCAGTCTTTTCTTGAAGACTTCAACTTTGACCCCCGTTACGTTTCTGAGGTCCTTAGGAAGCTGGTTGAAAAGTCTTGGCCCCCTGACAACCAAGCTATTTTCCTTCAGGGTTGAGGAGGTCCCTTGTCGTGCTTTTAATTTGGGAACACTACACATTCTGCCTTTCCTATTTTCCAGTGTTGTTTGAATGGTAATTGGGTTTAGTTTTAGGTTTGGTACCAGTTTTTCGATCATTTTCCATATGTAGATTATGATGTACCTCTCTCTTCTTCTTTCCAGTGAGTACAGATTTAGTTTACGTAGTCTTTCCCAGTAGTTGAGTTCTTTGCAGCCATCAATCTTGGCTGTGAAATGCCTTTGCGTTTCTTCTAGTTTATTAGTTTCTTCCTTTTTTATATGGGGACGTCAAAACTGAGCAGTATTCAAGTTTTGGTATAATCAGTGTTTTTAGCAGGGGAATCATTACTGTCCTGTCCCTTCTCTTGAACGTTCTTAGAACCTGTCCGGCGACTCTTTTTGCTTTATTTATCGCTATCTGATTTTGTGTTTCGAATTTCGCATCATCTGTCATTATTACCCCGAGATCAATCGCTTTCATGCTTCTCTGAATTTCCTGTCTATCTGGAGCATAATATGCAGTCTGTTTAAGTTCTTCTTTTCTACCATATCTCAAGAGCTGAAATTTCTCGGCGTTGAATGACATGTTGTTGTCTTCTGACCATTTGTATATTTTGTTCGTGTCCCTCTGCAAGGCCTCCACGTCATGTACATCGCTGATTTTTCTGCTGATCTTTGTATCGTCTGCAAAGGATGTTACTATACTATTGCTGTTTACTCCGCTGTCTATGTCTGTTAGCATGATAATGAACAGGAGTGGGGCCAGTACTGTCCCTTGTGGTACTGAGCTGCGTACTTTCCGATTCTGATGATGATATACCTTGAATTTTGACGACCTGCAGACGATCACTAAGGAAGTTGTAGATCCATTTTCCCACTTTGCCTGTTATTCCCATGTCTTTAATTTTATGTCCTATTATACCATGGTCACATTTATCGAAAGCTTTAGCAAAATCTGTGTATATAACATCGTAGTTGTCATTGCCTTCCAATGCATCTAGGATATTGTTGTAGTGCTCTATTAGTTGTGATAGGCATGATCTACCTGATCGGAATCCATGCTGATTTTCGTTGAATCTTTCCCGTGTCTCCAGGAAATCATAAATTTTCTGTCTAACTATTCTTTCAAATACTTTGGTGAGGTGGGACGTCAATGACACTGGTCTATAGTTCTTTGCTTGAGATCTGTCCCCTCCTTTATATATAGTAGGGCGGGTCATACTATGCATTTTTTTTAAATCAATGGAGAGGGGTGTTCAAATGACATATTTTGGTGTATATAACACAATTCTGAAGAAAATATTTAATTCTGATAACCCTAACCTACATCATTTTGCAGTTGATTATTATTAAATTGTTGATTATTTTACTATTGTAGTTACCCCAGAATATGTCTTCTCACGTTTTCTATCATGGCTGCTCACGTTATCTCTCATAGAGCATTGTTCTAACTAATTCATATAAACACATATAATGTAATTCATATAATAATAATAATATTTAAATACTCAAATAAAAAGGTGTGTCATTCCACTTAATTGTAATTATCATACAGTTTGGTATATGAAATATTTTGACGGTTTTCTGGCGCGCATAAGGCCATTTTCTGAGCCACCTTTCTCAGAGGCTAGAATGTAACATTTCAGAACATTCTAAAACGTTGCCCTTGCTAGTGTAAGGTATGGCATAGGGCTGAGGCCAACTGCAGCGATAGCAACAGCAGCTCTGATTGACGCAGGAATCATCACAGAAGACAATACAAGTAAAGTGATTGATAAGAGCAAGGTCAAGAGAGCACAGGAGAAGTTGATGAGAGAGCTGGGGGAACAGTTCGAGAAGAAGTGCAGGGAGGAGGGGGGGATCTCTTGCATCCTCTTTGATGGGCGGATTGACCTGACCAATGTGATGATGGAAGCTGAGGGCAGTGACCAATCTTTTCCCGCAAAGATCAAGGAAGAACACTATAGTGTTGTTAGTGAGCCTGGCAGCTACTATCTGTTCCACTTTACCCCAGAGAAAGCAACTAAAGAGGAGTCACATGCGGAGAAGATTGCTAAGGTCCTGTTTGCCTGGCTGAAAGAGAGGGGTTATGATAAGACCTTGTTGGCCATTGGAGGAGACTCAACAAATGTCAACACTGGTGTGAAAGCTGGAGTAATGCGGAAGCTGGAGCTGCACCTGGGGAGAAAGCTGGTCTGGTTGGTGTGCAACCTGCACACTGTTGAACTTCCCCTGCGCCATCTCATTGTTGACCTTGATGGCCCTACTCTGTCCGACAAAAAATTATCTGGGCCAATAGGAAAGCTCCTTGATTCTGCTACAGACTTTGATATCAATCCAAACTTCACCCGAATCTCTGTTGGCCCTCCACTGATCAAGCTTCCTGACAAGGTCATTCAAGATCTCTCAACTGATCAATACTATGGCTATAAAATTGTCTCTGCAGTCAGGGATGGAGTACTTCCTGCAGGGCTGGCTCTGTTAGAGATAGGACCAGTAAACCACAGCCGCTGGCTCACCACAGCGAACAGACTTCTCAGGCTCTGGGTGTCAAAGCACGGACTTAAAGGAAAGAACCTGAAGATTCTGCAATTCATTGTGGAATTCATCATTGGAGTGTATTACCCATGTTGGTTCAACGTGAAGGTCAAGCACTCCTGGATCGAAGGGCCTAGGCACATCCTCTTTCAGCTGGACTGCCTCAAGTCCCAGAGAAAGGAGGTGCTGGATATTGTGATGCCAACTGTGAGAAGATCTGCTTGGTATGCCCACAGTGAAGTCATCCTCCAAACACTACTCTGCTCTGAGGATCAGAAGGAGAGGATTGAAGGGGTGGAGAGAATCCTGGCCATCAGGGGAGAGGGGGACCCGGACACTCAGCTGGGGGACTCCTCTGTTAGGAGCAGAAGGACACCTGACATCAATTGTGATGCTTCCAGCATCGGTGACTCGATCAGCTGGTCAGAAGGTGTGTCAGAGCCACCTCTCACCTGCTCTCTAAGCACCTCAGAGGTGAAAAACTTCATCAACACCCCCATGGAGGTGCGCAACTGGCCTTGCCACACACAAAGCATTGAGAGGGTTGTTAAAATGGTGACTGAGGCTTCTGCTAAGTACTTCTCACAGGAAAAGAGGGATGGAGGGATCAGGGCTCAGGAGACCAGCAGGAAGCTGATGTCCAAGTCTGAGTCAAAGCAGGATTTGTGCAACCTGGCAAAGTTCAAGATGTCAGGAGAATGATCTTTGTAATTATATCCAGTGATATACATGCAGTTCACCTATTAATAAATATATGTAAAGTTGATTTGGCCTTGTCAATATAAATGATTTACCTTATATCTTTTAATATATTATAAAGGGGTTCAAAAGGGTAAAATTGGCAATTTAGAAATACAAAATGATGTAGGTCAGAGTTATCCTATCCAAAAAATAAGCTCATATTTGAATTCCCCATGTAAAAACACACAATTTAGACACCCCTGATGGTAGGATTTCCTTCAGATTCATGTTGTCACCTGAGTACGACCCGCCCTAATATATAGGGACAATGTTTGCTCTTTTCAAGATGCTCGGTATTTCCCCAGTGTCTAGGGATCTTCTCCATATCCAGTATAAAGGTGTAGCTATTTCATTTTTACAGTTTTTAATCAATAATGCGTTCCAATTGTCCGGACCTGCAGCTGAATGTAGTTTCATTTGTTCTATAGCTCTCGCTACATCTTCTGGTGTAAACTCAAAGTCTGTTATATACACTCCTTGCAATTCCTCTTCAAAGAAACTCATCCATATATATATATATACACACACACACACACACACACACACACACACACACATATATATATATATATATATATATATATATATATATATATATATATGTGTGTGTGTGTGTGTGTGTGTGTGTGTGTGTGTATATATATATATATATGACTTGACTTGACTTAAGTCCCGTCCGGAGTTCTCCGGGTTGGGTCCCACATTCGATGTCTCCATCCTCTCCACGTCCCTCTGTCCGACGCCATGTGTGTCAGCTGCTGCACGGTCCGCTCTTCGTTTGCTTTGCGGAAACGTCTAAGCCACTTTTCCCTCGGCCGTCCCCTCGGTCGGGTGCTCTCAACTCGTCCATGCAGCATCATCTTCGGCCATCTCTCCCGGTTCATCCTTTGTATATGCCCAAACCACCTCCTTTGTGCATCTCTTACCCGGTCTAATATCGAGTCTCTGACATTATTCATTTTTCTCACTCTTTCGTTGGTTACCCTGTCCTCCCACCTCACATTACATATCCTTCTTAAACATTTCATTTCAAATGCCAGCAGTTTCTTTTCCTCTATCTTCTTCATCGTCCAACACTGCACCGTATAATACCGTAGGAATGACTATTGCTCTTAATAGTCTGATTTTCAGACTTAATGAGATGTTCCTGTCTTTCCAGATTTTGTTTAGTCTTTCAAATGATCTTCGTCCCAATGATATTCTCTCTTGAACTGTCCTCTCTGTGCCTCCGTATGTAGTAAAGTGTACTCCCAAGTACTTAAACTCATCCAACTGTTCTATTTTTTTCCGCCTAGCCGTATGTCTAAAACTTCTCTCAGGCGTCCAATCTTCATACATTTTGTCTTCTCTCTGTTAACCACTAGCTTGTATTTGGCACATTGTTCTTCTGTCAATGAGACCATTCTCTGGAGATCTTCTTTCGATTCTGCTAGTAGAACTATATCATCCGCATATCTCAAGTTTATTATTTCCACCTTACCGATCTTAACACCTGTATGGCAATTTTCCAGTGCCATCGCCATTACCCATTCTATAAACATGTTGAGGTGGGGGGACATCGGGCACCCTTGTATCACTCCGACTCCGCCCGTCGTTCTGAATCGCTCCGTTAAGATCTGGTCTTTCCTTACTCTTGCTGTTGTGTGTTCGTATAAACTGTTGATTGTGTCAATTATTCTTTGTTCTATTCCCCAACATTCCAGCACTTTCATCATACCTTTTCTCCATACCGAATCGAAAGCCTGCTTAAAATCAATAAACACACAGAACACATCTCTTCCTTTTTCCCACATCTTCTCGATAATCTGCGAGAAAGTGAATATATAGTCAACTGTGCCTCTACCTGCTCTGAAACCTGCCTGCTTCCAAGATCACTTCATCTTCTCTTCTCTTTATCCTATCTTGAATTATCTTGGCGAGAACTTTATAAGAGTGCGATAGTAAGCTGATGGGTCGATAATTCTCGCATCCCTTGGCATCTCCCTTCTTGTATATGGGTAATATAATGGCCTCACTCCAGACACTCGGCACCCTTCCTCCCTCCACCACCACCTGACAAAGACCACGCATCCACCTCACCACAGCCTCACCGCCCACCTCCATCAACTCCTTCGGGATTCCATCAGCTCCTGTGGCTTTGCCGTTCGCCAATGTTTTTATTGCCTTTTCTACTTCCTCCTCCATGATTACTGGAGTTTTCTGCGTATTTCGTTCCGCTCTTCCGAGTTCAGGGTAGTCCATCACATTCACGGGATTCTAGCATCCTTTTAGTACGTTCTCAAAGTGTCTTCTCCATATAGTCCGCACTTCCTCCTCGGCAGACACCTTATCACCGTTTTCATTTCTTAATATATAGTCAATACAATTCTTATGTATCTCATCTGGGTGTGTCCAGGTATACATGTGCTGCACTCTGTGGCAGAAGCGTATGTTCGTTATGCATAGACGATTTTGTTGACAAAATTCCAGCATCCTCTCACCCGGTTCATTTCTCTCGCCCAGACCAAACTTCCCCATCACGTCTTCATATCCTTCGTTATTACTACCAACTTTACTATTGAAGTCGCCAGTCACCATGAGCACATCTCCATCACTCCCCCCGCTCAATATCCTCCTCCAGCTGCGAATAGAACTCTTCCACCTCATCATCTCCATGTGAGAAGTCAGATGCATACACCTGTATGATCTTACAATTATTATGCTGGCCCCTTAGCGTCACCGATATTATCCTTGAATTTACTGCCTTGTGCTCCACATAAGCTCTCTGGGCTCTCTCTCCCAGTAGAACTGCCACCCCCTCTCTGTGTGTGTTATCAGGTCTCCCTGAGTACAGCACCCTAACTCTATCCATCAACAATTCTCCCTCTCCCACCCAATGGGTTTCCGCCACTCCCACACATCCCATCTGTATCTACTGATTTCCTCAATAATACCTCTGAGTCTTCCCGTTCTATAAAGTGTAGTTACGTTAATCGTGCCGATTGTAGTTATTCCTTTCGCAGACCAGATCACCCATTTTCCGCCGCAGGGCTGTAGCCTAACACCCTGCTGCGCGTAGGTTCCCCCGGACGCGGTAGCCATATTCGCGTTGTTTTCGTCGGTTCCCCTGGACGCGGTAGCCATATTCGTATTGCTATTAGTTGACATCTTCATGCAGGTTTCTTGTCTAATAGGGTAGCCGGCTAGCCACTCCTCTGCTACCCGTTTGGTCCACGACTCCTTATTGGTTATTCGGAGCATCCCTCAACTCTAGTGAGATGAGGGGTTCCCTCATCCGCCACCTG
The DNA here is from genome assembly GCA_023014485.1 of Bathynomus jamesi. Classification (NCBI taxonomy): domain Eukaryota; kingdom Metazoa; phylum Arthropoda; class Malacostraca; order Isopoda; family Cirolanidae; genus Bathynomus; species Bathynomus jamesi. The sequence goes on along the minus strand of JAJOZX010005348.1, from coordinate 155,139 downwards.
AGGGACGCGCCTGGTAGGAGTTTACTCTCCCCCATATATATATATTATATATATATATATACAGGGGTTAGACAAAATAATATGAACACCCGCCGATTTCACCGGTTATCTTTACGGACTGCTCAGATACAAAGTAAAC
>JAJOZX010005348.1:142500-150000 GCA_023014485.1 Bathynomus jamesi | reverse complement strand
GGAAAACAAAATGATGCCTAGATGATATAAAGAACTATAAAAATATATACAACATATATAAGGTATATATACGAAATATAAACGCAATATATAAAGAATATATATATATATATATGCATAAGGGAAAAAATTACCAAAGGTTTTTATAATTATTGTCTGAAAAATCGGTAGGTCACAAAAGAATAAAGAAATAAAAATAAATATAAATTGGAAAAATTACAAATAATACAACTACACATGTATACCCGCATAACTAAATATATATACATATACATACATATATACATACACACACACACATACATATATACATATACATACATATATACATATACAGGGTGGGCCGTAAGTTTCCATACATAGGAAAATTTAAACGTTTGTTTTTATGTTTCAGATACCCTAAGAATATGCGTTTGTAAGATCTTGTTTACTGATGAAGCAAATTTTTACGTCAATGGAGAGGTTAATCGGCAAACATACGTTATTGGAGTAATGCTAACCCTAACTGGCTGAGTCCGACGAAGATGCAAGGTGCCGGTAAAGTGATGGTGTGGGCCGGGATATGGGGTGACAGAATTATTGGACCAATTTCTGTCAGTGGAAATCTTAATGCCGAAAGGTATCTTAACATGTTGCAAGAAGAGATTTTCCCATCCCTGCTAAACGAGGAAGGTAACTTCCCAGTTTACTTCCAGCAAGATGGAGCTCCACCTCATTATGGTCTTCACGTGCGTCGGTATTTGGATCAGCAGTTTCCGGATGCTTGGATTGGTCGGCGTGGTCCTGTGGACTGGCCTCCCAGATCCCCAGATCTCACCCCCCCTTGATTTCTATCTTTGGGGGCACTTGAAGGCCATGGTGTATCAGGAAAAGATACGAGACATAAATCATCTAAAGGAACGTATCACCAACGCCATTACAAGCATAACGTCAACTGTGCTAATGCGTGTTCATCAACAGTGGGGAACACGTATTGAAATGTGTTTTCAAAACAATGGCAACCATGTAGAGCATATTATATAAATAAAAATGGTTGTCCATAAAAAAATGTTTATTTTTCCTATGTATGGAAACTTACGGCCCACCCTGTATATATATATATATATATATATATATATATATATATATATATATACACACACACATACATACATACATATACATATACACAAATATACATACACACACATTTAACTGCAATGACCACGCACATACGCACATACACATACATACATACACATACACGCATACAGCAAAAAATTGAAAAATAAAATTGTAAGAGAAACCTACAGATTTATAAGGAAACAGAGACAAAAACAAATTTTTCTTCGAAAAACATTAGAGACGATGCAAAAAGTGCCCTTGGATTTGGTATGTCCTTTTATATTGTTAAAAAACCTACTGCTTTACAAATTTGTCATAGTCTTGCTTGTTTTGAAAAACAGTGTAACCTTCCTCAGTCTTTGGTTAACATAGTTAAAGGCCTTGTCTATGGTGCTGCGAATATTTCTTACGAAGATAACTTTCCTAAACGTTTCCGCAATAGCCTTTCACAATTAAAAAAAGATAGTGAGCTCCATATTACTAAAGCAGACAAGGCTAACACCTTAGTCATTATGGACAAAGTGGAATATTTCTTACGAAGATAACTTTCCTAAACGTTTCCGCAATAGCCTTTCACAATTAAAAAAAGATAGTGAGCTCCATATTACTAAAGCAGACAAGGCTAACACCTTAGTCATTATGGACAAAGTGGATTACATTGGAACGATGAATGAGCTGCTTCAGGACCCCGCCACATACGTGAAACTTAGGAAGAACCCGCAGGATGATGTCATCAAATCATTCAATAGTGGCTTGAAACGCATTCTCAAAGATCATAAGGACTTAATTCCCCTTTTTTTGTCCACTTCACCTTCTCTGCCTTACCTTTATGGTCTTATTAAAACCGACAAACCGGGTAACCCTATGCGCCCTATTATTAGCTCGGTGGGCTCTATTACCTATAAACTCTCCAAATGGCTTGTTAATGTTTTGTCCCCCATTCTTGGAACTGTCTCTGATTCACACGTAAAAAATTCCATGGATCTCACTGAAAAATTGAATAATGTTCGCATTAATACCAACGATAGATTGATCAGTTTCGACGTTTGTTCATTGTTCACAAAAGTGCCGATTGATGATATGCTTGACTTTCTCGCCCGAGAATTACATAACTATGATCTGCCATTACCTGCACACACTGTTTTGGAACTTATTAAGCTTTGTATCAAGGATTGTAAATTCACTTTCAATGGCGAGCATTATCAACAAGTTTTTGGGATGGCCATGGGCAACCCTTTGTCGCCCCTTCTCTCCAATATTTATATGGAGTTTTTTGAAATTACTTACATTCCGAGAATCCTGGGGGTTGGCATCCCTTGGTTGCGGTACGTCGACGATATTTTGTGCATCTGGCCCATGAATCGTGACCTGGATGACTTCCTCCTTCAGTTAAATGACCAAGTCCCTTCCATTAAATTTACTTTAGAAGTGGAACAAGACAACTCAATCCCGTTTTTGGATGTGCGTGTTCATAGGGATAGCCCGGGTTTTAAGTTTAGTATCTATCGGAAAAAAACAAACAATTTGTCCTACGTACACTTTTACTCGGGACATGACACCCCTATTAAAAAGGCCATATTTTCCTCAATGTTTCTCCGCGCTCTTAGGATCGCCAGTCCGGAATACATCGATGCCGAATTAGAAAATATCAACGGTATTGGAAGTGAGTTGTGTTACCCATCTGCGTTCATGGAATCTTGTCTTAATAAGGCTAAACGAACCTTCTATCGTGTGAATAATAACACTCGCACCTTGTCAAAGAATATTTTAGTACTTCCATTTTTCCCGGGCTTCTTAGGCATTGCTAATGTACTTAAACATTTGGATATCAGTGTAGTTTTTTCATATAACAATATTGTGAAAAACATCATAGTAAAAAATAGCCCTACCAATAATTTAGGCATTATCTATAAAATTGGGTGTAAGCAATGTGATTCCTTTTACATAGGTCAAACGGGAAAGGATTTGCAAACGCGTGTAAAACAGCATCAATATTCCGTTAGAACGGGACAGTTGTCCAGTGCCCTTTTTGTCCATTTGTCAGAGTTATCCCATTGTATTGATTGGAATAATGCTTCAGTTTTGTTTCACTCTAGCAACATTGTTAATAGAAATATCCTTGAGTCGGCTATAATTCAACTTACAAATAACCTTAACATGAGAAAGGTTTGTTTCAACTCGATCCCGTTGCTCTGAATTCCTTCAGAATGGATTTAAACAAAAAGGGCAGGTTGCTAAATCTGTGGTAAAAATTTGTTTTTGTCTCTGTTTCCTTATAAATCTGTAGGTTTCTCTTACAATTTTATTTTTCAATTTTTTGCTGTATGCGTGTATGTGTATGTATGTATGTGTATGTGCGTATGTGCGTGGTAATTGCAGTTAAATGTGTGTGTATGTATATTTGTGTATATGTATATGTATGTATGTATGTGTATATATATATATATATATATATATATATTATATATATATATATGTATGTATATGTATATATGTATGTGTGTGTGTGTATGTATTAGGGTGATGCACAAATCATGACCATCGTGGATTTTTAGGGATACCCCCTCACTTGTTCCAATTTGTCATATAAACACCCTGTGAGAAATTCCAGGTCAAACAAATAACATTCAGAGGTCGCGCCCGCCAATTGAAAATTTGAAAATTACAAAAAATTAGAGTAAAATCAAATTTTTTGAATTTGTTCTTATTTTTGTTGCAGGTTTGTTGCAGGTTGCAGGTTTTGTGCAGGTTTGCTGCAGGCAGAGTGGTAGGTGATGCGTATATGAGCAAATAGCGTTCAAGGAAATCGGTATCGCAGTGTGCTTGTGGCAGTGTCCAGGAGAGGTGCTATATCAGTGAATCTCTCCGCCTTAATTTCTCTTCTATTTCCTCTCTCTTAATTGTGACAAAAATGAGATCAAGAAGCTCAACAGATATCTGGCTGATCGGTCAACAAATAGATAAATTGAATCAAAGTAAGCTTCCATCAAAGAAAGAAGTAATTTCCTTATTCATGAATTATAAACATATCAAGAATGAAACTGTCAGAGAAGCATTAACTTCAACCGTTAATGATGCATTGGAAGTGTGGCAGAGAGCAGGAATACCAACAACCCAGAAATGTAATGTTGTGAAGAAATTAAATAAACTGTATGATGAGTGGCAAGGGCTGAAGAAGAGCAAAGGAAAAAAATCGAAGTTTTCAATAGAGAAAGAGAATACATGGAAAGAAAAATTGGATGGACTCTTTGATATTGCGCATGCAAATGCTAACGAGTTAATAACTATTGAGGAAGATAGAGAGTTTCTACGGCTACAAAGGGAAGGTCGAAAGGGTAAAATGATGGCAGTTGATAAGGATGAAGAAAAACGTCGAAAGGAAGCTGCGAAGAGACATGAAAAATGGATAAGAAAAGGTTACATGAATCAAGTGCATTTGATGAAACAGTTGTTCTTGCAAGCAGCAGCAGTTCCTGCAGTGATTCACCTGCATCTACGGAAGAAGAAGTAGATTTGGAAGTGCCCTCAACATCAAAAGAGGCTTCCAAGAAAAAAATTCAAGATATGAATGAAAATCTGCTTTCCTCATGGATGTTGCTAAGATCAGCGACCGATCAGCCTCTTTAAATTATTCCAACGCCGCAAATGTTTGGAAAAGATCCAGAGAATTACAATGTTAGCTACTCATCGATTCGCAGGGCAAGACAGAAATCAAGAAAGAAGTTCAGTGAAAACTTGAAAGAAGAATTTCAAGCTGACAAACCCTTGATTGTTCATTGGGATGGCAAACTCCTCGAAGACATTACCGGAATGAGGTTGTTGATCGGTTGCCAGTCCTAATCTCTGGCAGTGAGAATCAACTGCTTGGAGTGCCAAATATAGATCATGGCACAGGAAATGATACTGCAAATGCAGTACATCAGGCGATCATTGATTGGAATCTAATAGATAAGGTAAAAGGCATGTGTTTCGATACAACTGCATCGAACACAGGTCGTAAAAACGGAGCTTGTGTCCTAATTGAACAGAAAATGGAGAAAGATTTGTTGTGGTGTCCTTGTCGACACCATTCCTTGAAATCATGTTGGAAGCAGTGTATCCCCTGCATTACAGGCTTCATCAGGCCTGACATTCAGTTATTCAAAAGATTCAAAACAAACTGGAATAAGATTAATCTAACTTCATACGATAAATTAGAAAATTATCCACAAAAGGAAAAAGAGGAAATCATCAACTTTGCAGCAAGAAAAAAATGAAGATCAACTCGCGACGATTACAGAGAGTTATTGGAACTGACAATCATCTTGCTTGGCGGTACTCCAACGACTGGAATAAAATTCAGGAAGCCTGGGGCTTATCATAGAGCCCGTTGGATGGCGAAAGTCATTTATTCAATGAAAATCTTTATGTTCAAAAGTCAGTTCAAAATAACAGCAACAGAAGAAAGAAATCTAAAAGAAATTTGTTGGTTTTCTGTTTCAATTTATATTAAGCATGGTTTTCAGCACCCTGCGCAGCAAGTGCTCCACGAAAATGATCTGAGTCTTCTCAAGAATCTTCACAGCTACAAAAGCACAAATGAACAACTAGCAAATGCTGCTTTAGAAAAATTCAAGAATCATTTGTGGTATCTCTCAGAAGAGTTGATCGCATTGGCTTTCTTTGATGATAAAATCAGCTTTGACACCAAAAGAAAAATGAAGGAGGCTCTTAAAATCTTCGGAGCCAGATCCTCCAAAGAGACACAAATAGACATCAAAACTATTGACAATAAGCAGCTTGAAGATTTGTAACTGCTAACACAAAGTCCTTCTTCAGTATACTCTGATTGTCTTCAACGTTCTTGAGCAAACCAGTAGAAGATTGGCTTCTCGATGAGAGTTATTGGGTTGCAAAGACGTAGTGAATCACATGAAGTTGTTAATGATATTGCTGAAAGAGGAGTGAAATTGATTGAAGATTATAACAAATTAATTACAATGATGAACAACAGAAGCAATATCTACTGCAAGTTGTATCAAATTATCGGAAGAAGCTTCCGGACAAAACTAAGAAAACTCTCGTATCTTTGACGCAACAGTAAATTTTACGAGTATATCCATTCTATGTATCTATTGTAAATATCTATTGTATTGTATCTGTTTTATGAACAAATGGAAAAGAGGAAGGTGGTATGATAGGCCTCGTGGGGAACTTCCACTCAAAAAAAAAGTAACGTGACGCTTGCTGTACCTCCTGGGTGTCATGGAAATCAGCAAATTTTCAAATGGCGGGCGCGACCTCCAAATATTCGAATTTTGACCCGAAATTTCCCCAGGATCATTTTTCCACCAAATTAAACCAAATGAGAGGGTATCTCAAAAATTTGAAACAAAAAAATTTTACTCCCCCACTTTTGCATCACCCTAGTATGTATATATGTATGTATATGTATATATATTTGGTTATGCGGGTATACATGTGTAGTTGCATTATTTGTAATTTTTCCAATTTATATTTATTTTTATTTCTTTATTCTTTTGTGACCTACCGATTTTTCAGACAATAATTATAAAAACCTTTGGTAATTTTTTCCCTTATGCATATATATATATATATTCTTTATATATGCGTTTATATTTCGTATATATACCTTATATGTTGTATATATTTTTATAGTTCTTTATATCATCTAGGCATCATTTTGTTTTCCAATTTATATTTACTTGTACTTTTATTCGTTTGTGACCATAGTATGCATGATTCAGACAATAACTAAAAAACCTTTGGTAATTTTTCCCTTATAAATTGGTGTGCCTCTCTTAAAATTTATTTTTCAATTTATTATTAATTTTTTTTTTTTTGGTTTATTTCTTTATTTCTTTGTGACATATATATCAATTTGGCATCATCTATTAAATTGATTGTAAACTTCCCTTTTGAGCTTGAATTTGTAGACTCCACTTACAATTTTTGGTTTTTTATCTGTTGGTTTATTTCTTTATGTTTATTTAGGCTGTGACATATATATATATCACTAAGGCATTATTTTGTAATTTTTTTTCCCAATTTATATTTATATTTATTTTTATTTCTTTATTCTTTTGTGACCTGTTTCATAAACAAGCCATTTGAATTTATATTGAATGTCGGCCAAAGTGCTAAAAGTGTCATTTTCCCATACAAATGTATTTGCTCCTCCCACAATTTTTTTATACTTACTATATATATATATATATATATATATATATATATATATATATATATATATTATATATATATATATATATACGTATATATATATATATATATATGTTTATTTTTGTAACCTATATATTGCCTTGAACTGTCCTTTCACTCCAGTGTTCCTGAGGATGTCATTAAACGAAAGCGCTTGAGCACCACTTGTGTTTCTTT
>JAJOZX010005348.1:0-137500 GCA_023014485.1 Bathynomus jamesi | reverse complement strand
AAAACAAAATTGAAAAGTGAAAGTTACATCAATACAATATTAAGACCATTAAAATTAAAACCTTAAAGCAAAATGAAAATTGCATCAATACAAAATTAAAAACATTTAAATTTCATCACTATAAAAACTAAAATTAAATTAAATTTCATCACTATAAAAACTAAAATTAAATTACCTCAATAGGTAAATACACAATGTTTACATCCACCTCCATACTTGGCAAAGTCTAAGAGGACACTAGGTGGTCAGAGGATTAGAAAGGGTATATCTGTGAAACACGGTTGGTTGTCAAAAGAGTCGTAATTTGTAGGATGAGCTATTATTATTAAGGGAGGGTTTGTTTCTATAGATGTACAAAGATTCTAAAATTCGGAGTTCTGTAAGGTTATTGGATCTAGTTAAAATTTCAAACTGAGTTTTGTGAAGGGGATGGTCGTTTTCATCACTGCAATTAGAAACCACAGTGATGAAAACGACCATCCCCTTCACAAAACTCAGTTTGAAATTTTAACTAGATCCAATAACCTTACAGAACTCCGAATTTTAGAATCTTTGTACATCTATAGAAACAAACCCTCCCTTAATAATAATAGCTCATCCTACAAATTACGACTCTTTTGACAACCAACCGTGTTTCACAGATATACCCTTTCTAATCCTCTGACCACCTAGTGTCCTCTTAGACTTTGCCAAGTATGGAGGTGGATGTAAACATTGTGTATTTACCTATTGAGGTAATTTAATTTTAGTTTTTATAGTGATGAAATTTAATTTAATTTTAGTTTTTATAGTGATGAAATTTAAATGTTTTTAATTTGTATTGATGCAATTTTCATTTTGCTTTAAGGTTTTAATTTTAATGGTCTTAATATTGTATTGATGTAACTTTCACTTTTCAATTTTGTTTTAAGGTTTTAAGACTTAACTCACTGATGATGACAAAAGATTTGTCGAAACGTCTGATGTACAAATAAATGAAAATGTTTGCCGTTGTGTTGATCCTTCTTTTCATCTGTAAGCTCCGGTTCCCTAAGGAGAAGTCAATAGCTTTGATATATATATATATATATATATATATATATATATATGTTTGGAGGATTCCACATCGAGATGTTCTTGGTACATTATGTATGCCGGCCTGCTCGAAAACCTCTTTACTTGAGGACAATGGATGCTTTGCAATTTGCGCTTGATTACAGATATCTGCCGCCTTGTCACTTTTCTTATAGCTCCTTTATCACTTCGCTGCCTCAGTTTGGTACCCTCCGCTGCAAACTTGTTTACAGTTCGATAAGCTCTGCCAAACTGCTTCGCAATTTCAATAGATTTTATATTTTCAGCGAGTAACTTGACAATTTTTCTTTTCTCAGTTAGTGTTAAATCCTTCTTCTTACCCATTTTCACCATTTAAATCTGTAAATAGAATACTTGCTTAATAATTCGGAACACAATATTTTACATATTTTTCAATAAAATGAGATAATTATTTTAATTATCAAAATATTTTATCGAAATGAATACCATCAATGCTGCTATATACCGGGTGTACATAAAGTCAGGATCTATTTTTGTGAAGCACTTGGAAATTATATGGAATTCAATCATAAAATGATAAAGTGGTAACATTTATTAAATAATTAGGAGTAGGATTCGACGTGACGCCCATCAGTATCCCTGCACAGCTCAAATCGTTCCGCAGCATTTCTAAACACATTCTGGAGCATTTGCGGGGTTATGTTATCTGCAGCAGTTCGTATACGTGTACGTAAGTTTTCAAGACTCGTAATCTTCGTCTGATAGACGTGCGATTTGATAAAGCCCCATGCAAAGAAATCTAAAGGGGTTAAATCTGGTGATCTCGCTGGCCAAGGTCTGTTGCTTCCGCGTCCGATCCAGCGATTTGGAAAACGTCCATTTAGATAATCCTGAACAATTTTGGCATAGTGACAAGGAGCACCATCATGTTGATAGATGACGGGGATAGGATTGTTAGTACCGTCGTCTATCAACATGATGGTGCTCCTTGTCACTATGCCAAAATTGTTCAGGATTACCTAAATTAACATTTTCCAAATCGCTGGATCGGACGCGGAAGCAACAGACCTTGGCCAGCGAGATCACCAGATTTAACCCCTTTAGATTTCTTTGCATGGGGCTTTATCAAATCGCACGTCTATCAGACGAAGATTACGAGTCTTGAAAACTTACGTACACGTATACGAACTGCTGCAGATAACATAACCCCGCAAATGCTCCAGAATGTGTTTAGAAATGCTGCGGAACGATTTGAGCTGTGCAGGGATACTGATGGGCGTCACGTCGAATCCTACTCTTAATTATTTAATAAATGTTACCACTTTATTATTTTATGATTGAATTCCATATAATTTCCAAGTGCTTCACAAAAATAGATCTTGACTTTATGTACACCCTGTATAGTGATTATTTGCTACAAATTTCATTGAAATCGGGGAAAAACTTTTGAAAACAATGGAGAAAATGTAATCTGTTTAATAATTTGGAACGCAGTGTATATGTGTATATATATTAGGGTGGCCCTTATCTTGGCATTTTGGAAAGTTCTAGCTCTGACCTTCTCAGGTGGTTTCATTTTGGTAAAACCTAAGATGAGTCAAATATGAGTCAGATTGAATAATATTTAGGGGTGGCTCAAGGGCTTCAAAGTTTGCCCCCTATTTGTGACCTCGATGACCTGTTTCCTTTTCTTTGCTTACAGGTTTTATGCATGATGGCAACGCGCTCCCACGAATTTCTCGTTAGCCCCACGGACGGAATCAAAGGAAGTAAACTCCCTTCGGGGAAGCAAGTTCTTGGCCACTTCTTGCATCGCCATATTGTTCTCAAAGAAGAAATCCGAACAGCAGCAACTCGGACCATCGAGTGAGTCGAAGAGTTCTGGTCTCGCGCCAGAATCCCAACCAAACATAGCCAGAATTCGATCAAAAAGCTTGAGCAACTCTTCTTCGAGTGGAAGGGGCTGAAGAAGAACAAAAGCCGTCGAACTCACACCCAACAAGCTAATGAAGCCACGTTCTTAGCCAAAGTCGAGGAACTTTTTGATGTAGCACACGCTTATGCCATGGAGCTCATCAAGAATCAAGAAGACTGTTATGAAATCTAGAAGAGGAAGAGCCATTGTTGTCCCAAGGCGATATGATGACTAAGCTGATTGATGCAGCATTGCTTGTATATATTAAGTTAAGGTGTGTGTATATATATATATATATATATCCATCTCATAATTGTAAGGTTAGTGAAAAATTCACTTAATTTAGAGCTAGCATTTTTAGGCTCTTGTGGCATCATTGTTTGGGCACTCTTGTGACATCATTTTTGGGGGGCGCTGCGCGTCCTTCCTACTCGTTTGTTGAATGCGGCACTTACAGGGCGTGGTCTTATAGAGAGCTCTCTTGCAATTCAGTTTGGTTGTTTAGATACAAGATTGTTGCATCGTGCAATGGTGCAGGTTGTGTTTTTGTTGCAAGGTTTAGAAAGAAGACCATAAATAGTGCCCCTTTTGTTTTTTATCTTAATTTTATGCAACTGAGGCCTAAGGTAGGCCCACAACGAGTCAGCAACCCTGAGGTAGGACCTAATAGGACATCCAAGTCCGTAAGTTTTTATGATAGTCTAGCTCAGCGCTGTCCAACTTGCGGCCCACGGGCCGCATGCGGTCCGCGGAATGGAATTTTGGCAAATTTCATTTCTGAATTTTCTTCCCTATTTTGTCATTTCTAGTAGGGAGAACAACAATCAGCGGGTTCCTAAGTCGTATTAACGAACAGTGTATGATTATAGGCAACATCTTGGCCGCGCTTTATAGAAGTTGGACAGCACTGGTCTAGCTTAACTTGGGCTGTAGGTTAAACTGGCCCTTCAGAGCTTGGCCGTTCATGGCTCAGCTGGGATTCTGAACCCAGTAAAATAAAAAAATAGCATGGTCCTTCGAACCGGACTCTAGCCCAAGACTGAGTCAGTGACTATTTTCAGGCAAAGTTCTGATTGTGCAAATTGTAGCCCAAGTTAGGCTTAGACGGGTTGAGCATAATTGAGTTAAGGTCCCAGGGTAGAAAGTTTGGTCGCCCAATTGCGAAACTTGGCCACTCGTCTGCCGTTGTTTTGGGCCTACATTTTTACCGGTTTGGTTAATTTTGGTTTATTATTCGTAGGCGAAGGTTGCAGACTTCAGTGCGCCAGTTACTTGGGTGGAAAATTTGATATTCCATACTGGTGGTTGGTCAGTACCCCAACCAAGCAATTCAGTTTATTTGAAAAAAACAAAATTTGAGTTTGATCAGTTTGATTAAGTATTTTTGCCAATTCAGCTTATTTGGCATTGAGCCCAATTGTTGTTTACATTGAAGATGAGTGCAGCTGAACTGAACAAGTTTAAAAAAAGGAGAAGCGCCTACAAAGGTCTAATTACAAAGGTCATTGCCACTATAGATTCTGCCATAGAGCAAGAGGATTTAAGCTTAGTGACTGCACAGTGCACAGCTTTCCATATTAGAAACTAAAAAGGTTGCTCTAAGCGAAGTAAATGTTAAAATTGAGGCACTTATAGAAGAGGATGAAATAGAAAATAACATAATTTACTTTGAAGAGATTATTGATGATATAATTAAAGTATGCCACAGAGCAAAAGAGTTTAGCAGCTCAGTACAGTTAGAGACCAGGTCTAATAATGAAACACAACCCTCAACAAATGGTGTTTGTGAAGTTAAGGTTAACAAATTTGCAGTTCAATTACCGAGACTTGTACTCAAAACATTTTCTGGGAGTACTCAGGAATGGCAAGGATGGGCGGACAGTTTTCAATCAGCAGTTCATTCTAGTCAAGTGTTAAGTGCGGTGGAGAAGTTTAATTATATGCAGTCCCTCTTGGAGGGGGAAGCAGCAAAGACAATAGCAGGATTAGCATTAACAGAGGCTAATTAAAATGTGGCTTGGGATATATTAAAGAAACGGTTTGGTAAGCCAGAGATCTTAATTAAAAGCCACCTCTGCGAACTTTTAGCTATACCTCCTGTTAATAATCCCAATTGTGTCAAGGAATTACGGCAGTTATATGATGAATTTCAAGTTAGAACTAGGTCCCTGGACAACTTGGGTGTAGGAATGGAAAGGTATGGTATAATGTTGGTCACTATACTGGAGTCTAAATTGCCTAGCTCAATTTTGCTTGAATTAAGTAGGGGACACTCTACAGAACATGTGTACATCCCCCTTCAGCAGATGTTAAGTCTTTTAAGCACAGAATTAGCAAGACGAGAGGGAATTGAGTTTGCACAGTGGGATGTTAAACAAGGGGACAAAGGCAGGCACAGCACCAAAGTTTCTACAAAAAGGAATAGCCCAGGTACAGTGTCAGCTCTACATGCATCCTCTGAGAATAAATTAAAGGGAATCAAGGAATGCATATTTTGCGAAGGCAACCACAAGTCATATAAATGTGAGGTGGCTGAGGCTTTACCTGTTGAGGAGAGAAAGGACAGGGTAACTAAGTCCACAGCATGTTTTAAATGTTTTTTGAAAGGTCACAGAGCAAGGTTTTGTAAGTTTAAAATTTTGTGCAAAAAATGCCATGGCCGGCATCAGCCATTATTGTGTGAAAACACTCCTAGTAGGCCTACCCCAGAAGTAGAGACATCAGTGGCACATGCCACTGCTATGAAAGGGAGTAAAAGTAAAGGGGGATTATTGCAAACAGCTGCAGCATTATTAATTGGGAATGATGGAGAAGCTACTGTAAGAGTGTTGTTTGATAGTGGTAGCCAGTGTAGCTTTATTAAGACCAGAATTTCCAGAAAATTGAAGTTTAAAGAACTTAAGAGGGAAAATTTAAGAATTTCTGGGTTTGGGGGTTCCGTTCAAAACCGAACCAAAGTTAAGAAGGTAGAAGTTCTGGTTAAGGGGTTGTTACCACAAGGTTCCACTATCAAGGTCCAAACTGTAGAGATTGAGGAACTTTGTGCTCCAGTCACTACTTGTTTAGATATGGCATGTGTCCAAGAATTGCGAGTTAAAAGAATTAATTTGGGCAATAATAAGTTTGAAGGAACAGAAGATATTAGTCTTTTGATTGGAGCTGACTATTATTGGGACTTCATCACTGGTAATATTGTCCGCACATCTCGAGGTCCAGTAGCTATTGAAAGTAAGCTAGGCTGGATGCTACATGGTAGCTATTGCAATGAAATGGAGGTTAAAGCTCTTTTTGTTAAGATTGAGGAGAACAGCCATGGTTTGGAAAGGCATCTGAAAGCCTTTTGGGAACTTGAATCCATTGGCATAAAGGACAAACAGGAGATGCAGGTGAGTACAGTGAACAGTGATGTTTTAGAGCAATTTGAAAAAGGGATTGGGTTTAGAGATGGTTGCTATGAAGTTGGCCTCCCTTGGAAGGATTCTTGCAAACCCAGTTCAAACCTTCAGCTAGCTAATAGGAGGTTGGAGACTTCATTGTACACTACAGCTAAGAAAAAATGAGTTGTTAATTGAATACAATGAGGCCATCCTAAGTTATGTAAAGGAGGGCTATGCTGAAAGGGTGCAAGATGAGCTGGTGAGCCAGGAGGCACATTATCTGCCACACCATGCAGTGGTACGGCGAGACAAAACTACTACCAAACTGAGGGTAGTTTTTGATGGCTCAGCCAAGGACAAAGGTGGTGTGTCCTTGAATGACTGTTTGGATGCTGGGCCAAATTTAAATGCAGATTTATTTTCCTTGTTACTGAGATTCAGGTTTGGTAGAGTAGCATTGACTGCAGATGTGAAGCAAGCCTTTTCGCGGATAAAATTAAAACCAGAGGACAGAGATGCAGTAAGGTATCTGTGGGTGGATACGAAAGACTTGTTGGAAAATGAACCTAAGGTTTAAGCATATAGAATGAAGTCAGTGTTGTTTGGCATCAGCTCTAGTCCATTTCTGTTGGCAGCTACTATGCAGTACCATTTTAAGAAATATTCTGAAGTCTATCCTAACACTATTGAACACATAAGGAAAAATTTTTATGTTGATGATTTGCTGTGTTCCGTGGATAATACAGAAATGGCTAAACAGATATTCATGGAGGCTAGAGCTATAATGAGGGAGGCTGGCATGGAGCTTAGAAAATGGCAGACCAATCATTCTTAGTTACAACAGTTTATGAGTCAGTCCTGTTTAGTACCTGATGCAGCAGACAGTATTGAGGAGTTTGGTATTAAGGAGTTGTGGGCAATAGACACAAAGGTGCTAGGCATTGTTTGGCAGCAAGGAGAGGATTTGTTTATCTTCAATGGGAAATCTTTAGTAGAGCTGGCTGAGAATGAGACAAGGTGGACAAAACGTACAGCTCTTAGTTTGGCTTCAAAGGGCTTTGATCATATGGTGGTAAGGTGGAAATATTGGTTCAACGAATTGGCACATCTTGGAGACATTGAAAACCCAATATGGTACTTTGGAGAGTTGAACAATAGCCCAGACAATTTGGAGCTGTACATCTTTTGTGATGCAAGTGAGGAAGCCTATGCAACTTGTATTTATATAAGAGGCACATTCAAAGAGGAAGTAATTTTCAGGTTGGTTGCTGCGAAGAGCAGAGTAGCACCTTTGAAAAGGCTTTCTATTCCAAGGTTGGAATTGATGGGTGCAGTTATTGCTAGTCGGCTTGCAGTTACAGTGCAAAAGTCTTTGGTCCTCTATGAAATTCCAAGCTATTATTGGACAGATTCCACTATAGTTTGGCACTGGTTAAGAAGCCAGGCAAGGAAATGGAAACCATTTGTTGCCAATAGGGTGGAGGAAATTCAAGCACACACAGATCCCAAGCAATGGAAGCATTGTCCAGGCACCCAAAACCCAGCTGATTTACCAACACGAGGAATTTCAGTGAAAGATCTTGCAGTCAAGTTTGTGGTGGAATGGGCCAGTAGGGCATATCATACTCTGGGTTCAGGGTTGAAATTTTAGAAAAACAAAGTGGCTAATATGTATTCCTATGTAAAAATTAATTCTAAGATGGGTTTATTATTTGCAACGTTTCTGAAAAATCTCATTTTCATGGTCAAAATCGCGATTTTCTAATTTGAAGGCTGCCTAACGCAGCCTCAGGGCACCCAAACCAAAGCGCGCAGCTGTTCTGCATATGATTTAGTCTAAAAGCTGCTTTTCTGACATCATCCTTGCTTTCTTGCGTGTTTCAACACCTCTGGGTGCTGAAAAAATGTTTAGATTTCATGTAAAACTTAAGAATTTTAAGTTTTTCTTCAAAGAATAGGCGCGGCTCACCAGCTCTACTCTGATCGAGTAGCGGGAGACTTTCCACCTCCACGTGTAGGTTTACACGCCTGTTCTTCCTGGATCCCTGAAAAGCGTGGCCTCATAAGATCTTATATTATGATCTTATGAGGACTTTCAGCTCTTATGAGCATTAATGATGGCTTCAACCTCTTCATCAGCCACTCGAACCTGAAAAGCTCTTAAGTATGTCTTGCTTCGATCTGAACACTGGGAGCATTTCTCGATAGTCTCTCCTGGCTCTCACCCACCCATCTCTCCTCTCGTGACCGTATACAGATTAGGAAGCAGTTGAGACTTCCTGTACAGCTCTCTCGCAGGACTGAGTATGAACAGAGAAAGTGTCCACTTTGAGTGGAGTTTTCCTGAGATCCTCGAGCTCAGTCAAGGTCATCTTGCAGGTGAAAATAGGCTCATAAATATTCTCTGATTCCTAGTTGATGAGATCCTCAGGTGAAGTGGCTTGCAGATTGACTTTGGGATTTTTATGGGGCCTCACCCTCGTATCACCAAAGTCTCTTCCTTCTCTGATCTTCTCTATCTGGCTCACAGCAAAAGCTCTCTGATGCTCATCCTCACTGCACATGAATGAAGCCAGGATGTGCGTGGTAAGCTCCTCTTATCACTGCAGCAGAGATGATGTTCCTGACCTCGGTAGTCTGGTTCCTCAGCAGCCTCAGGCTTGAAAAAACGTGTGCAGGACCAAATTTGAGGTGGTGCTTCACTTTGATGTCGTAGTACATTTTAAAGTAGAAGTTAAGGCAGAACTTCACGAGGACCTCAAGCCTCCTCAACACCTCCCCCTTCAGTCCATGCTCCCTCATCCACAACAGCAAGATGGCCTGTGCAGTAGTGAGCCACCTGAATTGGTTCAGAGGTCCGCACTTGAGACCAGCCAACTGTGGACTGAGACTTCCAGACTTGATGGCTTTGATCAGAAGATGGCAGTTGTGCTGGTCTGTGGAAAGAGATTTAACTATCTCTACTGGCAGCTCTATGATATCTTCAGTTCCTTCCACTGGTTTGACGTTGAAGTTGACCTCAAGTTCATTCACTTTCTCAAGAAGTCTTCCAATAGGTCCACTGAAGCCTGACCGGGGAGTTACAGGGCCGTCCAGCTTGATGATTAAGTGCCTCAGGGGGAGCTCGTTCACATGGAGCTGACAGATCATCCAGTGGCACTTTCGACCCAGCTTCTTCTTCACTAGGGCTATGGCGCCTCCAGACGACCCCTTGTTGGTGTTGGTAGAGTCTCCTTCAATCATTACAAGGCACTCGTCAGCTCCGTGATCCAGAAGTCACTCATGCAGGCCCTGAACGATCTTATGCGCAGGCTTTTCTCCTTCCTCAGGTTCCTCGGTAGTGAAATGGAAGAGGTACTTTCCTTGAGGCTCCCACGTGATAGTGTAATGCTCCTCGATCACTTTGCCAGGATGAAATCTCCCTGTCACTTCGTCATATTTCAACACCTTTGTGTTCCTATCCTGTTTACCATCAAAGAATATCCCAGAGACCTTCTCCTCTATGGCCAAGTAAGCCTTGTCTTTGGAAGGATGACCGGCCTTGATGAGGTCGTTCAGGAAGCCAGTGGCAACTGCAGCTGCCGGAACATTTGCCACCATGTACCTCAAAGCTGCTGAAGTTGTCCCTTGGATCTTCATGTAGTTTCGTGTAGCAGAAGTTGGAGTTTGGGCAGGTACTCCATCGGGAACGTCCATAGGAGCTTCAGTAGCCTTAGCATTGCGAGAGGCTTCTTTTGCAGCTTCTTCCAAGTTTGGCTCTTCGTCCTCCTCAAAGTCTTTCATGAGAAGCTCCTCATTAGTAGCCTCCTCTTTCTTCTTCCTCTTCACAGCAGAAGCTTCTTCAGCCTCCTTTCTCTTCGCTGCTTTGATCTGTCTCCTGCTGTCTTCGAAGTCTACAGAAGACATCTGGATTCCTGAAGCTTCGGAAGTCTTCACTCTCTGGTAGTATAGCCACTGAAGGTCCAGTTTAGGAATCTTCACCTCCAAAGGACAATTACAGTTCACATGGGCCTTGAGGGAGCATCCTGAGCATCCACTCCCCTCTGAGCCGCACAAGAAGATCTGATGCTTGCAAACGCAGACTTCACAGAGTTTATCCAGATCAGCCATCCTCTTCTCCTGGGTAGCAGACTTAACTCTCCCGTTCACAACGTCTGTTATCTCCTTCCATTTGAACAAGATCTTATATGAGAGCGATTTTTCCGTGATTGTCACAGGCGGGGAGAACTTTACATTCGACTTCCTCGACTGAGTCATCACGAGTGAAGCCAGCTCGTCAGTCATCTCTCGGATAGGGTATTTAGACCGTTGGATGTCATGAATGAGGAACTTTTCCTCCTGCAGATGAATCCCTCTCTGAAGAATGGCTCTCCAAGTCGGCACCTCACTGAGAATGAACTCCTTCCACGGGCCCACAACATCCGAGAGCTTTGAGCCTGACATTTTTCTGGTTTTGGGGGCAGATTCGGCCATCATGTGTAGTCGGTGCTTATTCTCGCTCTTGTCCAATCTGTAACAAATTCATATCAGTATGTTTAGTGTTCTTTCGGCACCTCACTGAGAATGAACTCCTTCCACGGGCCCACAACATCCGAGAGCTTTGAGCCTGACATTTTTCTGGTTTTGGGGGCAGATTCGGCCATCATGTCTAGTCGGTGCTTATTCTCGCTCTTGTCCAATCTGTAACAAATTCATATCAGTATGTTTAGTGTTCTTTCGCCGTAAATATAGACAAGGAATATAATTTTTGGTTATAATCAGGGTTGCCAACCGGCATTTTTAATTACCAAATTAACCTAAATTTGGTAATGAATATTTATTTTGGTAATAGAAAACTAAATTTGGCATTGCAAATTTAATTTAAAATTCGTAATAATGGTGTAACATAAGCTTAACCCTTTGTCATTCAGTACCATTTAATTTTAACGTGGGTTCATTTTTTTACTTGAAATATGCATAGGAGGTATACGGGTGTTTCAAAAGTCCCTCACTAATTTGATTTTGAATTTTCTTTGCAGCTAATCGACCAACGACGTTCATCTTGTGGTAAACTCTTACTCAGTAGTTGAGAATGTTTTTGAGTCTACATTTGAAGTTTTGCTCCGTTTTCTTCTGCTACCATGCTGACTCGAGCAGAGGTGTAAAATCGCTGCATGGCAGGAGGTTTTTCAATCTGTGGTCGAAGTGCAGCGACGATTCCGGGCAGTCTACGGACAGCATTATGCACCGGATAGGAACACCATCGTCGCCACCCACCGGAAGTTTATGGAGACCGGATCCGTAAAGGAGAAACCACGATCAGGAAGACCTCGAAGTGGGCGGAGTGAGGAGAATGTCGAAACTGTCCGTGAGGCGTTTACTCAGAGTCAAGGAAAGTCCATTCGGCGAGCTGCTGCGGAACTGAACATCAGCGCGACATCTATCCAACGGATTTTGCGGCGTGGTCTCAAGCTGTATCCGTACAAGATCCAGGTGGTTCAGAAGCTGGAACCTCAAGACTACGATTGCCGGGTGGAGATGTGTGAGACACTGCTGCATCACTACGAAAGAGACCCATCGATCCTGGAGCACATGTGGTTCAGCGACGAAGCTCAATTCCACCTTTCTGGTCGCGTAAATCGGCACAACACCCGCATCTGGGGACACGCCGAAATTGGTCGTCTGGTGTGCCATCTCCTCAGCTGGGCTGATTGGTCCGTTCTTCTTCCGGGATCAAGATGGAAATTCCGTGAACGTCAACGGAGACAATTACCTTCGTATGCTTCAGGAGTTCTGCATCCCCCAACTGTCAGCTGTAGCTGACATGCAAGAAGTAATTTTCCAGCAAGACGGTGCCCCTGCTCATTACTCGCGTGAGGTTCGCTCATTTCTGAATAAGCAGTTCCCGGATCGGTGGATTGGTCGCCGTGGTCCCATCGAATGGGCTGCTCGCTCGCCTGATCTTACCCCATGCGACTTCTTTTTGTGGGGCTACATTAAGAGCAAAGTGTACACCACCAAGCCGCGAGTCCTCCCCACACTAGAAGAACGGATCAGGAATGCGTGTGCTTCTGTTACTCCCGAAATGTTGTCCAATGTCGGCCAAGAATGCGTAAAATGGTGGCTCGCTTGTTTCGAAAAAGACGGTGCCCACGTTGAGGTGTACCAGTGACTTTCCAGTAGACTTATGAAGCCAATTTTGATGCCACCAAAATTCTCATGAATCGTAGACTCAGCAACCAAATTGTCATTTGGTTCCTCTTGTAATTGCTATTTTAATAAAATTTTAAAAATAATGAGGGACTTTTGAAACACCCTACATAAACATTTTTAGCAATCTTTTTTTTTGTAAGAACATTTGTAACTGAAAGGTCTAATAAGGTAATTAGTGGGTGGTAGTTAGTGCTCTCTCTCTCTCTCTCTCTCTCTCTCTCTCTCTCTCTCTCTCTCTATATATATATATATATATATATAATATATATATATAACAGTACATAAAAAAAATCGTAATGAAAAATTCATTTCATGTATCCAATTTGACACACGTATCATAGACAGAAATTTACCTATGAAAACTTTGTGTCCATTTCGAAACGAACTTTGAATAAAGTCTTTTCTTCACAGTTATTAAAAATATTACTTAAACAAAGTAAACAGTGAGCTTCCTTAATACTTCTAGAATGAAATTATAGTCAAAACAAATATAATAATGGTGATTAAACTTAGGAAAATTACAAAAAACACTTACCGAAAAAAATGGCGTCCACTCACTTCTACTTCACAATTATAACTGGCGTAATTGCTCAGAGCCATCTATTGAGAGAATGTTGAACTTCGCCTTCTGCGTCCAAATGATTACAAAGATTCAAATGGAGTAGATTTTTTTTTTTATGTATGTGTGTATGTATGTATGTATGTATGTATTAAGCCTGTGTAAGAGTTAAGCAAAGTTAATGTGTCTAAATGGCAACAAATTACGACAAAGGGTTAAAAATATGAGGTTGTGTTCAATTGAATATTCGGAATTTCAACATAGAACAGAAAACCGCAATTTTGAACATGATAACGCGATTTTTGGGAAAAGTTGCAGAAGAAACACCTCTTAGAATTAAATTTTACATAAAAATACACATTAGCCAGAGTGAAATTCGGACTCGGAAAAGTATGATATGCCCTAATGGGCCAGAGTGGCTAAAACTTGGAAGCGAAAACTGGCCGTCTAATCAGCCTATTGTAGGAAAATGCCAGACTCAAGAAAAATGGGTGAGTGAAATTAGAAAATGCACTGTGAACAGTTGTCAAGTTATGCAGCAGGACCCCATATTGAGGCTTGAGAACATTAGCAGTCTAAAAAGGTTGTTAAGAGTGACAGCATGGGTATATAGATTTACAAACAATATTAAGGAAGAAACAAGAAGGGAAGGAATTCTGAACAGTAAGGAGACTCAGCAAGCCAGGCAATACTGGGTGATATATGTGCAGAAGGAAAAATTTGGTGAAGAGAGGGAATTGCTCACCAGCCGTCCATTACAGGTTCTACCAACACATTCTGCTCTCAAGGGTTTGGATGTGTTTTTGGATCAGGATTTATTGAAAGCAGAAGGTAGACTACAGTTTTCTGGGCTTCCAGAGGAGAAAAGACATCCAATTTTGCTACCTTCTGGGGGGCACTTTGTGGAACTTTTGATCCTGGATACTCATCATAAGTTGTTACATGCTGGAGTTAGAGAAGTGATAATAGAGATCAGACAACAGTTTTGGATTCCCAAAATTAGACACGTAGTAAAAAGGTCTTGCATAAATGTGTGGTTTGCAAGCGTTGGAATGCAAAGCCTTATCATGAAAAGGTGGCTCCACTTCCAAGAGAACGGTGTGTCTATACTTCCCCATTTGATGTAGTGGGAGTAGACTTCGCAGGTCCAGTCTATGTGTATGAGCGAGGGGAGTCTAACAAAGGTTATATGTCTTTTCACATGTGCTACCACCAGAGCAATCCATTTGGAGTTGATAAGCAACTTAAGTAGTGATGTATTTCTTTTGGCCTCTAAAAGGTTTGTGAACAGAAGGGGTTTCCCAAATAAAATCATATCGGATAATGCAAAAACCTTCAAAAGGGCTGCAAAGGAACTCCAAGAAGTTTGTTCCTTGCTAAAAGAGGAGGGATTCCAATCCTACTTTTCACACTATCGGGTACAGTGGGAGTTTATTGTTGAGAGAGCACCATGGTGGGGAGGATTTTGGGAAAGGCTATTGAGAAGTGTAAAGTGTCCATTAAAGAAGCTTTTAGCTAATGCTCATTTGAGCAAAGAAGAATACTGCACTGTTTTGTGTGAAGTAGAAGCAATGGTGAACAGTAGACCTATCACATTTATTTATAACAGTATGCAGGATGCAGAGCCATTGACACCAAATCATTTTCTTTGTGGTAAACGATTAACATGAAGCCCAAGTTTGCCATAAGACTTACAGCCTATCTAGAGCACTCAAGAAGAGTCAACCAGAATGTTCAAGTACCTTGAAGAGCTACAAGATCAGTTATGGAAGAGGTGGCAGATAGAATACTTGCCAGAACTCAATTATTACCCATCAGGCAATGTAAAGGGCTCCAATGCAAATTGTATCAAGGTGGGAGAAGTGGTAATGATTGGGGATGAAAGACTAAGGCAATGCTGGAAGCTTGGCATAATTGAAGAGTTGTTTGTTGGCAAAGACAATTTAGTTAGGCCTGCACTGACTGGTAAAGACTTCAGGAGGAAAATTAAAGAGACCGATACAAAAACTCTATGCTTTAGAAATCAGCAAAAACACGGATAGTCGAGATGAAACATTTGAGTTACAGCCTCATGGAGAAGGCTTGGCTAAATTTGCAGAAGGTAATGACAACAATGCCTTTTCGGTGGGGAGTGTTAGAAAATCACGAGGAGGAAGAGTCATTGTTGTCCCAAGGCAATATGATGACTAAGCTGATTGATGCAGCATTGCTTGTATATATTAAGTTAAGGTGTGTATATATATATCCATCTCATAATTGTAAGGTTAGTGAAAAATTCACTTAATTTAGAGCTAGCATTTTTGGGCTCTTGTGGCATCATTTGGGCACTCTTGTGGCATCATTTTTTTGGGGCGCTGCGCGTCCTTCCTACTTGTTTGTTGAATGCGGCACTTACAGGGCGTGGTCTTATAGAGAGCTCTCTTGCAATTCAGTTTGGTTGTTTAGATACAAGATTGTTACCACGTGCAATGGTGCCGGTTGTGTTGTTGTTGCAAGGTTTAGAAAGAAGACCATAAATAGTGCCCCTTTTGTTTTTTATCTTAATTTTATGCAACTGAGGCCTAAGGTAGGCCCACATCGAGTCAGCAACCCTGAAGTAGGACCTAATAGGACATCCAAGTCCGTAAGTTTTTAGTCAAGCTTAACTTGGGCTGTAGGTTAAACTGGCCCTTCAGAGCTTGGCCGTTCACGGCTCAGCTGGGATTCTGAACCCAATAAAATAAAAAAAATAAAGACAAGCTTTTCCTTGAATCTCAGCGGAAGAAGGGACGACCTGGCTCCCTGAGGGGAGTTGACAAGGTACTCCTCCAATAACAGCAGAAGCAGAAGGAGAAGGAAGAAAAACTGATGAGGAGACGTCATCGATCACAACTTGACAAAGAACCCTTGTTGGGAAAAACGGAGCTGGAGAGCAGCACTGACTCAGAAGAAGATCTGTATCAAGAACCAGGTCCCAGCATAAGTAGCGCGGGTAGTGCCTCTCCACCACGAAAACGAGGACGCAAACCTGTCATTTCACCCCAACTGGCCACTGTGCTTGATCGAAATGGTTTAAGTGACAGAGCTACCCTGATGATCGTCTTCGATGCTTCCAGGGCCCTTGGACAAGACCCACAAGAGCTTGCTCTGAACAGGTCGACCATCCAACGTCAACGTCAACAACACCGAGAAGCAGCCGCTGCCAGCATCAAAGAGGCGTTCAAACCAGACACACCCCTTACAGTCCACTGGGATAGCAAGCTCATGCCTGATCTCACAGGGAATATGAAGGTGGATAGGCTGGCTATTCTAGTCTTAACAATGGGAGAGAAAAAGCTGTTGGAGATTCCGAAGATACCCAATGGGACCGGCCATTCGCAAGTGGGGGCTAGAAAACTTTATCCGTGCCATGTGCTTTGACACAACTAACTCCAACACCGGTCGATCGTCAGGAGCCTGCGTAATTCTCGAGCTCCTACTGGGCCGGCGTCTTCTGTATTTTGCCTGTCGACACCATATCCTGGAGTTGGTCTTGGCCGCCGCCTTTCAAGCTTGCTTGGGCCCCAACAGTGCACCGGAAATCCTTTTGTTCAAGCGGTTCCAAGCACAATGGCCATCCATTGACCAAGAAAGGTACGAGGACGCCTTCTCGGACGACTTCACTGCATTAGAGCTCGCCGATGTCCGGAACGAGGTCATTGCGTTCAGTAAGCAGCAGCTGTTGGAACACCAACCCCGAGATGACTATCGCGAGCTACTCAACCTTATGCTGATCTTCCTCGGAAGCACACCTTCACGTGGGAAGACGTTTCGAGCTCCTGGGCCTATGCATCTTGCTCGCTGAATGGCAAAAGCCATTTACAGCCTCAAAGTTTGGATGTTCCGGTCTCAGTTTCATATGACAGCGAGGGAAGTTAAGGGACTGAGAGATTTTAACATCTTTCTTGCAAACGTTTACCTCAAGGCCTGGTTTCTGGCACCTCTTGCTTCCACCGCAGCTAGAAACGATCTCCAACTTCTTCAGCAGCTTCACACATACCCTCAACGAAGCATCAGTGCAGCCACATCACGCAAGTTGACCGGCCACCTATGGTACCTGTCGGAGGATTTAATTCTTCTAAGCCTCTTTGATCCAGAGGTGGATTCAACCACAAAGCAGGCCATTCTGAAAATTTCAACAGAGAAGGAAGGAGAGGACGACCCACCAAAACGGACGTTCGTGGTTCTGGCGACGGTGGAACAAAAAACGCTCGCCAGTTTTGTGTCAAAGGAAAGCAGAAAACTGTTCGTGACGCTAGGCATGCCGGATACATTCCTGAACGAAGACCCTGGTACATGGAATGACAGGGATGACTTCAAGGCTGCCCAGGCAATCGTCCGCTCTTTAGCAACGACCACTGACCATGTAAAAAGAGGCGTTGCCCTGATTCAAGACGCGACGCGGTCAGGGCGATTTCGAAATGAAGAGCAGCTGCAGTATGCCCTCCAAGTTATCGAGTAGAGCCAGGCAAACTTTCCTGACGCGAAGAAATCAACGCTGCTGATGAAGTCGTGATTCTGTTATAACCAAGTGTCCCTTCTACACTGTTTTGAAATTATGTAATTACATTTTTGTACAATGATCTTTCTTTATAATAATGCAATAAAAGGAGTCATATATATAAAAGGAGTCATATATATATATATATATACCACACGTGTGTATATATATATATATATATATATACACACGTGTGTATATATATATATATATACATATATATATATATATATATATATACATATATATATATACATTTCAACTGCAAAGAACATGCAGTATAATTAACGTAAAGAACGACGCTTGTATAGGAGAACATTCCGCGCAAGATGAGGAGGGAGAACGAACAAATGAAAAATGAGGTAACCACCCGAGAATCGAACCCGGGATCTTCCGATTGCCGGTCAGATATGATAACCACTACACCATGGTCCTCACTCGATCAGAAGTCGTAATTCTCCTACATACGCGCAGAAACCAATGCCCCGAGTGGGGCACCTCCCGCATGCCGTACCTATATATACATTTCAACTGCAAAGAAAACGCAGTATAATTAACGTAAAGAACGACGCTTGTATTCCCGGGAGATTACCTCATTTTTCATTTGTTCGTTCTCCCTCCTCATCTTGCGCGGAATGTTCTCCTATACAAGCGCCGTTCTTTACGTTAATTATACTGCGGGTTCTTTGCAGTTGAAATGTATATATAGGTACGGCATGCGGGAGGTGCCCCCCTCGGGGCATTGGTTTCTGCGCGTAAGTAGGAGAATTACGATTTCTGATCGAGTGAGGACCATGGTGTAGTGGTTATCATATCTGACCGGCAATCGGAAGATCCCGGGTTCGATTCCCGGGTGGTTACCTCATTTTTCACTTGTTCGTTCTCCCTCCTCATCTTGCGCGGAATGTTCTCCTATACAAGCGTCGTTTTTTACGTTGATATATATATATATATATATATATGTGTGTGTGTGTGTGTGTGTGTGTGTGTGTGTGTGTACCAGATAATTTCAAGTTAGCAAACGTAACACCTATCTTTAAGAAAGGCGATAAAGGTGCGGCGGGAAATTATAGGCCAATCAGTTTAACGTCTGTTGTAGGTAAGCTACTGGAATCAATAATTATTAGGGATCGTATAGTCGAACATTTAGAATTGCATAACTTAGAAACACGCAGCACGGTTTTAGGCGAAACAAATCTTGCTTAACTAATCTTTTAGAATTTTTTCAAAGCGTGGTTCAGTCACGTTAACGATAGTCATCGGGCGGTTGATGTAGTGTATTTAGATTTTCAAAAAGCCTTTGACACCGTACCGCACAAAAGACTCATTGAAAAAAACTAAGGTTCATGGAATCAGGGGTGTAGTAATAAATTGGATAGAAGAGTGGTTGCGAGGTAGGAAACAGAGGGTGGTCGTTGATGGAGCGGAGTCGTGCTGGGCTAATGTAGCAAGTAGCGTTCCTCAGGGTTCTGTATTGGGCCCCTTGCTTTTTCTTATATATATTAACGATTTAGATGTCAGTCTAGTCAGTACAGTTTCGAAGTTTGCGGATGACACGAAGTTGGGTGGTAGGGCGATAAATGATGAAGATAGAGGTAAAATGCAGGAAGATCTGAATAAAATCGTTGATTGGTCAGTCACATGGCAAATGAGATTTAACGTCGATAAGTGCAAAATTTTACATATAGGTTCGCGTAACGGTAATTTTGCGTATAGTATGTCAGGGAAGGAGTTAACAAGCGTAGAGCAGGAAAAAGATTTAGGAATTATAGTCACTGGTAATTTAAAAGTAGCGAAACAAAGTACAGCAGCGGTCAATAAAGCGAACAAAGTGTTAGGTTTTATAGCTCGGAATTTTGAGTACAAATCGCGCGATATTATACTTCCTCTTTATAAATCATTAGTTAGACCCCATTTGGAGTAGATCCAATTTTGAAATCTGCATATGCGAAAAGATATAGACAAAATCGGAAAAGTTCAAAGACGAGCAACTAAGATTATTCCGTCGCTTAGGTCAAAGTCGTACGAGGATAGGCTTAAGGAGTTAAAATTGACAACACTCGAGACTAGGAGGCAAAGGGGTGATCTAATCCAGGTTTTCAAAATTATGAATGGGTTCAATAACGTACGTAGAGATAGCTTTTTCGAAATATCTCAACATAATAGGACTAGAAATAACGGGTGTAAGTTGACAAGTAGAAGGTTCGAGACAGCAGTTGCCAAGATTTGTTTCGCCTAAAACCGTGCTGCGTTTTTCTAACTAAGTTATGCAATTCTAAGTGTTCGACTATACGATCCCTAATTATTGATTCCAGTAGCTTACCTACAACAGACGTTAAACTGATTAGCCTATAATTTCCCGCCGCACCTTTATCGCCTTTCTTAAAGATAGGTGTTACGTTTGCTAACTTGAAATTATCTGGTACGCACCCCTGAGAAATAGACGCATTAAAAATCTTTGTTAGCGGCACAGCAATGCTATCTTTTAATTCTTTTAGTTGTATGGGATATATGGAATCCGGCCCCCGTGATTTATCCATTTTCATTTTATCAATATAGCGCATTACTTCCCCTTCACGAACCACAATATTATCCAAAATATTACCATTACCAAATGGTATTATGTCTATGACCGTAAGGATATTCGTTACATCTTCTATAGTAAAAACTGACGTAAAAAATTCGTTTAGCAAGGTAGCCATTTCCTTGTTTTCAGAAACTAGATCTCCGTTAACACTTTTCAACGGCCCCAAGGCACTTTTTACTGGATTTCTGTTATTGACGTATTGAAAGAATCGCTTGGGGTTTTCTTTACCGTCACGAGCTATGGAGATTTCAAATTCGCGCTTGGACTTTCTTATCACACTTTTCGCTTCACGCCTTAGAGATATGTAGTTGTTTCGTAACCACAAATTGTTTTTATCGCACTTATGTAGCCTATAAGCCCTATCTCTACTCTTTATAATGTCTCCTACTCTAGAAGTAAACCACAAGTGTTTGTTATTTACTTTCGCATGCTTAATTTTGTACGGTACACATTCCTCATTTATAGTCCTAAATACTCTTTCAATCGATTCCCACATTAGTTTTGCGTTGGAGTTCCCCATTACTTTTTCCCAATTGACGTGTGACAATTCATTTCGAAATTTACAAAAGTCTGTGTGCTGGAAGTTAGGAATTTTAGTCGAGTTAGCTGGTTTCGAGTGACTTACTGAGAGGACAAACTCTACCATATTGTGATCGCTATTGCTTAACGGTTCTATTACTTGAAGATCAGTGATTAGCCTATCATCCGTAGTTATTACTAAATCTAAAATACTGTCCAACCTCGTAGGTTCCCCAACCTTTTGAATAAGAAAGCTATCCTCGAGAAAATTAACTAAACGATTACTGCTTCTGCGTCTTCCTGCATTGTATCGTAATTCACGTTGGCGCAATTAGAGTCACCCATAACTAAAGCCTGCTCACTACCTATTATTTTCTTTAATTCACGATATAACGCTTCGTCCGTATCAGCTGTTTGTTTAGGGGCCTATATATAACCGCAACAACAAGTTTGAAATCGTTCAATTTAAGTTCTGCTATGGTCGGATCTATCGGTTCTGGAATTGTGTGCTTTACTTCTATAACGTTCGCAATATTATTTTTGATATACAACATAACACCGCCTCCTCGCCTACCTCTTCTCTTTTTAACAAAAAATCTATAACCTCTAATTTGATACTCCCCTAAAAAAGTCACGTGTTTCAGTGCTAAGCCACGATTCATTTATCGCAATTAAATCATAGTCTTTACAAGCAATTACAGAAAAAAATTCGTTTGTTTTATTTCGTATGCTACGAGCATTTAAGGATAAAACCTTCAAATTGTTTGTATTTGCGACACCTTCGCGAGCGCAGGGGAAATTTGTGGAATTTACGCTGGGACCGTTCGAGTTACGGCAGCCTGAAAAGAAGAGACAGTATTATGAAATAGTCTTCCTAAACGCGCAGCTCCAACGTCATTAAAATGAAGTCCATCTCCGAGGAACAAATCCCTCCTGCCGTAGAAACTGTCCCAAAAATTCGCAAAATGCACTCCTCCTGTTGGCAAAGAGACTTTAGGTTATTGTTAATATAGGTCGCCTTGCTGTAGAAATCGTTACGTTGGATAATTCGAGGAAGTATACCTGTTAAAACAATGTTATTAGTTTTTTCCTTTAATCGTTCTAGTAAGTCCCTGTACCTAGCCAGCAGTTCTTCCGATCTAGAATTTAAAATGTTATTAGTACCGACATGAATAACAAACGTTGTGTCGTCGGCGATACCGTCTGTAAAATGGTCAACACTATTAGTTATATCCTCCACCCGTGCACCAGGTAGCAGTAACGACGCCTACGATGAGGGTTTCTCCCACAGAATTCCTCGAGCTGCCCTCGAACATTGGAATCGCCAACGAGTCGTATTTCCGGTTCATCAGCATCTTCGAAACCTAAAACAGAAAACTTATTGTTTGTTATTACTGGTAGACAAGTCTTAGGTTTTCTCAATGGGGCTCCATTACGCACTCGAACGAAGGGTTGGGAACTAGGGGAAGAGAGAGGGCTATTAGTACTATTTATATTATTAGTAGAAACTGAGGCAGGAGGGATCGTACCTGGAGTCTCAAGGGATTCTAATTTTGCCGTGAGGAGTATCCCGCTTTCTTCAAACCTAACTCTGGCCTCCCTCTCACGTTCTAACTCGTTCCTCAGGACTTCCATGCTTGAGCACCACCTGCAAACTAACTGTTCATTATTATTAGCCATTGTAAACGCGTAAGCGGCGAGATCGACCGACTTTTTTCCTTATTTCCCACGGTGTGTGACCACACTCTACCTGACCTCCCGAAGGAAGGGAAAATGAACCTTATGACTCCTCGTTTTCTGATAGATTTGAAAAACAAACAAGGCAAGCCACGTGCACTATCCTTAGTTTGATCAAATAATATAGTACTGAATAAAGTCAATAGATGAAATATATTCGTTAATGAATGATTAGTAACACGAAGTAATTTAGTTGAGAATGCACCAAACCCTATTTTTTTTTTTTAAAGACACCTCAACGGAAACCACTTATTCAATTGATAACACTGGACACTCGATAAAACACGTCTTTTCACAAGGAAAGACACCCCTTTGTGTTGTAACGGTTTTCGAAAACGACCACGCTACCACGCATTTTTACACATTTATACAGTATTGTGAAAACGAGTGTTCAGAGAATGATAAATGGTAGAAAAGAAATTGATTAATGAGAGTAAAGAGTAAAGTAAGAAATTATAACGAAATAAGTAATTAAAATATAATCAAAAAAAGTTTGATTACTACAGAGCAAGATATATATAGTAAGCAATAATTATGATGTATTATAATGATGATGCATGCATATGAGTTTTAATGTAAAAGTGACTTGAGGTACGAAAGGAAAATGAATTCTAATATGTCACAAGTAATAAAATTCAATTAGGATTATAGATTTTACGTAATTAAATCAGTTACACGTATTAAGGTAATTAAAAAAAACGGACTTAGAGGATCTTACAAGTAATGAAAGTAAATCTCACGGTATTAAAATTGAATTCGACACACAATTAAATTCGACTACTAAAATTCAATTCATAGTCATATACGTAGTAGTATGTCAAATTGACTAATTTTCCGTTTGATACCTGAACAGATGGTATAATAATAATTTAATGACAATTACTCAATATTAATTGAATAAAGAAAAAGAAGAATACAAATTAAAAATATTAATTAATTATAAACTATAATGAACTAACATGAGGTTATAGGGTCCATACTCTTAAAAAAATAAAAAACAACTTTGGTTAAGCTGTGGTTTGACTGGAGCCAAAGAAGAATTAACCATGGTTGAACCACTTCTTTGGTTGATACGGTTCAACTGAAGTTGGGGTGTTAAAATAAAATAATGAAAAAAAAGCAAAGTTTGGAGTACTGCAGTGGGGGAATTGAGTGACTAAGATGGGAGATATGTCTAAAATTGACAATACATCTTTTCGTGAGCACTTTGCTCTTTAGAAAAACATTACATAATTATCACACTGCTTAGAACAAAAATTAAAGGAGTTCAAACAAAACGGAGGGACGGCATGTTCCTCAGCATTGTAATTAAAAAAGGAAGTCATTGGGACAAGATCGATTAATTATTACACAACTTTTATCATCACTGTGAAAAAACTATATAGGGCTATGGGTTGATTGCCTGTGCCCTCATCCGCTGAAAATTTCCAGCAGATTTCAGTGGAGGGTTACCGACAAAAGCCCTATGCTTTTTCGTTAGAGAGTTATGAATATGTAGGTGTTTAAAGGACCTTTTTATATTTAAGTGATTACGGTAATTCTAGCGTCGGGATTTGCGCGACGTACAGTATACTAGAATGAAAATAATTTGCCTCACCTTATTTTTGTTGGGTCTTTGTTTGCTTCGATGTAGGGCGTTACGATCATCTTCGGTGTAGGGCCGCCACGATCGAGTTTCGCGACGAATTTACTTAAGGTAATTAATATAGGCAGTCACTATATAACCCCTGAAGGAATAGGCCTATCCTTTTATAGTCTTTAGGTGTTATATTATAAGGAATTCACTCAGAACTAGAGGGGGGACAAAGACATCCTCCCAGTTTAAAGCTTCGCTGTAACATAAACAGCCCTGAGAGCCGTTCCTTGGTTCTGGTGTATTATTTTCCGAACTAGCATTATTTTTGTTTGGTCTCCTCCTTCGTAGACTAAACAATAAATTGGGTTTTCTTGTTGCTATGTGAGGCTGATTCATACATACAGGTTCTTTGTATGTATGGCAATTCAATTATTTCATTCCCAATAGGCTATGTCGCCAATCCCGAGGCATTTTTGTATAGATATTTAATTCAATTAATTAATAATTTATATTTAATTATGAAATAAATGTACCACATATGATACCATGTTGTGAGTGCGTATAGTTTTTCCATATACTGGGGGGGGCCGGAGAAAAATTTGTATGTTATAGATCAAATTTTTTTATAAACTGTGTTTTAAACCATGTGAAATGGATTGAAAAGAATAAAGTAGAAATTTAGGGAGAGAGAGGTTACTCAAGACCTATTTAAATATTAAAGTTCAAGAGGCCAACTTCTCAAGTTTAGTTAAAGTTATGTCAATCAGTTTGACTCCCTTTAGGTATAGGAAATTTATGGGATTAAAGTAAAGTTATTAAGCATTTTAACTTTGCTCAGTTTGTGTAAGTTTTATAAGTCACCAGTCTTAATTTTTTCTTGTAAAAGTTTTCTGGCTTTCAAAGCAGTCTTTCTTTGAGGCCTGTCTGGTTTAGTCTGAGTTACATCAGGCACATTGAGAGATTCCTCCCCAATAGTATCCTGATCCATCCTTTGGGGTAATGGTTCTAATTTAGCCCCACACTCCAAAGGATATAGTAATGTGATATCTCTGGTGGTTTCACCAGTTGCTGTTTTCAGTTTTACAACCCTGGTAACTTCGTCTTCACCAGTTTTGAGTTCCAAGACTTTTCCCATTGACCAATGTTGTCTTGGTGTCTTGTCATGTATCAACACAATGTCCCCAATTTTGACTGAATCATTCCAACTTTGTTTTGTTAATTGTTTATGTCTTTCTCTAAGACTTGTTAAGTATTCTTCTCTCCATTTTGTTATAAATTGAGTCTTGATTTGTGTCAAATGTTTGTATTTTGTGTTGAGTTCTTTGTGTCCTATTTCCCAATCTGGATCCTCTGTACTGTTATGTTCAGATTCTGGTAACATGTTTACTGTTTCTCCCTTAATTAGGTGGTTTGGTGTGAGAGGTTTTGGCTCATTAATACCATCTCCCACATAAGTTAATGGTCTGTTGTTGACAACATTTTCAATTTCTGACAGAATAGTCATGAGTTCAAAAAGTTGTAGATGTTTTGTCCCAATAGTCTTTTTAAGGCAGTTCTTTACAGTTTGTATGTTTCTTTCCCAAATTGAACCATACCATGGTGTATTAACAGGAATGTACTTCCAGGTTATGTTGTGTTTGGTTAAATGAGTTTGTACTGTTTCATTGTCACAAATCTGATGAATAATTTTTTCACCAGATTTGAAGTATGTGGCATTGTCTGACCATATAGTTTTGGGTACAGAATTGTGTGCACAAAATCGTCTGAAAGCAGCAATAAAAGCTTCTGCTGTCAGATCTTCTACTATGTCTAGACATATGGCACGTGTGGCAGCACAGGTGAAGAGTACAATGTACACTTTGTATTCCTTTGAATCCATTTTGTCTCCAAAACTCACATTTACCGCTCCAGTGTAGTCAATACCCGTGGTTTCAAATGGCCGAGTAAATGTTACTCGTTCCACAGGTAGGTCTGGAGGGCTTGGGGTCTTAAAGGGTCGTGAATGGATACGTTTACAAGGAATGCATGTGTTCAAAATTTTCTTTGTTTCAGTTCTACCCTTTGGTAGCCAGTAAGTTTTTCTCAGCTCTGTCAGGGTTTGTGGGACTCCCATGTGGTGTATTTTGTTGTGGGTATCCCTGATGATGAGTTTTGTGAAGTGATTTCTCCTTGGAAGAAGAATTGGGTGCTTAGAGTTGTAAGTCAAAGTTGACTTGTTAAGCCTTCCTTTACACCTTATCAGACCCTCTGTATCCAGGTACAGATTTAGATTCATGACAAGTGAAGGAATACCTTTGTTTAATGTGCTACTGGACCTAAGATACTTCAACTCCTTGTCAAATTCTGAAGCTTGTATCTGTTTGAGCCAGTATTTTGTTGCAGTTTCTGTTAAGTTAGAAAAGGCTTTCTGAGGACAGTGTTTGAGAAGGTAGCTATTGACAAACTTGCAGCAATAGACTGTAATTCTCAAGAGTTTGTTTAGGTCTGAATAAAGGTGATAGTCAAATATAGGTTTGTCCTCAGTGATCTTTTCAGTTGTTGTAGAGTTGAGTGTGAGGTTAACTACTTTGGCTGGCCAAAGATCCTCACATGTTAGCCATTCGGGCCCTTCATACCAGATTTTATTTGTTTTCAACAGCTTGTAAGAGAGCCCTCTTGTCAAAAAGTCTGCTGTTTTAACTCCCAATGAGACAGCTAATAATTCAAGTTGTGGTACAGTTTTCTTTTGGTTTAAGGGTGCCACTTTTGCCTTTGAATAAACCAAGTTACTTTCATTTTCACTTGTTAAATAGGCACAACACCCGTAAGCTTGTGTGCTGGCTTCTGTAAAAATGTGTAGTGTTTGAGATTTCAATCTGTAGCCAGCACATCTTGGTACGTAGATGTCTTGAACTTTGTTCAAGTCTGTGGCTAATTTTTTCCAATGAAGTTGGTCTTCCACTGAAAGTGGTTCATCCCAATCAATTTTCTTTTTCCATAAGTTTTGCAAAAGGGTTTTGGATCTTATCGTTGCTGGTAAATATAATCCAATGGGGTCGAAAATTTTGGATGATTCTGAAAGCACTTGTCTTTTTGTATCAGCATTTGGATTTAAGTTATAACTCTTTGTGCAAAGAGTGTCATCGTGTTCAGAATTCTGTTTTAAAAACCAAAGCATTCCAAGTGTTTTCGTGTAATTGTTTGGTTCAATGTTCCCATTGTTGTCTTTTGTTATTTGTTCATTTAATTTAGGAGAATTAGAAAGAGTTTGTACTGTATTCAAACCTCCTACCACTTCAGACTAGTCAATACCCGTAGTTTTAGTGGAGCAAATTTACTCCTCCACAGGTAGATCTGGAGGGCTTGGGGCTTTGAATCCTGTACTGTTTTTGTGTTGTTTAGCCTATGGCCAAGGGAGGCCACAAGACCCTTTTTGTTTGGTCTCTGGCCAAAGGAGGCCACAAGACCCTTGTTGTTTGGTCTCTGGCCAAAGGAGGCCACAAGACCCTTAATGAATATGTTGGGCTATGGCCTTGTGATACCATCAGCCCCTTGATGAATATGTTGGGCTATGGCCAAGGGTAGGCCATCAGCCCTTTGATGAATTTGTTGGTTCATGGCCAAGGTAGGCCAAGGCCCTTTGATGATTTGTTGGGCTATGGCCAAGGGTAGGCCATCAGCCGTTTGATGAATGTTGGGCTATGGCCAAGGTAGGCCATCAGCCTTTGATGAATTTGTTGGGCTATGGCCAAGGTAGGCCATCAGCCCTTTGATGAATTTGTTGGGCTATGGCCAAGGGTAGGCCAAGGCCCTTTGATGATTTGTTGGGCTATGGCCGGTAGGCCATCAGCCCTTTGATGAATTTGTTGGGCTATGGCCAAGGTAGGCCAAGGCCCTTTGATGATTTGTTGGGCTATGGCCAAGGGTAGGCCAAGCCTTTGATGAATGTTGGGCTATGGCCAAGGTAGGCCATCAGCCCTTTGATGAATTTGTTGGGCTATGGCCAAGGTAGGCCATCAGCCCTTTGATGAATTTGTTGGGCTATGGCCAAGGGTAGGCCATCAGCCGTTTGATGAATTTGTTGGGCTATGGCCAAGGGTAGGCCATCGGCCGTTTGATGAATTTGTTGGGCTATGGCCAAGGGTAGGCCAAGGCCCTTTGATGATTTGTTGGGCTATGGCCAAGTAGGCCAAGGCCCTTTGGAGTAGAGTAGTTTGTTTGTACGTGTCACTGTCTAACCATATAATTTTTGGCACAAAATTATGTGCACAGAATCAGAGCGCAGCAATAAAAGCTTTTACTCTCCGATCCTTGGTTATGTTTAGACAGGTTGTTGTGTTTGAGACACATGAAAGAGTAGTGTGTGTGTGTGTGTGTGTGTGTCATTCCTCCGAATCCAGTTGGTCTTCAAAACTTGGATTCACCACTCCAATGAAATTAATACCCGTAGTTATGAATGAGTAAATGTTGTGTATCCTACAGGTAGGTCTGGAAGGTTTTGGGGTTTTGAAGGAATCCAATCTGTTTGCAAGGAATGTATGTGTCTGTTGATGAAATCTGTTGTGATTCTTCTTTTAAAAGAAGAATTGGATGTTTGAAGTCGTATGTATATATTTATATACTGTACCGTACGTATGTGTGTAAATGTGTATTTTGTTATAGGGTTTTATTTTTGGGTTTTGGGTTAGGTTAATCAATTTGGCTGAGTAAAGATCCTCAAACGTTGCATTTGAGACCCTTATATCAAGCCTTGTCTGTTTTATGCCTATATGTCAAATAGGAATTGGAATAGGTTGGGCCTATTGGTCAAATAGGACTTGGAATAGGTTGGGCCTATATGTCAAATAGGACTTGGAATAGGTTGGGCCTATGTCAAATAGGACTTGGAATAGGTTGGGCCTATGTCAAATAGGACTTGGAATAGGTTGGGCCTATATGTCAAATAGGACTTGGAATAGGTTGGGCCTATGTCAAATAGGACTTGGAATAGGTTGGGCCTATGTCAAATAGGACTTGGAATAGGTTGGGCCTATGTCAAATAGGACTTGGAATAGGTTGGGCCTATGTCAAATAGGACTTGGAATAGGTTGGGCCTATGTCAATAGGACTTGGAATAGGTTGGGCCTATGTCAAATAGGACTTGGAATAGGTTGGGCCTATGTCAAATAGGACTTGGAATAGGTTGGGCCTATGTCAATAGGACTTGGAATAGGTTGGGCCTATGTCAAATAGGACTTGGAATAGGTTGGGCCTATATGTCAAATAGGACTTGGAATAGGTTGGGCCTATATGTCAAATAGGAATTGGAATAGGTTGGAATAGGTGTTAGGTGGGTGTAGGTTTGAATTCGTGCAATTGCTTTAGGTCTTTGTGATGTTACAGTTCGAGTCGAATTTTGTGATGTTACAGTTCGAGTCAAATTTTGTGATGTTACAGGTCTGAGTCGAATTTTGTGATGTTACAGGTCTGAGTCGAATTTTGTGATGTTAATGAGTAAGTTAAATTGCTGAAATAAATTTTATAACCTACACCACAGGTTCAATTATAAATTTAGTGTTTTTAGTTAGGATAGGCCTTGAGTGTAAAGAGTAAGGCCTACTTTAAGAGGTAGGCTTATTATGTAAGGTAAAGTTAGGTGGGCCTACTAAATAGGCCTATTTGTTGGGCCTACCAAGTAGGCTTATGTTTGGGCCTATTATTTTATAGGACCTCAAATGAGTTAAGCCTGTTAAATTAACAAGGCTTAGTTTTGAGTTTGAAGAGTAGGACCTATTAAATAGGCTTAATGTTGCGGGCCTATTATTTTTAGGACCTAAAATAAGTTATGCCTGTTAAATGAACAAGCCTTTGTTTTCGATTAGTGTAAAGGTAAAGGAATCGGTTCCCAGTTGCTTAGGCCACCATATGAAACTATAGTGGGGTTACGGTTGAAATTAGGGTTAGGCCTACTGAGTTAAGCCTAGCCACTACGTGTGTCAGTGTAAATTTTAGAGGGGTTAGTTCCCCTTCACAGGGCCACCATTTGAAAAAACTATTTAGGGCTATGGGTTGATTGCCTGTGCCCTCATCCGCTGAAAATTTCCAGCAGATTTCAGTGGAGGGTTACCGACAAAAGCCCTATGCTTTTTCGTTAGAGAGTTATGAATATGTAGGTGTTTAAAGGACCTTTTATATTTAAGTGATTACGGTAATTCTAGCGTCGGGATTTGCGCGACGTACAGTATACTAGAATGAAAATAATTTGCCTCACCTTATTTTGTTGGGTCTTTGTTTGCTTCGATGTAGGGCGTTACGATCATCTTCGGTGTAGGGCCGCCACGATCGAGTTTCGCGACGAATTTACTTAAGGTAATTAATATAGGCAGTCACTATATAAACCCCTGAAGGAATAGGCCTATCCTTTTTTAGTCATTAGGTTTTAAATTATAAGGAATTCACTCAGGACTAGAGGGGGGACAAAGACATCCTCCCAGTTTAAAGCTTCGCTGTAACATAAACAGCCCTGAGAGCCGTTCCTTGGTTCGCTTGTATTTTCATTATTATTTGCCGATCTAGCAAGATTTTGTTGTGTCTACTACCTTTTGGTAGACTAAATAATAAATTGGGTTTTCTTGTTGCTATGTGGGGCTGATTCATACATACAGGTTTTTTGTACGTATGGCAATTCAATTATTTCATTCCCAATAGGCTATGTCGCCAATCCCGAGGCAATTTTGTATAGATATTTAATTCAATTAATTAATAATTTATATTTAATTATGAAATAAATGTACCACATATGATACCATGTTGTGAGTGCGTATAGTTTTTCCATAATCACATATACATTACAATAATTATCAAAATCATTATAAACAATTGCAAATATGTTGTTACAAGAAAATATATAATTTCACCTGTATATTTATATACGCAACAACTGCATGCAAAAAGGACAAATCTGTCAATTTCCTTTTTCTTACAACAAAAAAAAAAAGGTTGAATTAAAGACAGAAACCTGTCAATTCAGGTTGAATTAAATTTCTCTTATAACAAAAAAAAGTTGAATTCAATTGACTGCATTGGAAACGAACTTGGAGACTAACTTGGAAACTAACTTGGAAACTAACTTCGAACTTGGAAACTAACTTCGAACTTGAAAACTAACTTCGAACTTGAAACTAACTTCGAACTTGAAACTAACTTCGAACTGATTAACTTCGAACTGACTAACTTGGAATTGACTAATTTGGAACTGACTAACTTGGAACTGACTAGCAACTTGGCTTGCAACTGACTACAACTAACTATAACCGTCTTGGGATTGACTACAACTGACTTGGGACTGACTACAACTGACTTGGGACTGACTACAACAGTCTTGAAACTGACTACAACTGTTTTGGAACTGACTACAACTGTTTTGGGACTGACTACAACTGTTTTGGGACTGACTACAACTGACTACAACTGTCTTGGGACTGACTACAACTGTCTTGGGACTGACTACAACTGACTACAACTTTCTTGGGACTGACTACAACTTTCTTGAAACTGACTACACTGCTATCAAGTATTTCTACAAATCTCTGGTGCGGTTGTCCTTCTGGATGCAACCTACTGACTTGAACTGATATCAAGTATTTCTATAAATCTCTGGAGCGGTTGTCCCTCTGGATGCAACCGACTGACTTGAACTGCTATCAAGTATTTCTATAAATCTCTGGGGCGGTTGTCCCTCTTGGATACAACCAACTGAAACTGTCTGAAAACTGATTTGCAACTTATTTGCAACTAAAACTGACTTGGAACTGATTTGCAACGGATTTGCAACTAAAACCGACTCAAAACTACTTCAAGTATCTTTATAAATCTCTGGGGCTTGGTTGTCCCTCTTGGATGCAACCAACTGAAACTGAAAACTGAAACTGGAACTTGAAACTGCTTCAAGTATCTCTATAACTCTATAAACTCTCTATAAACTCTGTCTTTCTTAATTTGCAAGTCAATTCAATTCAATAATTTGAAAAAAATTGGAAACAAAAATACAAAATGTAAACACATTTCACTTGAATGTATGCGAAGGTACAGTAATATTATGTTTGGTACATAATATAAAATTATTTATACTAACTATAATAGTGAAAATAACAAAATAACTCTGTGACATTAATTCTGTGACATTTAACTTCTGTGACATTTAACTACTGGTGTAGTGAATGTTCACTGTGTTTCTTGTAAATTCTGGCTTGATACTATCATAATTATTAAATGTTAATAATACTGACTTTTCAAATGTTTAGAGATTACTTTAAAAAAGAGTTCTGTACTTAACAAGATTCCTACGGCGAAATCCTTAGAGACGTGTCCTGAAGACGTCTTTTGCTGGCTACTTCTTCTAGATGAGACGAGACGTGGATAACTTGGAGTCGTTACACACCGGTTCAAGGGTGGATGTTACGAACTGGAAGTCGTGACACGCCGGCCAAATGGTGGGTCTTATTATCTTGGTAATAGGGTCGCTACAATTTTTATCCTGGCCAAAGGGTGGCCACTTGTTAAAATCCTGGCTATAGGGTCGCCAGTTGTTAAAATCCTCCGTTTATGTATGGCCTGGGTTGGTTCGAAATCGACGGGGGTTCTGGTTGGGAGGCAGCAACAGATATTTCTCGCGATAGTTTTCTTCTATAATATTCTTATTTTTTTCTCTCGCTATAGGGTCGACAGACTGTTAATGCTTCTCTGTCTATAATACTCTGATACTTTCTCTGAAGTGATACTTTCTCTGAAGTGATACTTTCTCTGAAGGTTCGCCGATTTTCTTTTTATAACTTATCGACTTTATTGACTGAGTTCTCGGACGAGAGCACGGCTCGAAGGAAAAGATAAAAAAACTTTCTTTTATTGTAATTTACTTCTAAAAATGTAGAGGTAGTGCTCTGAATTTACAGGGGTAGGTTCGACCTCTTTCGACCATGGCTCAGGCTGGAATCAAATTAATTAAGGAGGCAATGGGCCTCTGACCCCTTCTCGCTGAGAGGCTGCTAAAAAGGGAGTGATTGAATTTACAATACAAGAATTAAATAAGTCTAAAGTTTTGGGGGAGTGCAGTTTGAAGGTTAAGTTTCCCCCTTTAAACACATGATCAGATTTTTGAGAGATTCCAAATAAAAATTTTAAAAATAATAAAAAATAGTCGTATTTTCGCCGAGTATACATTTCTAAAGGGCGACATAATTTTGGAGGAGTACATTGAGTACAATTTAAGTACATCACTGAGTACGTTGTAATTTTGGTTTATTACAATTATGATTATAATTACCAATTAATTCACATTAACTTATTATCGTTGATTACAGTTCCATTAAAGTACATTCACTACGTCATTAAGTACATTACGTCATTAAGTACATTAATTGCATCATTAAGTACATTAGTCACTTACAATTCTTAGTGTTTTTATATTTATATATGGTTATTAGTACAACACAAAG
Organism: Bathynomus jamesi; assembly: GCA_023014485.1. Classification (NCBI taxonomy): domain Eukaryota; kingdom Metazoa; phylum Arthropoda; class Malacostraca; order Isopoda; family Cirolanidae; genus Bathynomus; species Bathynomus jamesi. The sequence continues at coordinate 104,032 of JAJOZX010005348.1, read as the reverse complement.
TACATGGGCACATACGGTATATATTTATATATAACATGACACACATGATATAACATAAGGCATGATAATGTTTTATAAATTCGAATTAGAGCGAGGAAGTATTCATCTCAGAAGCGTTCGCTTTTGCTGTCGTTAGCGGAATTTGACCACTTGCATAAGCATTTATGAATATCTTGCGAGGAGTGAAATAAATAAAAATAAAAAATAAATAAAATAATACATGCGATCGTATTTGCACGACTTTGAACGAACAGGTACGGACGCATAAAGTTTTGTACACATTTCTGAGGCTGACATGAGTAAAATGAATATTTAATAAAATTGATATAGGATAATGGTCAAGATAAGATATGGACGTATGGATGAACAACATATAAATAATGACTTATAGAGAGCGAAGTTTTTGTTTTTATTAAAGAATTTACCATACATTGAATACGGAAGATGTCCACATACTAAACACGTGATTCATTGTTCAAGGTATGGAAAACGTGAAGGAAATCAGGTAGGCACTGTGGAACTGCAGCACCCCCATGATCTTATGATCTTTATATTTAAATATTTAAAATAGCCTCTCTGATTGTTTTTTTTTCAATGAACTTTGAGTTTTTAAATCAGATTATATCCTTTTTTCCTTAAACTATTTCAATGCCGAACGAATGAATCACGAAAGTAGCTTCAGCCTTCCCGTGGAACTGCGTACTTAACAGTTCCAGATTTTGTCCGAAACGCTTGAAACCTCGGTGGCGGACGTACGAAGAGCGAGTCAGAATCGCGGGTTTAAGAGGATCCAAAGCACTGTGGACAGAGCAGTGCCGATTTGTTTGTTTGACGTGGTAGTTGTGTTGCTGTATCGTTTGCTAATTCGAAATTTAATTTCCGAATTGCATTTATCAATGATTCGTTATCATTTATTTTTTGTCGTGAGATTGAAGTTAATTATATAATAATTGGATTATTTACAATATATAGCTTTCATTTCTTAGAATATTTTTTTCGCAAGTGACTTTTTGTTTTTTAAATTTTAACTAGGCGCCTATTCTATTATCATGGCTGCGCTAGCCCCAGAAGTGAGTCGGGTGACAGTGAGTAAAATTCAGTCTCGTAATTTTTCACAGTTATCTCTTCAAGAAAAAATAGCTATTAAAACTGAAGGACGCCCTACACCAGAAATTCAAATATCTCAGCCCGGAATAAGTAACAATATGAAATATATTCGTAGTTTTAATTCAGAATGGTACCAAAGAAAAAGTGGCTTGGTTGTGGTTGTAAAGTTAAAAATGCATTATTTGTTTCCCGTGTCTACTACTCGGTGGTGACTTGACGTGGACAAAAAGTGGTTTTACAAATATAAACAAAATGAAAGAAAAACTGAAAAGCATGAGCGTTCAAAGAAGCATATTGATAATGTGATTTCCCTGTCACTTTTAGGAACGGTAAATATCAAAGAAAAACTTAGTGAGGCTTACAAACTCTCGATTATCGAACATAATAACAAAGTTACCAAAAATCGTGAAATATTGTCGAAAATAATAGACTGCATTAAATTCTGCGGAAATTTTGAGATTTCTTTACGTGGACATGATGAAAAAGATGATTCGGCAAATCCAGGTGTATTCAGGGGATTAATTAATTTCGCATCAAAATTAGATCCCGATTTGAAAAAACATTTAGAAAGCAACACAGTCTTCAAGGGCATTTCCAAAACCATTCAGAATAATATTCTTGACTGTGTGCTGCAGGTATCCCGCAATCAAATAAAAAAGAAATTAAAGAAGCTTCGTTTGTGGCGGTCATGGCTGATGACACAACTGATGTTTCTGAACACACTCAAATGGTTATTGTTCTGAGATACAAGCTGAATGAGGAAGTCTTTGAGCGCTTCTGGGGTTTCTTTACTCCGGAAAATCAAACGGCAAAAGGATTATCTAAGTGCATTCTAGATCAGCTAGATATTCTTCTCGAAGGAAATAAGCAGAAACTAATTGCTCAGACATTTGATCATTCGTGATCAATCTTTCCTTGTGAACAGACGTGTTTTATCGAGTGTTACTGTTACCAAGTGAATAAGTGGTTTTCGTTCAAGTGTCTTTACCAAAAAAAAAAAGAAAAGTGTTTGGTGCATTCTTAACTAAATTACTTCGTGTTACTAATCATTCATTAACGAATATATTCATTTATTGAATTTATTCATTACTGTATTACTTGAGTAAACCAAGGCTATTGCCTTGTTTGTTTCCGAATCTATTACTACACGAGGTTTCATAAGGTTGAAATTCCCTTGGTTTGCCTTTGTTCTTTTTCAAATCTATCAGAAACGAGGTTTCTTAAGGTTCATTTTTCCTTCTCACACTACCTGACCTCCAGAAGGGTCACCTACCGTGGGAAAAAAGGGATTAAGTCGGTAAACAGCGGACAGATAAGTTTCATTTCGTACTTTTTCTTTAACATATCTTTCGTCGGTAGCTTAATTATACTGTATATTCATTTAGCATAAAATTGTTATAAGAACCTGTTTCTGCGTTTCAAGAACAATTTTGCGGGTTTTCGCAGGTGACGGCACAATAAGCACGCGGTAGACCTACGTTGTAATTTATTAATTTCCAAACGCTCGTTTTGTGTTTCTTTTTTTTTGTTTTTTAACTAATTAAAAGCATGGCACCCCCGTCAAGTACTTGCAGTCACTGTGAAGGGAAATTTGCCGCTTACGCGTTTACAATGGCTAATAATAATGAACAGTTAGTTTGCAGGTGGTGCTCAAGCATGGAAGTCCTGAGGAACGAATTAGAACGTGAGAGGGAGGCCAGGGTGAGGCTTCAAGAAAGCGTGATGCTTCTGACGGCAAAATTGGAATCCCTTGAGACTCCAGTTACGACCCCTCCTGCTTCAGTTTCTACTAATAATATAAATAGTATTAATAGCCCTCTCTCTTCCCCTAGTTCCCAACCCTTCGTTCGAGTGCGTAATGGAGCCCCATTTAGAAAACCTAAGACTTGTCTACCAGTAATAACAAGCAATAAGTTTTCTGTTTTAGGTTTCGAAGATGCTGATCAACCGGAAATACGACTCGTTGGCGATTCCATTGTTCGAGGGCAGCTCGAGGAATTCTGTGGGAGAAACCCTCGTCGTAGGCGCCGTTACTGCTACCCTGGTGCAAGGGTGGAGGATATAACTAATAGTGTTGACCATTTTACAGACGGTACCGCCGAGGACACAACGTATGTTATTCATGTCGGTACTAATAACGTTTTAAATTCTAGATCGGAAGAACTGCTGACTAGGTACAGGGACTTACTAGAGAGATTAAGGAGAAAACTAATAAGATTGTTTTAACAGGTATACTTCCTCGAATTATCCAACGTAACGATTTCTACAGCAAGGCGACCTATATTAACAATAACCTAAAGTCTCTTTGCCAACAGGAAGGAGTGCATTTTGCGAATTTTTGGAACAGTTTCTACGGCAGGAGGGACTTGTTCCTCGAAGATGGACTTCATTTTAATGACGTTGGAGCTGCGCGTTTAGGAAGACTATTTCATAATACTGTCTCTTCTTTTCAGGCTGCCGTAACTCGAACGGTCCCAGCGTAAATTCTACAAATTTCCCCTGCGGTCGCGAAGGTGTCGCAGTTACAAACAATTTGAAGGTTCTATCCCTAAATGCTCGTAGCCTACGAAATAAAATAAACGAATTTTTTTCTGTAATTGCTTGTAAAGACTATGATGTAATTGCGATAAGTGAATCGTGGCTTAGCACTGAAACACGTGACTTTGTAGGGGAATATCAAATTAAAGGTTATAGACCTTTTGTTAAAAACAGAATAGGTAGGCGAGGAGGCGGTGTTATGTTGTATATCAAAGATAATATTGCGAACGTTATAGAAGTAAAGCACACAATTCCAGAACCGATAGATTCGACTATAGCAGAACTTAAATTGAACGATTTCAAACTTTTTGTTGCGGTTATATATAGGCCCCCTAATGAAACAGCTGATACGGACGAAGCGTTATATCGTGAACTAAAGAGAATAATCGGTAGTGAGCAGGCTTTAGTTATGGGTGACTTTAATTGCACCAACGTGAATTACGATACAATGCAGGGAGACGCGGAAGGTAATCATTTAGTTAATTTTCTCGAGGATAGCTTTCTTATTCAAAAGGTTGGGGAACCTACGAGGTTGGACAGTATTTTAGATTTAGTAATAACTACGGATGATAGGCTAATTACTGATCTTCAAGTAATAGAACCGTTAAGCAATAGCGATCACAATATGGTAGAGTTTGTCCTCTCAGTAAGTCACTCGAAACCAACTAACTCGACTAAAATTCCTAACTTCCAGCACGCAGACTTTAGTAAATTTCGAAATAAATTGTCACACGTTAATTGGGAAAACGTAATGGGGAACTCCAACGCAAAACTAATGTGGGAATCGTTCGAAACGGTATTTAGGACTATAAATTAGGAATGTGTACCATACAAAATTAAGCGTGCGAAAGTAAACAACAAGCCCTTGTGGTTTACTTCTAGAGTAGGAGACATTATAAAGAGAAGAGATAGGGCTTATAGGCTATATAAGTGCGATAAAGATAATCTGTTGTTACGAAACAACTACATATCTCTAAGGCGTGAAGCGAAAAGTGTAATAAAAAAGTCCAAGCGCGAATTTGAAATCTCCATAGCTCGTGACGGTAAAGAAAACCCCAAGCGATTCTTTCAATACGTCAATAATAGAAATCCAGTATGTAGTAATGCCTAGTTAAGAATATTAATTTTTGTTTAATTAAGATTTTAATGTTTAATATAAATCATTTACTAATAATTGTGAAATTGTTTGAAATTGTTTAAAATGGAGTTGGCAATCCTGAACAGAGGCCGACAGAGCGGGCTACCCCAAAGGAGTCAGTCTTTAGGCAGCGCGTTAAGCGTGAGGTTGGCGCCATGTAACGTAAAATTTAATTAATTGTTTGTGCCCCTCTCCGACGTAAAATGTTATAGTAAAATTCCGTACTCGCATCCCCCTAAATTACTTAAACCATTTTCGGAATAAATAAAATATTAACAAGTGTTAAAAGAGTGTTAATGAACCCCCCCTTTGTTTTGTAACGGCTTTCATAGTCTCGGCGTGGCTACCAGAATCTTATACGGTACAGCGAAAACGAGTGTAGAGAAAGCAAGCGATAAATGTAATAGAGACCAGAAAGCAAAGTAAATAAGGAAGAAAATAAATAATAAAACTTGTTCACTATATTTGGTGGCAGCTAACCTTATTAAATTGTTATCAATTTAATAATACGAACCCATGCACTCCGTTAGGCTTAGGCATTATTTTTTCGTCTCTGATAAATAGGAATTCAAAATTTGTGCGTGTGTTCTTTCGACTAATCACGATCGTTTTCACGTTCTCCGTATAAAGAAAATTAGTGGATATTCTGTTTCGCTACCCGTTTTAGAGTAATTATCAAATTAAGCAAAAATTCATTGTGAATGTAATTTCAAAATGGCGCATCGCCTTCAACATCCTTATAGCGTCCCTTACAAACTTCGCGCCTAAAAATTTAATTTTTTTTCTTTCTTTTCGTGGGAGTTCGTTGATTCTGAAATGTTCGTTTGTTCCATTTTTCGTCGTACGGTTTCGTTACTTTTCGCAGTCTAGTGACTCAAAATTTCTTTTAGTCGTGGTGCAGAGTCGGTAGAAAAACTTGTCTGACTCAATATTGCGAGTCATTATTACGTTAAATTTCGTTCATTAGGTCGGAGAGGACATAGTTTTGAAAATTTATCGTGCTGCCTGAGGACTCAATTTTTTTTTTTTCGTCTCTTCCACTGTTATGCCTGTTCAGCTTACCTTTGTTTACTTTTTGTGTTTAAACTTTTGGAATTAGTGATAATTGTGATAATCATAATAATAAGAATAATGATTAATAAATAAATTTTATACGGTCCTGTCAAAATGTTTCAGCGAAAATTTGTACCGCATTTCTAGGTATATATACATATATAGTATTGTAAAACATTTCATGAACATGAAAAATTTTCTGGGTTTCATTAGCAGATTTTTGATTATATTTCGATTGGTTGTACATAAATTATAATGATAGGTTTATTTTATTGTTTATGTAGGTTTACGGGCTTTTTGCTTCGCTTCGCTTCGCGCTAAAATAGGATTACGTTACATTTTAAGGGACAGTCGAAAAATAATCTTAAACATATTAATTGTCAGATTATAGGCTGGCCGTATAGGATTGTGTTAGACTTCAAAATAAGCTAATTCGTTTAACTGAAATAGAGAAATTGTGTTGTGAAATTTTCTATAAATATTTTTTGGATTTTTTTATATACTCATTATACACTTACATATTAACTTATACGTATATATTAGTTATTATATAATTTATATATTTATATACACTCGTAAAATTTGGTAGGTAGGCTGATTATCTATTTTTCTCTCCATTCCTTTCGTTCATTTTCACGACAATTCCGACATATTTTGTAAAATGGCTATTGTATTGTACTAAAGAAAGATTTCTTGTAGGCCTATCGTTAAATATTGTTCGGATATTGACCGTCACTACGGTATATGTCTATCGAGTATTAAATTCTTAGTTATTTAACAAAATTTTAATTGGTTTAACATAAATAATCATAGGATTTTCCTTTAATAAGCACAAATGTTATGCATTAAATTCTAAATTGTTCTTTCCGCGCATAGCATGGAATTTATTAATTATAGGCCTAAAAGTGCGGCAGTAAATTTTATTTTTATTTTGGCGGCCAATGTGAGTTACGGACTTACATTACACATATTTTACGAAAGCTGGATATTATTATAATTATTTTTGAATTACAGAAATTGGTGTAGAAAATTTTCATAGTTTCTTTACGTTTTATAAATGCATTCAATTTTATTTTTATAGGTAGGCCGATTTTTATTTTTCTTTCCAGTTCAATGACAATGGTAAAATTTTTATTTGGAATTTATTGTATTGCAAAAAGGATGTTTTGATTTGATATTTTAATTTGGGTATTAGAAATGAAAAATGTCTGTTTTTTAGTTCGAGCGTTTGCATAGAAAAGATTACAAAATTGTCAGGATATAATGCAGTTTCATTCGGTTAGGGATATTTGTATAGAGGTTCGCTTACAAACAAAGCGACCGCTCTGAATTATGCAATGTTTTGTTTTTGTTTACAGTAGGTTGCGTGTATTTGTGAGTGCATATTATCTATTCTTATTTAGTATAACGATGCAAATTTTTAGTTTCACTTGGAAACGATAAATTACTGGGATTTTTGTGATTTGCAAACCATACTGGGGTTTCTGTTGAAGGAGAGAGTTGTCTCTCAGATGTAATTTGCGAATTGCGAGTTCAATTCATATGAAATTTAGAGTTTCAAGTTGGAATTACTGTATTAAAATAATTTTTGGTAGTAATATTTAATTTTTTTTTACTTTTTAATAACTGTTTTAGAAAATTATTATTGTTTAAACCTTCAGTCGGGGTTAACTAATGCATTTGAAACATTGGCTCAAGTGTACACTCGGAAATGGAGCCTTCTAGATAGCCAGTAACGTTTTTGTGGCGTCTTCGTGTGCTCCTCCTCAAAGGGCAAGAGGGTTCATGATTGTCAGAGAAGTGATGACATGAAGTTTCTGGGGTTCATTTTGTCTTTTGTATTTAAAAGTATGATGTGATTTCTGACGGTAGTTTGAACAATAATAGTTCTTAAATTATACTAACAGTTACTATGTATGGGCGCTTTTATATTTATACTGTACAATTTTGTTTCGTACGTTTTATGACCTTTTTATCTTCTCCGCTGTAACTGCCATAAGTGACCTTATTGGTAGCTGATGTGATTAAATTTTTGCGAAATTTTAGATTTGTCATTTTTTTCCCGTGAATTTGGCCAGAGCAAATGTGTAGTTATTGTTTCGAAGTGAACTGTCGAGAAAATTCGGTAAATTAAATATTAAATAAATGATAAGCAGTACAGAAACACGTTTCGAATAAACTTTTTTTTCAAAATTTCAAAAGGCTCGGTTTGGAGGCAACCAAGTTGAATCCGAGTTCCATCCATTGAGTTTAGTCGACCGGATAGGTGATCGATCACCAATGATGAGAGAGAAGAGAAACCAACTGCGCAGGGACTTGGCGCAGGATGGTTTCGGAAGAGAAGAGATAGAAGAGAGAACCGAATGCGCAGGGACTTGGCGCAGGACAGTTTCGGAAGAGAAGAGAAATTTACGTGTGCAGGGTCTTGGCACACGAAAGTTTCGATCGAAGATGGTCTACTGGTATTTTTCGGGCAGTAGCTGGTCACGCTGCTCGAATGCTTCGCTAAATATGTGTCGTAGCACGCGGTAGGCAAGCCACGAGAGCTTGAACGGGTGTTTACGACTGTACTGTCCATACAGACATACAGTAGGTTCGTTGGGAAACGGCCTACGGCGGAGTGATCGTTTGATTGTTGCCAGTGGAAGAGTCTTTCAGCTGGACGTAGGAAGAGCAGCGTTCACCGACAAAAGTGGAGATGAGACAAGGCGAGTTTCTTCATCGACTTCTAGAATTGCAAATTCCGTCCAATTCCGGCGCGTGGTCCCGCTTTCAGTATATCTCCCCCCCTGATCCTTTTAGAATTGGACGTCTCTTGTTTTTTTTTTTCGCCATTTGGAGAGAGAGCGGAACCATTATAGCGTGCTGCCCTGTTGCATGTTGATTGATGCAATCCCTTGCATTCTAGCGAAGTGAGCAGGAGAGCTGCGATTGAAAATTAAAGTCCGTTGTCAGCGTGCGGATTGTGATCTAAACAACGTCCAGCAAATTAATGTACTGATTATTATGTAATGAAATTATAAGTGAAAGGGTGCGATTATTGCCCATATTTGTTGTGTTTTTCGTGAAATAGTATGTGCGCTCTTGGTCAGTATTTTATGTAAACTTTTTCTTATTTTTTCTATGTTGCCCTGATAGTAACTGTATAACTATACAAATAATTGTTTCAAATGTAAAGCGATCTTTGATGAGAAATCGCTGGAATAGATTGTGAACTTGAAATTTGTGTAACCAATGTAAGAAAATTTTCGTTATTTTTTTTGGCATGTATAGATTAGTTACAGGTTGTAATTTAATTATCAGTGTGAAATGTTATTTTATGCAAATGTGAAAATTATAAAGTTTTCGATTTTTTTAATGATACAAAATATATGTGTGGAATTTGTCATTCTAATTATTTCTTGTCTATCAACTTTGAATTTGTTAAAGAAAAAAAAAAAAAAAATTGCAAAATATATAAATTTGTTGAATAAATTTATTAAATTTGTTAAACGATATTAATAAGTTTTCCTAATGAAAAACTTATTTTCAAGGGGGTGATGCGAGTGTAGTAATGCCTAGTTAAGAATATTAATTTTTGTTTAATTAAGATTATAATGTTTAATATAAATCATTTACTAATAATTGTGAAATTGTTTGAAATTGTTTAAAATGGAGTTGGCAATCCTGAACAGAGGCCGACAGAGCGGGCTACCCCCAAAGGAGTCAGTCTTTAGGCAGCGCGTTAAGCGTGAGGTTGGCGCCATGTAACGTAAAATTTAATTAATTGTTTGTGCCCCTCTCCGACGTAAAATGTTATAGTAAAATTCCGTACTCGCATCCCCCTAAATTACTTAAACCATTTTCGGAATAAATAAAATATTAACAAGTGTTAAAAGAGTGTTAATGAACCCCCCTTTGTTTTGTAACGGCTTTCATAGTCTCGGCGTGGCTACCAGAATCTTATACGGTACAGCGAAAACGAGTGTAGAGAAAGCAAGCGATAAATGTAATAGAGACCAGAAAGCAAAGTAAATAAGGAAGAAAATAAATAATAAAACTTGTTCACTATAAGTAAAAAGTGTCTTGGGGCCTTTGAAAAATGTAAACGGAGATCTACTTTCTGGAAACAAGGAAATGGCTACCTTGCTAAACGAATTTTTTACGTCAGTTTTTACTATAGAAGATGTAACGAATATCCCTACGGTCATAGACATAATACCTTTTGATAATGGTAATATTTTGGATAGTATCGTGGTTAGTGAAGGGGAAGTAATGCGCGATATTGATAAAATGAAAACGCGTAAATCACCGAGGCCGGATTCCATATATCCTATACAACTAAAAGAATTAAAAGATAGCATTGCTGTGCCGCTAACAAAGATTTTTAATGCGTCTATTTCTGAGGGGTGCGTACCAGATAATTTCAAATTAGCAAACGTAACACCTATCTTTAAGAAAGGCGATAAAGGTGCGGCGGGAAATTATAGGCCAATCAGTTTAACGTCTGTTGTAGGTAAGCTACTGGAATCAATAATTAGGGATCGTATAGTCGAACACTTAGAAGTGCATAAACTAGTTAGAAATATGCAGCACGGTTTTAGGAGAAACAAATCTTGCTTAACTAATCTTTTAGAATTTTTCCAAAGCGTGGTTGACGTTTACGATAGACATCGGGCGGTTGATGTAGTGTATTTAGATTTTCAAAAAGCGTTTGACACCGTGCCGCACAAAAGACTCATTGAAAAAACTAAGGCTCATGGAATCAGGGGTGAGGTAATAAATTGGCTAGAAGAATGGTTGCGAGGTAGGAAACAGAGGGTTGTCGTTGATGGAGCGGAGTCGTGTTGGGCTAATGTAGCGAGTGGCGTTCCTCAGGGTTCTGTATTGGGCCCCTTGCTTTTTCTTATATATATTAACGATTTAGATGTCGGCCTAGTCAGTACAGTTTCAAAGTTTGCGGATGACACGAAGCTGGATGGTAGGGCGATTAATGACGAAGACAGAGGTAAAATCCAGGAAGATCTGAATAAAATCGTTGATTGGTCAGTGACATGGCAAATGAGATTTAACGTTGATAAGTGCAAAATTTTGCATATAGGTTCGCGTAACGTTAATTTTGCGTATAGTATGTCAGGGAAAGATTTAACAAAAGTAGAGCAGGAAAAAGATTTAGGAGTTATAGTCACTGGTGATTTAAAAGTAGCGAAACAAAGTGAAGCAGCGGTCAATAAGGCGAACAAAGTGTTAAGTTTTATAGCTCGAAATTTTGAGTACAAATCGCGCGATATTATAGTTCCTCTTTATAAATCATTAGTTAGACCCCATTTGGAGTACGCAGTCCAATTTTCGAATCCGCATATGCGCAAAGATATAGACAAAATCGAAAGAGTTCAAAGACGAGCAACTAAGATGATTCCGTCGCTTAGGTCAAAGTCGTATGAGGATAGGCTTAAGGAGTTAAAATTGACAACACTCGAGACTAGGAGGCTAAGGGGTGATCTAATCCAGGTTTTCAAAATTATGAATGGGTTCGATAACGTAGATAGAGATAGCTTTTCGAAATATCTCAATATAATAGGACTAGAAATAACGGGTGTAAGTTGACAAGTAGAAGGTTCGAGACAGCAGTTGCCAAAAACTTTTTTACGCATAGAATAGTTAATAGCTGGAATAGTTTGCCGGTAGAATAATTAGTAGCACGTCCATAAACATGTTTAAAAATCGATTAGACGCATATGTTGATAGATTGGGTATAGTTTAAGGTAGTAAAATTAAAACTTTGTGGTGATAGATCCCACAGCTCAACACAAGTGTTGTGGGATATAGGGAGGCAGCAGGGGATACTCTCTGTCCTTACACACCCCATTTAAAGAGATTCCTCTGCCGACCGGTGCCCCCCATAGTACTGTGAGGTATTGAAAAACTCATGATCTTCACTTGCCCCACAAACACCTTTAAATGGGAGACCCAAAATGGGTGCACACACATTTCTACATTACTGTACAGTCTTTACAGCCACACCTACACTTTTCCTCCTAATGTATATGGTTGTAAATTTTGACTTGGTCCGCAATCGATATGGACGTGACTTATTTTTCGTTGGCAAGGTACTAGTATTGTCGGATACCGTAATGAAATTGACTGGATTCTTTGGATCTGATATATTTGCATGTCGGTTATAAATAGATATAGTGTAACATATTTGTGGATAGTAGTCTATTATGACTTGATCCTCTGGATCCAGAGATTCTATCCTTAGTTTTAAATCGATAATTAATTAGTTTTAAATTCAGCAGAGTTGGGCACTTGCGGTTTTTTTTGCGGTACTGCAGTACTGCGGTACTACCGCACTACCAAACCGGTACCGCATAACGCAGTACCGCAAAGGATCGCTGAAAGTACAGGCTGTACTTTCAGCGATCCTTTGCGGTACTGCGTTATGCGGTACCGGTTTGGTAGTGCGGTAGTACCGCAGTACCGCAGTACCGCAAAAAAAACCGCAAGTGCCCAGCTCTGTAATAAATTGATAATTATTTAGTTTTGTAAAAATTGGTCGTTGCCAATGTACAGGCAGTTTTTGCATAAATTTCTTATGTTCTTGTCGTTCCGAACCCACGTAAAATTGTAGGTCCCCTCCGCCACCACGGAGGACATACACAATACACAATTACGAACACAGTTAGGTAGACCAGCCATGAGTGGATCCTAGGGTCTTTGTTGGTCTGAAACATTATTATTATAACAAATGTCATGAAAGGAAAAAAAGGGGGAGTTCGGGCTAAAATTAAAGAAGTTTACAATAATGCACACTTCATTCACTGTTATGCCCACCAACTGAATCTGATTATGAAAAATGCAGCAAGTACTACCCGAAATTCAAGAATATTCTTTTTTAACCTCTTGGCTATGCCAACATTTTTCTCCAGGTCACCACTTCGTCTCTCTATCTTAAGCAAACATATGGCCAGCCGCATTCCTCGCCCATCCCCTACTAGATGGAATTTTCATATACGCACCGTAAACCGCGTCTATGAAAATTTCGAACCCTTAACAAAATGCCTTGAAGAAATACAGTCGACAGCAAACGCAGATCAAACCATTTCAGAAGCAACAGGAATTTTGCACGTTTTGAATAACGAAAAGTTCATCTTTTGGTTGAAACTTTTTCATCAGATAATGCCTCACGTAGAAGTCATTTACAATCAAATGCAATCTCGAGCTATTGACTCATGTAAAGTACAAGAATATATAGCAAACTTCAACAATGCCATTTTAAAAATAAGAAATTCGGAGTACTGTGAAAATCCTTCAAAAACACTCATGATTGAAGCAAAGGAAGTGTGCGACTGCGTATGTGTTGACATAGCTGAGAGGTATTCATTTACCAAACAATTAGTAGCTGCTAAGCTGTTTACCAAGGAAAACTTCGATAGCTATAATATGAAAATGCCTATGGAAGAGGTAACGGTGATCATTGAGGCATATCCCACGATTGAAAAAGAAAAGCTTCTTACTGAACTACAATTTTTCTACAGTAGACCTGATATGCACAATTACGACAGGTTAATTGATCTGCTGAAATTTATCACTGAAAATAATCTAGTAGATGTTCTTGGAGAACTAGCTAAGCTCATAAAAATTCTTTTAACCATCCCCATGACTACATCCGAGGCCGAACGCTGCCATTCAACATTAAAAAGAATAACGACGTTCTTAAGGAGCACTATGAATCAGGAAAGACTAAATGCTCTTGCAATGATTTCAATAGAGAAAAATTTGATCAACAGTACACAGAATTTCAATGAAAAAGTAATAGACCTTTTCGCTCAGAATAAAAACAGAAGAATGGAATTTGTTTATAAATAAATTTTTTGGCAAATTCGAAATTACCCGTTAAGCGTAAGTACTAGGGTTTCTTTACCGGGATCCGGGATCCCGGTAGATTTTTAGCTAATTTAAATTTCCCGAGAAATTCTCCCTGTCCCGGGAAACCCCGGGATATTTTCTTAAAAATGTAATTTTGCTTATTTTGTGTTAAGACTGGGAAATTTTGCTAATAGTAAGTTTAATTAACCCATAACTTGTCAGAATACGTTTGTATTTGTTAGTTTTAAGCTTGCTTAGTTTTTTGTTTTTTAATTTCAGCTTGTTATGGCATGTCACAGATTGTCACTACTTGTCAGGACCTGTAATATCTTGCGTAATTGCGCTGATGCTGTCTTAATTTGTCACCACGCTCAGTAGCTCCAGTAACTGCATTACGCCAGGTTGTGCATTGTGCAAGTGTCACACTTCCTTTATATTGTGAGTATTTGTGACTCAAGATTCTTTGTAGTTCCTATACTAGCCTAGTACTATATATACTATATAGTATGTTTTAATTTATTTTGTTCGAAACGAACCCCTTCAATCAAGAATGTCAGAATCATTTGCTTGGAAATATTTCGTGAAGGATTCGAAACTAGAATTTGCAACCTGTAAAGAATGCAAAACTCAAATAAAGTGTAAAGGTTGGTCTACAAGCGGTCTTATCAGACATTTGCTTAACAAGCATAATATTAGCAAGTTATCTGTTACTAATGCTTAGCGCACAGCCGAGGAAAATGGAGCAACTAGTAGCAAGCGACAAACCTCTCAACAAACCTTAACATCGTTTTTCATTAAGAAAGAAACATGTGAAGAAATAGTAACAAAACTAGCCACTCTAGATGGCATCTCTATCAATTCTATTACAAAAAGTGAGTTCATCAGAAAATGATTGACAGACAGAGGATATACTTTACCAAAAAATCCATCACATGTAATGGATCTCGTTCATTCGCAGTACAAACAAATAAAAGAACGCTTAAATTCTGAAATTACCAGCCAAATAAATGCAGGATCAAGGTTTAGTTTATCCTTAGATGAATACACTAGGGATGTGCCGGATAGTGATTTTGCCGGAGAGTCCAGGCATTACAAACCCGTGTAGCATGTGGATTTGCGCGCGCCCACACGTGAGAATTGTGCATGTTAAACACACCCTCACGTGTGAAACAGGCCTCGTCTGAGAACAGCACATAAGCCGGAAAATTAGGCTGCACCGCTGTCTGCTGCAGAAACCAGCGTGCGAATTCCACACGAAGAGGGTAATCCCGAGGTTGTAATGCCTGGACTCTCTGACGATGAAACGGATGTAACTGCTGCTCGTGCAACACTCTCCAGACCAGGTCGTGGTTCACACCGAGGATACGTGCAGCACCTCGCGTGCTTGCGCTTGGATTGTCCTCAAATCGCCGTAGGATTTCTTCTTCCATGTCAGGAGTGCGCACGTTTCTCTCCGACCAGTGTCGTGCATGTTTGCATGGAATGTTCCAGTTTCTCGCAGTCGCCGATGCAAATGCGCAAACGTTTGGTGGTTTGGCACACGTCTGTTTGGGAAGCGCTGTCGGTACAACCTCACAGCAGCTCTTCCGTTTCCATTGGCAGCCCCATACACCATATGCATGTCAGCCATCTCAGCAGTCGTGAAGCGCTCCATGTTACGCGTACTACGTCCGATTTAAGAATGCCCGCGGCAAGCGCGAGTCTAGCCCACTTCACCTTTTAGCCAATTGCAGCGGCGCCCTCTCGCGCCGAATGGTGACGTCAGCGGACATACACTTATAGACGAAAAGGGTTTGTCTTGGTGTTGCCTATCCCCCATTACAATTTGTACAGAAAGTTTTCAAACACCCTGTATATATATATATATATATATATATATATATATATATATATATATATATGTGTGTGTGTGTGTGTGTGTGTACACACACACACACACACACATATATATATATATATATATATATATATATATATATATATATATATATATATATATATATATATGATCAAGTAAAGATAAGCACCCCCAACCTTTTTTAGTTAGCTTTATAAGGCTAACTAACGAAAATATCACGACTTAACCTAACCAATCGTTAGGTCAACTGTACGGCCTTGACGATTGGTTAGGTTAGGTCGTGATATTTTCGTTAGTTAGCCTTATAAAGCTAACTAAAAAAGGTTGGGGGTGCTTATCTTTACTTGATCCTATATATATATATATATATATGTGTGTGTGTGTGTGTGTATAGTATATATATATATATATATATATATATATATATGTGTGTGTGTGTGTGTGTGTGTGTGTGTATATATATATATATATATATATATATGTGTGTGTGTATATATATATATATATATATATATATATATATATGTGTGTGTGTGTATATATATATATATATATATATATATATACAGAGCCGGCCCTAACAAGTGCGGGGCCCTAGGCATTTTGATAATACGGGACCCCACTCCAGAAAAGATTTTAGTTCATAGTAAAAAGGCAAATAAATAATCTGAAGTGCTATACATTTATTGTAGACATCTGTCTAATAATATTAAGAATAACAAAAAAAATGCTTTCATTAAGAATACTAAAAAAATACCATACTTTATAAATTTATAATACAGGGTGTCCGAGAATTATCTGTACAATTTTTGGCTGTTATTAAAAGTCAACCATGAAGTGTAGAAATTCCAGTGTTGTCCCATTTTACAGAGAATCTCATTAAGTTTTTTTCTGATACCAAGTTTTGACAAGTTTTTTAGAAATTCCAGTGTGTCCGAAAATTATCTGTACAATTTCATCTTTTAATAAAATTCTTGATAACACACGTAAAATTCTTAAACAAGATTATTTAGAATCTGTATTTTCAAAAGGTTCTTTTATTAAAGTAACGTTGTTACAAACATTCAATATGTGCACCATCAGTGATTCGCAAAACATCCAATCGATAATCCAAATGTTGCCATGTACGCTGCAGCATATCCACATCAATTCGCTCAATAGCAGCTGATTCTTGCTTTTAAATCATCAATGTCTGTCACCCGCGTACAAAAAAGAAAAAACTTGTCAAAACTTGTTATCAGAAAAAACTTAATGAGTTTCTCTGTAAAATGGGACAACACTGGAATTTCTACACTTCATGGTTGACTTTTAATAACAGCCAAAAATTGTACAGATAATTCTCGGACACCCTGTATATTTTAAAGACTAATTTTTCTAACGCCCACTTTGGAAGAAAAGAAAGAAAACGTTGTTTTAAATGGTACACTCAATAAATTTGTAATATACTAATGGTTTTATATTTCATTAAAACTGTCCTTAATTTTCCCCTTTCCTATGACAGCCGGCGTGAGTCGGGGAATCTGGTGGAAGCGAAATATATAAAAAATTTATTTGCCCAGCCCCGCTGGCAGCGCGGGGCCCTAGGCGGCTGCCTAGCTCGCCTTGCCTTAAGACCGGCCCTGTATATATATGAGTGTGTGATGCGTAACTATGGTGCGGTGTTTGACTGTGATTTGGCGTGTGACTGGTGTGGTGTTGTGTGTGATTGCGTGATGTGGTTTATGACTGTGATGTGTGAATGAGTGTTGTGGTGTGTGACTGTGGTGTGTGGTGTGACTGTGATGTGTGTAATGCATGACTGTGTGGTGTGGTGTGACTGTGATGTGTGTAATGCATGACTGTGTGGTGTGGTGTGTGTGGCTGTGGTGTCGTGTGTGACTGTGTGGTGTGATGTCTGGCTGGGTGGCTGGTGTGTTGTGTGACTGTGGTGTAGTGTGTGATTATGGTGTTTATCGTGGTTGTTACTATTATTATTATTATTATTATTATAAATACTGCTAGTTGTAGTTGTATTGTCAATGTTTGATTGCTTTATATTGATCAATGTTCTCTCTTTCTTTTAGGCCATTGGTTAGCACGATGTGCGACATTGGAATGAGTGGATCAAGTGGTAAGAAGAAATTGAGTGGGGCGCAGGGCAGAAAACGAAGAGCAGCACAGGCCAAGGAAGCAAAGAAGTTAAGCAAGTGTATGCGTTCCTACTTTACAGTCAAAGAAGGGAGAAAAGAAAAGGATGATAAATCTAGCGAAGAAGAACAGTTTTCAGGTGAGCAACATACACCAGAAATGCAAGAAGCCGAGTTTGATCCTGAGATGGAACAACATGTATCTGACCATGAAGTGGGTAATGATCAATCTGATGCTCTAAGTGAACCTCTAAGCTTACCTAAAAGCGCAGAGGTACTTGAAACGTGATGTGGGGTTTCTTAGATTTGATGACCAAATGCTGCCTGTTGTGCCACAAAATCTACGAACAGAGATGGTTTCTCTTGGATCTGAACCATTCCAACACAAAGATGGGCCTTTTGAAGCTAAGGACAAGCCGATGGACGAGCAATGACCAAATCATGGTTCAAACGCAAACTCCCTAATGGCCAAGAAGTAAGTAGATCTTGGCTTCTCTACTCTCCATCAAGAAGATCAGCATACAGAAAAGGTTTCTGCTCATGAAAACAGTGTGAATCACAGACTGGCCTTCAGAACCTGGAAAGAGACCGAAAGACGAATAAAAGAAAAGGCGACTATCGACGCCAGTCTTGAAGAACAAATCAACAAGGAAAAAGAGAACTGGAGGCAGGTTTTTAAACGTATTTTAGATTGCATCAAGTTTTTGGTCTGCCAAAATTTGGCACTCCGTGGTCATGTAGAAAAGCTGGAACTCATGACAGACATGAACGTTGGTAATTTCTTATCATTGCTTAACCTTGTGTCACATTATGATCCTAACCTGAAGCAGCATCTAGAATATCTGTCGCCCCGGATACAGAATGAGTTCATTCAACTTCTTGCTCTTTCTCTTCGAAACAAACTTCTCCAAGACATTCGCAAGAACACGTACTATGGAATGTTATTTGACTCTACGCCTGACCTAGGTCATAGAAAGGAAATGTCACAGGTTTTTCGGAATGTGGACATCGATTTTGACAAGAAACTGTTGAAGTGAAGGAAGTCTTCCTTGGCTTTATTCATATTTACGGAAAAACTGCATCACACATCGAGAGTTGTATCGTTGAAAGACTGGAGACAAATGGAATCAACCTCCAAGATCGTCGATCTCAATGCCATGATAATGCAGCTGTCATGTCAGACCATCTCTCTGGGGTTCAACAAAGAATATCTGCCCGAAGTCCAAAAGCAACTTTTGTGAACTGTGACAACCACAGCCTGAATTTGTGTGGCGTACACGCTGCCAGCCAAGAGCCCATTGTCATGACATTCTTTGGAACAGTTGAAAGCATCTATGCTTTCTTTTCTCGTTCGAAGCTTCGTCGGCAGAGCATGAAAAAAGTGATACCTATTGCAGTGAAGCGGGAAAGTGATACTCGCTGGAGTGGTCGAGCTGATGCTATGAAAGCAATTCATCATGGGATTGAGCCTCTGTTGGAACTGTTCGAGAAGTTTGGGGAAGATGAAAGTAGCACACCTGAAACAAGAGGAGAGGCAGTTCAACTACAACATGCTATTATGTCCTTCAATTTCTTGACTCTGTTGCATTTCTGGAATCCGGTTTTGAGCAAGATCAACCGAGTACAAAAGCGATTGCAAGACCCAACAATGAACTTTCAGGATGCATACTTGGACATCAAAGCCCTGCAAGAAAACCTCATTGAAGAGCGTGAAGGAGGCTGTTGAAAAAGGAGAAGAACTTTGCAAAGAATGGGATGTTCCAATTGAAACTATGCGAAGAAGAAGACGGAAAATTATGCCTGGAGAATTGGCCAGAGATGCAGGGTTGTCAGCGAGACAGGAAGTTTTCCGAGTCATGAAAACTGTGCTTGATCGGTTGAACATGGAAATGTGTGACAGATTCAGACGGTTGAAGGAGTTGGATAACAAATTTGGATTTCTCCTTGATGTGCAGAAGCTCGGAGGCTTGAACAGTGCTACCCTGAAAGAGAAATGTGACAATGCTGCCACATTTTACGATGGGGATATCAATGGCAGTGACTTGTATGTTGAAGTTGAGGATTGCAAAATACTCTTGTCAGCTCGTCAAGATGTCAAAGTGACCAGCCCTAAGCAGCTGTTGACATTCATCATGTCTTTCCAAATCTACGAGTGGCTCTTCAAATATTGTTGACAACTGCAGTCTCCATTGCCAGCTGTGAGAGATCATTCAGTAAGCTGAAACTGATTTTAACTTACCTCCGCGCATCAATGGGACAAGATCGGCTTAGTGCTTCAGCTCAGTTAAGCATTGAGAGAAAAACATTGGAACTTCTAAATTTTGATGATGTGATTGACAAGTTTGCTACTTTGAAAGCCAGAAAGATTAGTTTGTAAATACATAAACGGTAAATAAACCATGTGTATATACTGTTCATCGAAAATATTTTTTTTATTTTTCAAGTTGGCAATGGGGGAGGGGGGCGCCCGGGCGCCACAAGTTAAGTTTGCCCCTGAGAGCCAATAGTACTCAGTTCACCACTGTCTAATTATCTAATAAATCACTTTCTATTGCGAGTTTTATATCCATATCTAAACATACATGATACTTAGCAATTTAGGAAATAACAACATCAACGAAAGTAATATAAGAGGGCAAATTGAAAAGCTGATGTTAAAAGCAACAATATTGTCCTCTTCTGTACTTGGTATTATTGGTTGTGAGGTTTGGTTTAGCTGCGACCACTGAACAGAAAGATTCTCTTATATCCAGCTGATTTCTTGAATTATATTTGAAGTTTCATTTTGACGCCGAATCTTTGGTCGATAAATTAACTTTACTATAAATAATTTAGTACCTTTTTTTATTATTTTTTATTTTTTTGTGTATAGTTATTCTTTAAGCTTAGGTGTTCCACGCCTCCGAAGGGTAGACCTGGGCTTGATCACTGTGGCTTTAAATTTAACTATTTTTGTTTTATTATAATTATTATTATTACTGATCATTATTATTTCCTGAAACTAGATTTCATTTTTGGCGCAAGTTCGTGAAAATAAACAGTGCAGTAGATAATTTAATTTAGAATATTAAGTATAACATTTAAGTGAATAGTTACTAATGTATTTAGTTTTGATTTTAAATCTGATTTAAATCTGCTTTGGGCTGTTTTCAGATAGGCCTAGCCTGTGTAGGCCCTGATTAATTAATTGTATCTTTATTTGGGCTAGGCTAAACTTTGCTTAGTCTGGCCAGTCAATATGCCAGTTGACAACCCTAGCCTTAAGACAGGTTCGAAGAACAAACGTTTCAAGCCATCTTCAGAAATCCTTCTATGGGACTAGTCCGGTTGGGCCTATGATTGCACATTCTGGACCTCATCTTGCCTCTCAAAACGCTTCCTCACAGCATCCAAAACCATCTGTCTCGGAGTCTTCAAGTTCAGTTACTTTGGTGAGTGTTCTGATAATGTACAAGTGCAACAACCTGTACTTTGTCCTCTTCCATTACTTCGTGAACATGTCTCCTACGTTTTCATGAAAAGTTGCGACCCATCTATAGACATTACTAGGTTCAATCCTATCGAGATTAAAAAGGGGGTACGCCCTTGACGATTGGTTAGGTTAATTCGTGATATTTTCGTTGAAACTAACGAAAATATCACGACTTGACCTAACCAATCGTCAAGGGTGTACAGTTGACTTAGCCGGCCAATTTTTTTATTAGTGGGCAGATCACGGAAAAGTACCTAAAAGGGCAATAGAGTCCATTTGCAACGGCCCTGTTGCTTCAGTCTCATACCGTCGTGCTAGCAATACTATTCTAATTATCATAAAACAGCTAATCATAGTCAGGTTAAAAAATTGCAACGAGTCTTTTCCTTATATTAAGGTTCTGAATATAGTAGGCTAGGCGTAGCTGTAAACCCTAGATCCTGTCCCAAAGCTGGATCCTATCTGCTTTGCAGATAGCTGGTGAGGGAAGCTATATTTTTGGTGCCTCTTTGCGAGTGACCCGTTGCCCACGTCGGGCTAATCATAAAAAAGAAAAAACTATAGTGTTTGTTATTTACCATTACTTATTCAGAATATAGTGGATTTAATTTTCCCAGAAGAATTATTCCTTGTTCCATGCACGGTCTGTGTATCATATATATATATATATATATATATATAAAACCTCGGAAGCCGACGCCACATATTCGGTTCTCATATATATATATATGTGTGTGTGTGTGTGTGTGTGTGTGTGTGTGTGTGTGTAAAAATGAACAATGAATAATTCCTATATTCTTATATTCATTCATATAATTCTTATATAATTCGTATATTTATATAAATCCTTATATTTATATAATCCTTATGTTCATTATATTCATATAATACTTATATTTGTATACATTTATATTCATATATTCATTTTTACATAGAAAGCAAAATCGCGTAACGCTAACATGAGTTTGGATAAATTTTTTATTTGCTTTCTATTTTACAATTGGTGAATTATTTCTTTTTAAACTACTTAATCATTTTTTTAGATTTAGCTTAATAATGTAATCTTGTTCATTCCCTGTTAGGGTGTACCATTTTTGGGTCATTTTCAAAAAGTCAAGGTCCAGGAGTCTAATGTTGTGCCAAATGATGTCCTAAACACGAATTTAACAAGCATTTTCTAATCCAACAAATTTTGAATCCCCCCCACCCCCCTTGAAATTTTGCCCATCCCCTTTTCCTAAAAACCCCATATATCTAAAAAACTATCAACTTTATCGAAAAATGTTATAGAATAAAAATGATTTAGAATCAAACGTTCTATTAGAAAAGTTCATTAAGATAGAAATTTACGTAATTTTGAAAATTTTCATTTTCTTTTGTCCAAGAGCACCTTATTGTATTAATATAAAATAAGGTGCTTAAGTTACATTATTTATGAGTATATTGTGAGTATAATCCAAATTTAAAAATCCTTTTTTACATTGAATTTTAATAAACAAGCATTGTTTTTACTCTTATTGTTTCTTTTCAGACTGCTTTATTTGAAAAATAAATAAAAAATGAGTCAAACAGCTACAAAACAGCATGACTTTATTCTTGGTCGCTTGCAGGCTGATATTATGAGTTCATCTAAAATTGTTTTACCATCCAATAAAGATGTTCTAAGCCATTTTATTTATTTACGGAGAATGCAGTATAAGGGTCCAAAAGTTACAAAAGATTCTACTGTTAATGAAGTTCTACAGAAGCTACTAATAATATGGCAAAAAGCATGCATTCCTACTATAGATATTAGTAAAAACCCTAAAGGCAGGAAGATGCTGTTAAATCTAGAAGAAATGCATAATAATTTAATTAAGCACAAAAAAGAGCAAGCTTTGAAAATGAACTCTCTAATTTCATGAAAATTATGGATTCCCTTTTTGACATCTCTTCTCAAAATGCCGTTGAATTAATCCAAAAAGACCGCATGAGAACTGAGCCTCAGAAAGCATATGATATTTCATTCTTAGAAGATCAAAGAACAAAACGAGAAACATGTTTAGGTTTGCTAGATGCAGATTATGCATCAAAAGTACAGCGCAAGTACATTAGATTAGAGAAAGAGAAGAAACGCAAAGAGAAACATAAATCAGTGAAGCAAGTGAGTGCTACAGCCAGAACATCAGAGACCCTTCTTTCTAGCACGACCAGTTCTGAGACAGACAGCTATGAAGAGTTTCCGACAGAACCTACAGCAGGACCTTCAAATGCTTCCAGCCCCAAAAATATTCTTGCCTCGCCATTGGTTTCCTCCACTGCAGACAGACTTAATCTCTCTATTGGACAACGGACTGTTTTTGCTGCTGCAGTAGCCATTAGGTGTGGCAAGGATATTGAAAAACTGTCTCTCTCCAGGACCACATCTGCAAGAGCTGCTCGAAAGACAAGAAAACGAAAATATGAAACTTGCATTAAGGATTTTACTCCTCCTGATCACTGCCTAGTAGATTGGGATAGCAAGCTGCTTACTAAATCATGTTCAGAACAAGAAGACCGCCTTGCAATACTTGTTACTGGATACCCAAATGTAGAAAAACTTTTATCAGTTTCTATAATAGATGATTCCACTGGATTGTCTCAAGCCACTTCTCTATTTCAAAGTATTGAAAAATGGAACTTGAAGCAAAATGTCTTTGGAGTATCATTTGATACCACTGCATCCAATTCAGGATGGATGAAAGGTTCCTGTAAGTTACTTGAAGAACTTTTGCAAAAGAAATTGATTTGGTTAGCATGCCGCCATCATGTGGCTGAAAGAGTTTTGTGTGCTGTGTATGAAACCATTTTTGGCCCAAGTAAATCTCCTGAGTTTGAGTTATTCAAAGAATTTCGCGAGTCTAAATGGAAGAAAATTAATACGAAATCTACATACAATGTTCTTGATGTTAAATCAAGGTATCAAAGAGGCCTAAAGGAAGAATGTATAGAATTTATGACCCAATGTTTAAGAAAATCTGACTGCTTTCCACGTGATGACTATAAGGAAGTTGCTGAAACAACTTTAATGCTTTTAGGAGAGGTTTCCAGAGAAAACAGTCATTGGCGGAAACCTGGTGCAATGCACCGTGCCAGGTGGATGGCAATGATTTTGTATACAAATAAAATGTATGCTTTTGCCCACCAAGCATCATATGATGAATCATTGATTAAGAAATTAAAGAGAATGTGTCTATTTAATGCATTAATTTATGGAAAATACTGGCTTTTATGTTCTAATTCACTAGATAGTCCAGCTAATGATCTGAAGTTTTATCATGATTTGGTGAATTACAAGAAGGAAGATAGGGAAGTTGCAAATGCTGCTTTGAAATCTTTTGCCAATCATTACTGGTATTTGACGGAGGAAGTGGTCCCTTTGAGTTTCTTTGGATCGCTAAGTAATGATGAAAAAGATAAGATCGCAAAATCCTTAAACAAATATCCAGTTCCAGAAAATTATGTATGTGGGCAACCTGTTTTCCCCATTTTAAAGGAAGACACAAAGCTTCATCAGCTAGTAGGTCCAATTTCATGGCATTTATTTCAATGCTGTGGGTCAAAACCAGACTCATGGATAAAGAAACCAGCATCAACATGGGAAGAGGTCGATGACTACAACAAACTAAAAAACATTCTTTCATCTATTAGAGTAGTCAATGATACCGCTGAAAGAGGAATCAAGCTGGTTCAAGACTTTCATGACAAATGTCAAAATGAAGAAGAATTTCAAGGTCTTTTGCAAATTGTGGAAGAGAATAGAAGACTAATTCCTGATCCTAGTAAAGAGACTCTTAAAAGAATGAAACTCAGTAAAGAATAGTTCATTAACAGATAGATTAGGTATTTTTATTTGCAGAGATTGTTTTAATTTAGAAGAGGCTGATTTTTTTTTGTTATTAAATATACCATAAATTGTCTTTTCTTATTTTTATGTTTAAAAAGCTCTTATATCAATGATTTCTAATTAGGAAACTTGTTTCTTTTTATTTTTTTGAGGAAAGTGTTGAATAAAGGAAAAAAAAAAACGATGGGACCTCACAACTATAGATAAAGTGTTAATTTTTAGCTTTATTTTATATATATATAGTTTTGAGGTTGTCGGTAACACCTTATTTAAGAAGAAGGCACTGCAAGCAAAAAATTTTTTTAATTTAAATTTTTAAAAAATAAATGAAAATTTTCAAAATTAAGTAAATTTATATTTTGATGAACTTTTCTAATAGAACTTTTGATTATAAATCATTTTTATTCTATAACATTTTTCGATAAAGTTGATAGTGTTTGAGATATATGGGGTTTTTATGAAAAGGGGATGCGCAAAATTTCAAGGGGGGGTGGGGGGATTCAAAATTTGTCGGATTAGAAAATGCCTGTAAAATTCGTGTTTAGGACATCATTTGGCACAACATTAGACTCCTGGACCTTGACTTTTTGAAAATGACCCAAAAATGGTACACCCTAATTCCCTGTATACATTCTCTCTTCGTTGTAAAAGATGAAGTCATGTCCTGCTTAACGTTTAATTTGAATCTTAAGTATTTAATTTTTGCTCATGTGCATGTTTGTTTGTAATTCGTGATGGGAAGGCATATTTCAGTTTCCATTTTTAGTTAACTCGGCAGATCATGATAACATCAGCTCTATCAATATGCGGTTTAAAATAAAAATATGGCTTCTTCTTGCTTAACAGTCTAGACCTTGCTACAGTGCTACAGCTAAAATAGCAGTCTAGACCTTGATACAGCTAAAATATTTCTTTTGTCTTTAAATATTTTGCACAGTAAATCAGCCTATTGAGAACAAAAAACAAAAACAGATCAGCATTAAATAATAATGATGTCAGTAACAAAATCAGTATAAAAGCCCATAAAATTTCTCCAGTGTTCATTCTGAATTGGCTGATCTAACTTAGAGGCTGAGCATTACTTATAACATTTTAGCAGTAAAACTACAATAAGAAAAAAAAATTGTCTTCTCCTTCGAGCCTTGCTCTCTTCAGAGAACTTAGTCTTAAATAGAGAAAAATAATTTCCCGATACGTTACAAGAAGAATTGGAAAACCTTCAGAAAATTAGGTAAGCTCCACAGAATCCTTCGATCCACTACAAGAAGAAATCGGAGAGTAGTATAGAATAAAACTACTGCGATTCCCTGCATGGTACCAGCTGCTCCAGAGGAACAAATCCGTTGCTGCCACCTAACCCAGAACCCCCCGTCAACTTCGAACCGACCAAGGCCATAGACGGAGGGATTAACAACTGGCGACCTCTGCAACCAGGATGCTTCCAGTCTTCCAGACCCTGGAACTAGAACCAACATTCAGTTGACCGGCGTGTCACGACTTCCAGTTCTTCACATACATCATTCGACCGGTGTGTCACGACTCCAAGTTCTCCACGCCCATTCTTCGTCCAGGAACAAGTGGCCAGCAAGACACGTCTTCAGGACACGTCTCCAAGAATTTCGCCGTAGGAATCTTGTTAAGTACAGATCCTTTTTTCAAATTTTTGAGAAGTCAGTATTATTAACAGTTAATAATTAGTATCAAGCCAGAATTAACAAAAAACACAGTGACGATTCCATACACCAGTGATACATTTCCTTTTATTGAAACCGAGTTATTTCCACTGTTATAGTTAGCATAGAATAATTTTATTTAATGTGCCAATCATAATATTATCGTTACACATTCACGTACATTCGAGTGAAATTTTGTTATTATTTTGTTTACAATTTTTTCAAAATTTTTCCTTAGTTAGACAAATTGTTGTGCATTATTTGTGTATTTCTTAGATAGAGTAGTTAGGAAAGCCACTCAAGTGATCATTCCATAGATTAAGATCGGTCAAGCAGACCAAATTAGAATACATTAACAGTACCTTCACATATGAGCGATTCAGACGGTGCGCTTTCTGACATTGAAAATTCTCCTACACCCAGGGCCGTTTCTAGCCATTAGGGGGCCATGAGCAGTATACCCATTTGAGGCCCCACCCCTCCATCCACAAACTCACGCCTTACTACATCACCTCAGCACACACATACAAAAAATGGCTGTGTTAATAAAAAAACAATTATGAAACAATTTTAATGAAACATTTATGTCCAAAACAACAAATATGTACTTTCAGAAGACAAACAGAAAAAATACTCTTCATGAAATTCCTGAAAATTAGCTTGTACATTATTTAGAATAAATGACACAGAACTATGTATAAAAATAATGCAATTACCAACTACCAAACAATTACTAACTCTACGATACAATCGTGTAATAGCTAACAGTTATACAGAACAGTTTGTATCTTCAAAATTTTTGCCTCCTAGATTTTTTCTGGGCGAAATCATCACTAACATCAGCATATGAAATCACCCTGCCAACGTCCTGGTTGATGCTTATGATGCCAAGGCCACTGAGGCGATCCTGCCCCATTGATGATCTGAGGTAGTTCTTCATTAGCTTCATCTTAGAGAAGCTCTTCTCAGCTGACGCTACTGTCACAAGTAGAGTGCAGGCAATTCTTAAGTGCAACCCAGAGATTGCGGTATAGTTCCTCCAGTTGCTTCTGATGAATGAAGGAGAGAAGCTCCAATGCAGTCATGTTGTGTGAAGGTAAAGTCGGCAAGTTCTTAATTTCGAGGGCCAGTTCTCTTCCATCAATGTCAGAGTCAGCTCCAGAGCTCAGTATCTTAGAGAGCTTTTCACACTTGCAGGACAAGTCTTCCTTGTTCATTGTGGTGAAGTTTAGGAGAACCCCAAATATGTCCCTCATATCATCTAATGTTTTGAATCTCTCATTTATTGACCCGATGGCACAATCCACCACCACATTGAAAAATTTTACTTCCAGCCTCTTTAAGGCTTCTGTAAATGGTTCGTCAGGAGCTTCGTAAGCAAAGTGCTTTTTTGTGGATCTGAGCCTCTTCTCCTTCAGCACAGCTTCCACATTCATTTCCTCACTTATGCCCCTAGCTACGACTTGTGCTGAAACAAAATCTGTGTTTCTGTAGCTCGTGAGTGTCTTTTGTTTTTGTGAGGAGGTTGACTGCCACATCAAACTACATTGTAGGAGGCTGCAGAAGTTTGATCACATGGTTAACTGCATGAAGAATGTCATACCATACTACTGTGCAAATCTGAAAGCGATAAGACCTTACGTCCTCTGCAAGTGCTTGTGCTTCAGTCCTGGCTATGGCATCTGTGGCATTGTTTCTGACTTCCAACATAGCCTCTCTGATGTTGTGCCTCTGGTATCGCACAGCCTCAATGCTCTTAAGCCGGCTCTCCCACCTGGTTTCACTCCAAGACTTGAGTGTTATGTTCACATGCTTCTTTAGGATTGTCCATCTCTGTGTAGCTGCTGCAAAAAGGTTGTACAATTTTTGTACGTTGCCAAAGAAACTGATGGCATCTGTGGAAGCTTTAGCTGCATCAGCCACTACAAGATTCAGAGTATGAGCCCCACATGGAACATAGAGTGCACGACAGTTCTTCTCTAATAACCTTGCCTGAACACCTTTGTTCTTGCCCTTCATGTTCGCTCCGTTGTCATATGACTGTCCTCTGCAGTCATCAAAGTGAATATTCAGTTCATCTAGGCTCTTCAGAATCAGAATTGATAAACCCAGGCCTGTACTTTCTGAAGCCTCAAGAAAGCCCAAGAAGTATTCTTTTATTTCTGGTACTTCACCCATTTTAACAGTTCTGATAATAATCGACATCTGTTCTTGGTGGTTTATGTCTGGAGTGCAGTCTAAAATGAGTGAGTAATATTTAGCTTGTTTTATTTCTGCAACAATGGCATCCAATATCTTCCCACTAATGGACCCAATGAGCTCATTTTGAATGATGTTTCCTAGGTAACTTGAATGACTATATTGGCCACTTTCGACTCTACTGATGTGTTGTTTCATCACTGGATCAAATTTGGCAAGCAGCTCAACCTCCTTCAAGAAGTTGCCATTGTCTCGATTGTACAATGTAGAGGAAGACCCCCTGAAAGCAAGGTTTCTCTCTGCCAGTGATTGGATTATACTTAAAAGACGTGTGAGAACATCTCGCCAGCGTCTTCGCTCTACCTCCATTAATGACATTTCTTCCAGATCCTTCCATGTTGCCATGTTATTTGCATGTTCTGAACTATTTTTATGGCCTTTCAGAAGCGAACCAACGTTTATCCAGTCTGAAAGTCCATCCGTAATTAGTTTGTACGACTTCCTTGAAAACAACTTGCAGCAGAAGCAATAAAGAGCATCATTTCTTCTAGAGTACATCAGCCAGCTTCGCTTTATTTTTTCCCCACTAATTAATGTTCTGTACATGTAATGGTGATGAACGCTTCTACCGTCTTCTCTTTTAGGGAATGTGAAATCTGGACTGATTTGAAATGGTCCTCGAAACACCAGATCTGTCTTCAAGGCATCTGACAGGACAACTGGCCAGTCATACGGATCAAGCGGTGGAGCAGAGCTTGGTTCTTGTTGATCAGTAGAAATGCCTGTGTGTGTGTTTGAAGCTGAACAGAAGATGGGCCACTTGTTGGTTCATGATGCTCATCAGGCTTTGCTGAGGATGGCTTTTCCAAATATTTCAGTAGTGCTCCTGAGAAGAACATAACATTACATATTCTGTTAGTTTTTGCTAAAATACTCTTTCTTATCTTGTTTGATAATTGATCTGTGTGAACAGAATTTGAGGTGATGTGATCCATTAAATTTCACATTTCGAAATATTATAAATATTACAGAGACTAGCTTACTCTACACGATTCCTGATCACTTGCCTAGCTTGATGGTCTACCTAACCTAGTTGCCTGAACTGTAATCATAAGAATATACAAGTGGCACATCTCACCTGTGCTACTGGAAAGCTTCTCCTCCTCTATTTTCTTCTTTTTCCGTTTTTCAGCTCCTGATGGATAATCGTTTCATTTTCCAAGATGCACGAAGTCACATCTAGTTAACCACAACTAATCTGCTAAATAATAATAATAATAATAATAATAATAATAATAATAATGATTGTTATAATTGTAACGTTAATCAAATACATTCAAATAATCAGATCATTTAGGTTTTAAGTTTTAACCAACAAAATTCACATTATCTGAAAAAGATGAGAAAAGAATTAATAAACTTGAAAACATAACGAAAATAATCCTAGGTTTTAAAGTGTTACAAAATCTCTTAATAATTAGTAAATTAGTGAAATAATGTTTTACAATACTAGAAAAATTAAGCATTTAGGAAAGTATAAGCATATAGTAAGAATAAAGTTAAATAATATAGAAATAAGATCTCATAATAGTTAATTACACCCCCTGTGCTTCAGTCCTGGCTATGGCATCTGGTATCATACAAAAACTTTAATTAATACACCAATAATAATAATAATAAGGATAATAATAATAATAATAACAATAATAATAATAACCAGCTATATTCCTATTGTTGCCCACTGAGCTATGACCTGGGAGCCTGTCTAGGGACCCCCAGTAGCAGCGGGGCCCTAAGCGGCCGTTTAGTCTGCTTTTGCCAGGAAACGGCCCTGCCTACACCTATTTTTCCACCTACCCCGCGCCCTTCAAACATATTTCCAAAAACGCAAACTTCAGATCAAGCACAAGCTAACATGTCTCAAACCGCTTCCTCATCATACATTAACTTAGGTAGACTTGTAAACTTTCCCTATACTGTCCTAATTTTTAAGGGAACCATGATAATAACTTTGTTGACCCGCGCGTGAGACCTTCGATTGAGTCTCTAGAACAGCATTTCTTACATGAAAACATCACAAATGATGATATAAAGATTAAGGAAGCTAAAAGGTTTATTGACCCTAAAGAGAGGAATGCCCACCATATAGTTACATACGTCCCATCCATTAGCGAAGCTATAACTTGGGACAATTTTAAACAAAACTTATTAGAATTTTTTAAAGAAATAACACTTGCACAACCCTTAGCCACGTTAGAAACTGTCTTCCAAGCTAAATGGAAGAAAGAAGAACATGAAGATTTAAATAATTTTATTACACGAACACATAAACTCGTTGGAGAAGCCCTCCAAGCCGCAGAAAATGCATGTGACATTACATTCACTTCAAAGCAAAGAAACCTAATAGTAGCAGCATCCATTTACCAAAACCTACCCGTAGCACCTAAAAAGAAATTTCAAGAGTGTCTAAATATTGACAAACCAGTAAGTGTAGGCTAGCCATAAATAAAACAAGGGAACATTACCCAGACTTAGCGAGCCAGAACTACCGGAAGGGTAGAGAGATCCCCATACACTACATTCAGCAGCAGCAGCAACAACAACAACCCGATGTAGGGAACACCACCTCAGAAACAAGCCCCACAAACCCAGAATGCACGCCCTCCTCCTCAGTGTTTTAATTGCGATAGTTTTGGGCACATGATGAGTCAGTGCAATTATCCCCCTTATTGTTCCCACTGTCATGAACATGGTCATCGCCGTGGCGACCGACAAAAATGTGTAGGGTACAGCAGGAACTTTTTTAAGGAATTTTCACTAGTGGGCCACTTTAAAAAAAAAGGGCACATATATCTATAAAGGGCAGACACCAAGTACTAATACTAATACTAATACACTAATAAAATACTAATCACTAAATAAAATACTAATTACTACCTTATCTTCGGTATCCACAGGTATTCACTATCTATATAAGCAGTAACAGTAAAGTGAAAACCAACACTAAACATCGAAAAAAGCGAAAACGTTACCTCCAGTTCCTCTAAACGCACATAAACAATCCCTCTAACCGCCACAGTCAGTGTCTCAGCTGATCGCTCCCATTTTCTTCTCAAGTGCATGGGAAACCTTACTAGAATCAATATTTTTACTCCAAAGCTTAAAATTGACTAGTGGGCCAGTAGAATGTGACAAATGGGCCAAATACAAGGGCAAGTGGGCCATTTGGCCCACTAGTATATGTGTTCCCAAGATGCCCTCCAATTCGCAGAAACCAGTTAGTTCCCAGCCTCAACAGAACCACCCACCAAACAGATCACGACCACAACGTCAACCACACTATTACCCAATGTCCAGACCCCAATACAATCAGCAAGGTTGGATGGTTCGGTACGTAGAAGTACCCGTTGAAGAATCAGTTTTCCCAGAGTACACTTTTCAAGAAGACCCCCAGTGTATGGTGATCCCGTAGCATATGACGCAGGTCCTTCCACAGAAGTCAATTCAAGTTCTTTTTTAGATCCCACTTCGGAGGCAGCAGTTCAGCCTCTTCCCTCCTAAATAGCAGTAATAAACCCAAATACACACATGAACTACCCATCATGATAATAGGTGCGAACCTACTAGATTTAATAATAAATTGCAGCACAGATAACCGAGATTTAACCGCTCTTCTAGATACAGGAGCACATGCGACATTGATTAAGAAAAAATGTGCAGATGAGTTACTAGAGTGCACAGATTATAAATATGAAATTAAGCCACCTTCCTGCCAACTCAGAGGAGTTACAGGTACACCCATACCTACATATGGAGAAATTAAAATATATTTAGAAGTTGGTAACGCGGTATATCCCGCAAAATGTTGTATTGTGGACGTAGTCGCCACCTTTCAAACAGATATTTTACTAGGTATGGATTTCTTTAACCAGAATCAATGGGAAATTTACCCAGCCGGAAAATTAGTTAAGTGTAGAAATAGGACACACCCTCTCCGTGAGAGTAACAGACAGCTTAAGGGTAACAGAATCAGTTTAGGTCGGATTTCCGAAAGAAATAGGAAACCCACTCCAGTTTATAGCAGTTCATGTCAGTCTGTTGCATCCAGAGAGAAAACCGCCCCAGAAATCAGTCCCCAGAGTAATCAGTTCCAGTTGTTGAATCCAGTAGGATCAACACAGTCAGTTTCCAGTCAGTCAGTTTCCGATCAGTCAGTTTCCGGTCAGTCAGTTTCCAGTCAGCCAGTTTCAGTTAACTCAGCAGTTGAGATTCGAAATCCAACTGAAACAATTTTTCAGCCAATAAGGCAAATTTTAGTCGCTGAACCAGAGTCAGATTCACAATTTTTCATATGCCCTACAGAGCATATAACAGTAGCACCTTATGAGAAGATTTGTTTCCTAGCAAGAGTAGCAAACGGCCAAGGAAAACTATTAGAGTCGGATCGTACTCTTATTACAGAGAAAAGTAACTTCAAGAGAGATGTTCTTATTGCCCAAGCTCTTAGTCATAGTCAGAATTCAGCTATCCTTGTTGTTTGTTTAAACAAAGGAAAAAGCCCTATAGAATTAACTTCAAATCAGAGAATAGCGACTGTTTCCACAGTAGAAATAAATTCAGATTTTCCCACCAGTACTATAAATCATGTTCTCAGTTCCTTAGAGTTAAACCCTTCAGCATTAAGAGAAGAATATAAGAAATACTACTGGAATCACTTCGCGATTTCCTGATAAGAAATAGAGATGTGATTGCCCTAAAAGGAGATCCTCTGGGCCCAACTAATTTGGTCCCTTTCGAAATCAAGCTGGAACCCAATTCCAAACCCATCTTCATTCCTCCCTATAGGGTTCCACATTCCCAATTAGTAACTATTGAGGAACACATCAAGGACATGTTGGAGCAGGATGTCATTCAGCCTTCAGCTAGTCCCTGGTCCGCTCCTATGATTCCTGTTTCCAAAAAGGACGCCCTTGTATAGATTTTAGACGCCTAAACCACATTACCATCCCAGACCGTTTCTTTATTCCAAACATGCATGAAACAATTCTGAACGTAGGGAGAGCTAACTTCTTTTCATCCCTCGATTTAGCATCCGGTTATTGGCAAATGGACGTCAGTCCCGAATCTCGGGCATTGACTGCTTTCTCCACTAACCGAGGCCATTACGAATTCCAGGTTTTACCTTTCGAAGTCCGAAATGGGCCTGCTAATTTCTCTAGGTTGATGAATATAGTC
This sequence comes from Bathynomus jamesi, assembly GCA_023014485.1. Taxonomy (NCBI): domain Eukaryota; kingdom Metazoa; phylum Arthropoda; class Malacostraca; order Isopoda; family Cirolanidae; genus Bathynomus; species Bathynomus jamesi. Next base: position 69,920 of record JAJOZX010005348.1, on the reverse strand, counting down.
CTTTCCGACCTATTAGGCGTCGAAGCTCTCGTCTATCTTGACGATATTATCGTTTATAGTTCGGATATAAAAAAACACTTTCAACGTCTTCAGAATGTGCTATCACGTTTGAGAAAAGCACACCTTAAACTGAAACTTGCAAAGTGCAACTTCTTACAGGAATCCCCGGTATACTTAGGATTTCTACTATCATCCACTGGAATTAAACCTGACCCAACCAAACTTGAAACACTGGAAAGGTACCCTGTACCTAAAATCATCGACGACGTTCGTGCATTAATTGGATTTGTCGGATTCTATCCAAATTTTATCCTCCAGTTTTCAAACATTGCTAAACCCATTACCAATTTGTTCCAAAATTTAATTGGGAATCTGATCACCAACATGCTTTTGAAACTTTAATCGGTAAACTAACCTGTCATCCCATCCTCCAATATCCCAATTACACCAAGCCCTTTGTCATAGCCAAAAATGCTTCCTCCTATGGACTAGGAGCCGTCCTATTACAGAATGTAGATGGTGTGGAATTACCCATTACTTATGCAGAGTCAGCTTCTATCTGCACCTCAGCGGAATTATTCCACTACGGACCGAGAGGCCCTAGCGGTATATTGGGCTTTGAAAAAATTTCGAAATATCGTCTACGGCTACGATGTAACCATCAAAACTGAGCATAAGCCACTCACGTATCTCTTCAAGGACAGGCTACTTGAAGGATGGTTGAGTAGATGAGCTCTGTTGATTCAGGACTTTGCGGAAAAAATCGTATACAACCCAGGAAAACTTCAAGTTATTCCAGGCGGATTGTCGAGACTCACGCCCGACACCCAAGTGAATAAGATAGAAACTCTTCCTGTGTTCGACTACGAATGTCTACAATACTCCCAACAACAGGACCAATACACCCAGAACCTTCGGGCTCGCCTGAAACAAAAGGAACCATCGAAGGTAAAAGAACAGTACACCCTAAAAGATGGGCTCGTACATTTTAGGAACGAAGATGGAAACGACTTCGAGGAAATACCAAAGGATCTCGTAGATATAACCATCGGACTTTGTCACGACTCACCTTTGTATGGCTACTGGGACCAGATCGCACCATCAAGAGTCTTTTGGAGCGATACCATTTTCCAAAAATGAACAAAGAGGTACATGAATACATCGCTGAATGCCCGTCTTGTTTAAAACATAAAGGCAACGTACCGTCTACACAGTGGCTGTCCTGGCATTTTTGGCGCCCGAAGTGAGATCATGCAGATGTGCCCTTCCTCTGTCAACAGCACACTCCCCTCCCCCCGGTGCATAACCTCTGCAGCAATAAAACACACTGAACACATTGTCTTTAAAACACAAAGCACCTCCTTCATTTATTGTTCTTCGCTTCAAGTAAGAACAAGTTGTCTTGAAACAAAAACTACAAAGAAATCTTGTATGAATAATAATTGAACACTCAATAAAGATTCCCAAATATATTGCAAACAAAATAAATATTCCCAATGTATATTGCACACAAAATAGATAACTAAAAAACATAATAAATCACACAATGTCCTCCAAGATATTTTAGAAGTGCATCTGAAACGATATAAATAAATGTTATCATGTGAAGCAAACATGATGACACACAGTTGCTTCTGTCATTGTAAATAACTTATTACTGCCACATGCCATTTATTTTATTTGGGGTTTATATTTGTTTATTGTGTATTTTCCAGATTATTGTCACATTTTTGTTAAAAAAAAGTATAATTTAATGAAAAATTAAATCATTCGAATATTTATATAACCTTGGGAATTCTGGGGAAATTTTGTTGGGTGTTCTTGGGATAATTAAAAATGTAGAGTGATCACACTGATAAGTACATCATACATGTTAATAACAGCAGAAATCTAGTTAAGCCCAATACTAAAACTAAACGCCTATAAACCTTACACCTAGCCATAAAGGGTAGGTTATGGTGAGGGTGAAGGTTTTAAACTAAAATCCAAAATCTGACAATACAAACATGAAGCAGACAAATTTTAGAAATCATTTCAGCAAAAAAAGAAAAAAATTGATGATTTTTGCCTAAAATAGCGGATTTTCCATTTAAAGTAGCAAACTTATCTTGATTTTACAGTTTATAAAAGTAACGATAGATATAAAAATGAAACTTAAATAAAATGTTCATGACACCTCTACTTTTCGATCGCATCGCCTCTTCCTCTTTTCTTCTCTTTCTTCCCTGTGCACCTGACGGCTTTGTCCTCTTCAACATGATGCTCGGCCAGACACGACTCACTGTAAACTAGAACACATACGAAATTGTGGAATGGAGAAAAATCCGTCGCTAGCTACACTCTAATTTACTCTGCTTGATTTTAATAATTATAAGCAGTTTTAACTTATACCTATTTTATTGCTTGTTCATTTTAATGAAATAACTTTTAATTTAGTCTTATAAATTGATTTTTACAAGCAAAATCGATACCTATCACCAAGGATAAATATCTATCTCCAACCGGGATTGGTGAGACCGTGAGTTGCACTGAGTTGGTAAATTTCTCGAGCCCTGGACTGGAGCCTGTTTGAGAAAAAACAAAAAACGGGCTTGCTATGTCGCCCCCGCCATCAATTGGCGCCCTGGGCGGCCGCCTATATTGCCTATGCCCAGGACCGCCAATGCGTCCACAGCTCCCATGCATAAATATCCAGTATGCCAACGGCCCTGGCAAAGAACTGGAATGGACATACTGGGACCATTCCCCAAAACATCAAAGGGAAACCAGTACATCATCATTCGCGTTACAGCGAAGTGCTTGCCATTCCAAACCAGACCTCGGAAACTGTGGCAAAAGCCCTAATGGAACGCGTCATCTAAAACCATACGACTCCTTCCATCCTAATTTCGGATAACGCCCTTAGTTTCACTTCCAAACTGTTCGAGTCACTCTGTAACATGTGTAAAATTAAAAACACACACACATTGTGACATACCATCCACAAGCAAACGGCTTAGTGGAAAGGCACAATCAGAAGATCTTAGAAGCCCTCCGCCACGTTGTCGATGCATCCTCCCGTACATGGGATTATTCCTTCCCCATGGTGCAAACAGCCATCAACAACGGCTATAACGTGTCCATCGGGGACACCCCTCATTTCGTCCTATATCACTACGACAAACTGCTACCTTTTGATTTGCCTGATCAAATCGACCCGGTAGTTCTAACACCTTCCGAGATGGCAGAAGCAAATCAGCAAAATTTTTGACATAATCCGATATGCCCTCGACCAACGAAACAAACAGATGGAGCAAGAGCAACATAAGCGTCATCCCCGTCAACGGACTATAATCGTCGGTATGCGATGTTACATAAAGAGCGTGAAACCGCCAAGTGCTCATCGCAAATTATACCCAATATGGGATGGCCCATATAGGATTATGAAAAACCTCGGAAAGAACCGTTACGAAATCCTCGACCTCCGAGATCATTCCAAACTAAAGATCACTCACGCTGATAATTTAAAGATAGCTGCCGAACAACACCTTCCCAAAAAACATCTGCCTGGCGTTCGAGCCGCCTATCCTTCGAAAGATCCAAGTATTAACTAGTCCAGCAGGGGCCACAAAATCGAAGTAGTCACCGCGGAAACCACTACCCACGACGAAGATTGGTACCTCGTAATACCACCAGTACTCGAGCCAATCTTTGAACAAGAAGAGGTACCAGAACCGAGAGTCCCATCGGAACCAGACCCTGGAGAAACCCCTTCTAGAGGATCACTCAGTGGAACTCCACCATCTCCTCCAACTCCACCATCTCCACCGATTGATGATCGACGCACGGACCCTACATACCGGCCGCAAATGCATCAACCACGTGAATTAGAACCTTCACGAAAAAAACGAACACGCCCAGAATCCAAGCTTAATGTTCGAACCTCACTACCACCTAAGCGAAGCCGACTACTCCGCACACAAACACAAACATCTACATGACCACCAACAGCTCCATATAATTTAAGACGTAGATATGAATAAAATTGTTCCCCCTATAATATTGAGATTACAATTAACAACTTGTACCCCTTTCTGTATGAAACTAAATTCAAACCTACTATAAAAATCTTGAATTCCACCATGAAACGGGTGATCATCCTACCCGGACTTCATACCCTAAATGGAATGATCAGTTGAGTCGTTTTTAAAATTTTTCTCATGATAACCAGAATGACCTTTTACAAATACTGTAACCAGTAACAATTATTTACCAAAATCTGCCGTCAGTATTATCATTGTGTGTGTGCTATTATCCTCGGTATATTTGTAGTGAAAAGACTGTTCTCGCAATGGCAAAAAAAAAAAAGACAACCACCCCGACTTATGTTGTGTATATAAATCTGTATTATAAAAACCATTAGTTATCATCTAGTTAGAATTAGTTAAGATGTTATATTATTGTATTAATATCATTCTAGAGGGTAGAGCCCTGTAAAAATGAACACTAATTCCTATATTCTTATATTCATTCGTATAATTCTTATATAATTCGTATATTTATATAAATCTTTATATTTATATAATCCTTATGTTCATTATATTCATATAATACTTACTAGGGGCACTCAATATACTTTGCCCCACCCTTTTTACTTAGCTAAATAATAGGCCATGGGGCTGAAATGGCTTTTGGGCCGTAAGTTTGAACTTTCTGCGCTTCACATAACCGGATTTTTCCAGTTTGAAGCTCCCCTCTTTGTATAAAACCGATGGTTAACGCAGTTTCGAAAATGGCTTCTGATAGTGATGTGCTTCGTAAACAGAGAGCTGTTATCGAGTTCTTAACCGCAGAGAAGGAAACAGTTGGAAATATTCACAAACGTCTACAAAACGTTTACGGAGATGCTGTTATTGATCGAAGCACAGTTGAACGCTGTTCTAAACGTGTGAGATCATCGGAGAGAGGGAGAGACAGCTTCCATGATGAGCCACGCAGCTGTCACCCGACATCGGCTGTGACATCTCACACTGTGCAACGTGCTAACAGCATCATTCGATCAAATCGGCATGTCACAATTGTCACATACAAGGAGCTATCACTGGAGCTAGGAATTAGTGAAGGAAGTGTGAATACGATAATTCAGCAACTGGGATACTCAGAAGTGTGTTCACGGTTTGTTCCTCGCCAACTGACTGAAGATCACAAAGCCCAAAGAAAAGAAATTGCTTCTGAGTCGTTGGCTCGATACGAGACAAAAGGGGATGACTTCCTTTCACGAATTGTGACTGGGGATGAGACTTGGGTACACCACTTTGAACCTGAAACAAAACGCCAATCCATGGAGTGGCATCACGCAGACTCCCCACGCAAGAAAAAGTTCAAAATGACTCCCTCTGCAGGAAAGGTTATGGCCACCATCTTCTTGGACATGAAAGGGGTGATTCTGGTGGACATTATGAAGAAAGGACAAACAATCAACTCAGAGGCATAGTTCAGGGGTATGCTGCCAATTTCTTAACAACCGGTTCTGATACAGATAGGGGTGTAAATCGGCGAGCGCCAATGGCGCGAGTCATTAAGCTAGGGGGGCTGGGGTGGGCGGTAGTTTCCCCAGCGGGGTCCGAGGCGGAGCCCCGGAAGCCAACACATTTTAGCTTTTCCAAACAACATTTTGTAACATTTTGGCAGAAATTATTTAACATATTCTTTATACTCACTAATGACATAATTATCTAAAAATAAACTAATTTTTCACCAAAAAATAAATAAATATTGAAACGACCACTGCTTGTGATACTACCTATATTTTTCTATAAAATCCTGAAAAAATGAAAAAAAATTTAGATATAAATTTACCTTCTCAATCCTGCTGTCTCATTCAAGAGGTTTCCATATAGCCAGTTCGTTCTGCGATGATTGAGTATCAGTTTTCTCACGAACTCTACAGTAGTATCATCAGCTTGACGATGACTTCTTAGCCAAGTCTTGACATATGGCACAGCATCCCAGTCTGCTACAGGCTTTCCTAGTATTTTTATTGTCATCAGACTGGAAATATGATTAACAGAAAGTTTGCTTCTTTCCGCTTTCGCAATATCGTTCATAACTAGTTTTTTCCGATATTTGCATGACTTCTGTCCTGCTAGAAGTGGACGAAGTTTGAATTGTGGTGGCTTTATCTTCATTTTGCACATCTGTTGTTTTCCGTTGTTTTTGTTTAAAAATTGGAAACAGAGCCTGTCTCTTCATTTTGATTACAAATTATTAGGGTACATTATTTTCTTAAAGAATAATTATAATTCACGTATTTACTGTTTTAGATGCTAGAAATGGCAAACTGAACGAAATTAATACTGTCCGTCTCAGTACAAGTTCACGTCAACAACACGATCACTTTGACCTTGAGCTCAACACTAGTGACACACACTGACGCACGCAGTCTAGACGACTATTCTGTCCAACTAAGTCGCGACTCGCAATGTGTGTGTGTGTGTGTGAGAGAGAGAGAGAGAGAGAGAGAGAGAGAGAGAGAGAGAGATGTAACATCAAATGTGACATTGTAAACTAAAGCTATAATTCACAAAAACACAATTGTGAACGAGACAAATCCCGGGTGTCATGAGCATTCGTAAAATTCATCAAGACTGACTGACAAATTGCAAATTTCAAGATAAATTTCTACTGACTGTTAAATATTTGTTAAAAACAAACAAACGGTTCGGTGATCCAATCAAAATTTAGCAACCGGTTCGGGAGAACAGGACCGAACTGGTCCCAGCACACCCCTGCATATATTGCTATCCTACAGAGACTCCAGAGACGAAAAACTGAGTTCGACCGGAGCGAAAACTGAAGACGTCCTTCTTTTGCACGATAACGCAACACCACACAACAGTTTGCAAACAAGAGAGGCCATAACAAAACTGCGCTTAACTGTGTTACCCCAGCCTCCATACAGCCTGGATCTGGCACCTTCAGACTTCCATTTGTTTGAACCAATGAAGGATGCTATTCATGGAAGAAAGTTTCAAAGTAACGATGAGGTTCTTGAGGAGGTTAAGAGGTGGCTCCAGCGGAACCCAGCGGACTTTCACCAGCAAGGAATAAAGGCCCTTGTTTCGAGGTGGAGGAAAGCCGTAGAAAAGGATGGAGACCATGCGGAAAAATAAAAACATGTAAAAAAGGTATGTAACTACTTGTGTACAAAATTTCTAGAACTTAAAGGAAACGTGGAAAGAAAAAAAAAGGTTGGGCAAAATATATTGAGTTGCCCTTGTATATTTGTATACATTTATATTCATATGTTAACCCCTCCGTCTATGGCCTGGGTTGGTTCGAAGTCGACGGGGGTTCTGGTTAGGAGGCAGCAACGGATTTGTTGCTTGCAGTAGTTTCTTCTACACTACTTTCCGAGTTCTTCTATAGTGGCTCGGAGGATTCTGAGAGGCTTATTAAATTCTCTGAGGATCCCCCCCCCCCCCCGATTCTTCTTGTAACGTATCGGGAGATTTTAATGACTAAGTTCTCTGAAGAGAGCACGGCTCGAAGGAGAAGATAAAGACTTTTTCTTACTGTAATTTACTGCTAAAATGTTACAGGTAATGCTCAGCCTCGTAGGCTAAATCAGAATGAACATGGAAGAAATTATGGGGGTTTATATACCCCTATTCTGCTAACATCATTATTATTAAATGTTGAAAAAGCTGTATTATTTTTGCACAATAGTTAAAAATAAAGCAAACTTTTTTGCTGTGACAATGGTTAGACAGATAAACAGGATATAGGAAGAGGAAGCCATATTTCTATCTTAAACAGCGTATTTTCAGATCTGATCTTTTCCGGGTCTGCCAAGTTAATTAGAAGTGGAAATTGAACTATGCATCTTTACACTAAAATATGCATATGAGCAAAAATTAAAGGTTTAAGATTTACAATTAAATGCTTAGGCAAGACATGACTTCATCTTTTATAACGAAGAGAGAGTATACAAAACATGAACATTGCAAAAGTTATTCAGGATTCATTATTAAGCTAAATCCAAAAATTATAAAGAAATTTTTAAAAAGAACAAGTCATCAATTATTTGCCAAAGTAGAAAGCAAATAAAAAATTTATCCCAACAGAAAAATAATAATAAAAAAATAATAACAATATCGCCGAGTATACATTCTTAAATGGCGACATAATGTCGGGTCGTACATTGAGTACAATCCCAAGTACATCACTGAGTACGTTGTAATTTTGGTTTATTACAATTATGATTATAATTACCAATTAATTCACATCGCCGAGTATACATTCTTAAATGGCGACATAATGTCGGGTCGTACACTGAGTACAATCCCAAGTACATCATTGAGTACGTTGTAATTTTGGTTTATTACAGTTATGATTATAATTACCAATTAATTCACATTCGCTTATTATTCTTAATTACAGTTTTATTAAAGTACATTAATTACATTATATTAAATTATTATCGTTAATTATAGTTTCATTAAAGTACATGAATTGCATTATATTAAATTATTACAGTTAATTATAGTTTCATTAAAGTACATTAGTTACATTATATTACATTATTATCGTTAATTATAGTTTCATTAAAGTACATCAATTACATTATATTAAAGTATTACAGTTAATTACAATTAAACAGTTAACTATTGTTTTTTTACAGTGTTTCATATTTATAGACAATTAGGATGTTAGGAATAGAGCATAAAGTACATGGGCACATACGGTATATATATATATATATATATATATATATATATATATATATATATATAACATTAGTGATGTAGCGGATGTCATTTTTTTCACATCCGCGGATGCGGATGCGGATGAGGATGTTTGATTTCAACATCCGCGGATGCGGATGCGGATGTCTACATTTTCGTTATTTTTTAGGATATATTCGAGATTTGTTGTGTTTAACGTATATAATAAGTTATTATATAGAGAGAGCTGTAGCTATAATGTAGTATAATTGATTAATTGTACATAATTGCTGTACTTTTCTCTGAACATATAAAATAATATCAAGCATCTAACTAATATAGAAATCAATTAGTGAATTCGTCTGCAAATAAATTCGTTATATTTGTTGAGTTTCAGCCACAATTAGAAACCATAATTGTGTTACCAGGATGCGGGACGTGAACCCAACTCAAATGCACCCCACCGACCTCTTTCCCCAACCTCCACCCTTATAGAAAGAGATCTTTAATTAGCTTGATAACTATTTATATTAAGTTTAAAGTTTTATTAGGCATATTTATAAATGAGTAATTAAAATAAAGTAAACTAAGATGTTCATCGTTTAATGTTCAAACTTAATTATAGGAAGGTTATGCTTAAGGAACATTAATTTTTCTGCATTTTCTGCTGCCAGTCTGTTTCTCTTTTCATCATATATTAATCCAGCACTGCTAAATAATCTCTCGCTTGGTACGCTTGTTGGAGGACGTGCTAAATGTTTTCTTGCAAGTTTACTCAAGTATGGATAGATATTCTGCGTATTTTTCCACCAACTAATAGGATTGTCACATGCAGCCAGGCGTTTTTCTTGGTGATAGCTCTCGATCATTTTTACTACATCTTTTGACATCGCGTAGGTCTCGTCATTGCTGCTTGACTCAAGAAACTGAGAGACAGATTCTGTGATAGATTTGCTTGTTGAAGGTGTTGGTTCTGTCACTGAAACTTTTATTCTTTTGGTGGGTGGCGAAGCGACAGATTCAAGAGATTGAAGCTCTTCAACTGCTTTGCCAAGTGATGATTTAACTCGTTCTAATGTACTAGGTGAAAATAACTTAGCTTTGTAACGTGGATCTAAGTAGGTTGCAAGAGAGTAACTTCATACAAGAACAGCCTCTCGTCTTGTCGCTTGCATCACTTTTGCGCACAATGAACTAGTTCTATTAATATAGTAGAATTTGATAATTTCCGCTTATTAATGACATTTTATCTCAACGGTCCACATCCGCACGACATCCGCAGTCCAAAGTGCGGATGCGGGTGCGAATGCGGATGCGAGAAAATGTGCGGATGTTCCGAGGATGCGGATGCGGATGTGACCTACATCACTATATAACATAATACACATAATAATGTTTTATAAATTAGAAGCAAGCGAGAGGAGATTTTCACCTCAGAAGCGCTCACTTCCGCTGTGGTTAGCGGAATTCGAACACTTGCATAAGCATTTATGAGTATTGCGAGAAATTAATTAATTTAAAGAAAAGTAATAAAAAGAATACATGTATGAAAAAACTATTTAGGGCTATGGGTTGATTGCCTGTGCCCTCATCCGTTGGAAATTTCCAACAGACGTCAGTGGAGGGTTACCGACAAAAGCACTATGCTTTTTCGTTAGAGAGTTATAAATATGTAGGTCTTTAAAGGACCTCTTTATATTTATATTGATTACGGTAATTCTAGCATCGGGAGTTGGGAAAGCCTTATGTTAATAAAAACTGCAATTGCTCACCTTATTTTTGCTGGGTCTTTGTTTGTTTCGATGTAGGGCGTGACGGTCATTTTCGGTGTAGGGTCGCCACGATGGGGTTACGCGGCGAATTTACTTAAGGTAATTAATATAGGCAGTCACTATATAAACCCCTGAAGGAATAGGCCTATCCTTTTATAGTCATTAGGTTTTATATTATAAGGAATTCACTCAGGACTCTGGGGACAAAGACATCCTCCCGTTTAAAGCTTCGCTTGGAATAAACAGCCCTGAGAGCCGTTCCTTGGTTCGTGTATTATTTGCCGTTCTAGCAAATTTTGTTTGTCTACTTCTTTGGTAGACTAAACAATAAATTGGGTTTTCTTGTTGCTATGTGAGGCTGATTCATACATACAGGTTCTTTGTACGTATGGCAATTCAATTATTTCATTCCCAATAGGCTATGTCGCCAATCCCGAGGCAATTTTGTATAGATATTTAATTCAATTAATTAATAATTTATATTTAATTATGAAATAAATGTACCACATATGATACCATGTTGTGAGCGCGTATAGTTTTTCCATATACTGGGGGGGGCCGGAGAAAAATTTGTATGTTATAGATCAAAATTTTTTGACAAACTGTGTAAAACATGTAAAAATGGATCAAAAGAATGAAGTAGAAATTTAGGAGAGAGAGGTTACTCAAGACCTATTCAAATATAAAGTTCAAGAGGCCAACTTCTCAAGTTTAGTTAAAGTTATGTCAATCAGTTTGACTCCCTTTAGGTATAGGAAATTTATGGGATTAAAGTAAAGTTATTAAGCATTTTAACTTTGCTCAGTTTGTGTAAGTTTTATAAGTCACCAGTCTTAATTTTTTCTTGTAAAAGTTTTCTGGCTTTCAAAGCAGTCTTTCTTTGAGGCCTGTCTGGTTTAGTCTGAGTTACATCAGGCACATTGAGAGATTCCTCCCCAATAGTATCCTGATCCATCCTTTGGGGTAATGGTTCTAATTTAGCCCCACACTCCAAAGGATATAGTAATGTGATATCTCTGGTGGTCTCACCAGTTGCTGTTTTCAGTTTTACAACCCTGGTAACTTCGTCTTCACCAGTTTTGAGTTCCAAGACTTTTCCCATTGACCAATGTTGTCTTGGTGTCTTGTCATGTATCAACACAATGTCCCCAATTTTGACTGAATCATTCCAACTTTGTTTTGTTAATTGTTTATGTCTTTCTCTAAGACTTGTTAAGTATTCTTCTCTCCATTTTGTTATAAATTGAGTTTGATTTGTGTCAAATGTTGGTATTTTGTGTTGAGTTCTTTGTGTCCTATTTCCCAATCTGGATCCTCTGTACTGTTATGTTCAGATTCTGGTAACATGTTTACTGTTTCTCCCTTAATTAGGTGGTTTGGTGTGAGAGGTTCTGGCTCATTAATACCATCTCCCACATAAGTTAATGGTCTGTTGTTGACAACATTTTCAATTTCTGACAGAATAGTCATGAGTTCAAAAAGTTGTAGATGTTTTGTCCCAATAGTCTTTTTAAGGCAGTTCTTTACAGTTTGTATGTTTCTTTCCCAAATTGAACCATACCATGGTGTATTAACAGGAATGTACTTCCAGGTTATGTTGTGTTTGGTTAAATGAGTTTGTACTGTTTCACTGTCACAAATCTGATGAATAATTCTTTCACCAGATTTGAAGTATGTGGCATTGTCTGACCATATAGTTTTGGGTACAGAATTGTGTGCACAAAATCGTCTGAAAGCAGCAATAAAAGCTTCTGCTGTCAGATCTTCTACTATGTCTAGACATATGGCACGTGTGGCAGCACAGGTGAAGAGTACAATGTACACTTTGTATTCCTTTGAATCCATTTTGTCTCCAAAACTCACATTTACCGCTCCAGTGTAGTCAATACCCGTGGTTTCAAATGGCCGAGTAAATGTTACTCGTTCCACAGGTAGGTCTGGAGGGCTTGGGGTCTTAAAGGGTCGTGAATGGATACGTTTACAAGGAATGCATGTGTTTAAAATTTTCTTTGTTTCAGTTCTACCCTTTGGTAGCCAGTAAGTTTTTCTCAGCTCTGTCAGGGTTTGTGGGACTCCCATGTGGTGTATTTTGTTGTGGGTATCCCTGATGATGAGTTTTGTGAAGTGATTTCTCCTTGGAAGAAGAATTGGGTGCTTAGAGTTGTAAGTCAAAGTTGACTTGTTAAGCCTTCCTTTACACCTTATCAGACCCTCTGTATCCAGGTACAGATTTAGATCCATGACAAGTGAAGGAATACCTTTGTTTAATGTGCTACTGGACCTAAGATACTTCAACTCCTTGTCAAATTCTGAAGCTTGTATCTGTTTGAGCCAGTATTTTGTTGCAGTTTCTGTTAAGTTAGAAAAGGCTTTCTGAGGACAGTGTTTGAGAAGGTAGCTATTGACAAACTTGCAGCAATAGACTGTAATTCTCAAGAGTTTGTTTAGGTCTGAATAAAGGTGATAGTCAAATATAGGTTTGTCCTCAGTGATCTTTTCAGTTGTTGTAGAGTTGAGTGTGAGGTTAACTACTTTGGCTGGCCAAAGATCCTCACATGTTAGCCATTCGGGCCCTTCATACCAGATTTTATTTGTTTTCAACAGCTTGTAAGAGAGCCCTCTTGTCAAAAAGTCTGCAGGATTCTCCTTTGTTTTTATGTACCTAAATTTGATACCAAGGTTTGTGTTTGCAGTTTTGATTTCTGTTAGTCTGTTTTTCACAAATATATTTTTGCAAGAAGTTGTATCTGTGTTGGTCACCCATGTTAGACAAATTTGACTGTCTGTCCATAAGTAAATGTTTGTTATGTCAACTTCTTTATACACTTGTGAAAGAAAGTTTGCTGTTTTAACTCCCAATGAGACAGCTAATAATTCAAGTTGTGGTACAGTTTTCTTTTGGTTTAAGGGTGCCACTTTTGCCTTTGAATAAACCAAGTTACTTTCATTTTCACTTGTTAAATAGGCACAACACCCATAAGCTTGTGTGCTGGCATCTGTAAAAATGTGTAGTGTTTGCGATTTCAATCTGTAGCCAGCACATCTTGGTACGTAGATGTCTTGAACTTTGTTCAAGTCTGTGGCTAATTTTTTCCAATGAAGTTGGTCTTCCACTGAAAGTGGTTCATCCCAATCAATTTTCTTTTTCCATAAGTCTTGCAAAAGGATTTTGGATCTTATGGTTGCTGGTAAATATAATCCAATGGGGTCAAAAATTTTGGATGATTCTGAAAGCACTTGTCTTTTTGTATTGGCATTTGGATTTAAGTTATAACTCTTCGTGCAAAGAGTGTCATCGTGTTCAGAATTCTGTTTTAAAAACCAAAGCATTCCAAGTGTTTTCGTGTAATTGTTTGGTTCAATGTTCCCATTGTTGTCTTTTGTTATTTGTTCATTTAATTTAGGAGAATTAGAAACCCATTCTCTCAATCCAAAATTTCCTTGCTTCATTATGGGTTGTGACATTTGGTAAATTTCAAGCAATTCCTCTTCAGTTACAGTGGAACCAATGAGGTTATCCACATAAAAGTTTTGTTTTAAAAACTGAACTGTTAAGTCCTCTTGAAATAAGTTTAGGTGGTTTCTAATTGTTAAAGCAAGAATACTTGGAGAGCAATTTGCTCCAAAAATAATTACTTTAAATCTGTAGGTTTTGAAACCTTTGTTAAGGTCATGTGGATCATTCAACCACAAAAACCTGAGATGATTTTTATCATACTCAAGCTTCAAATTTATACAGAGGAATGCTTTTTCTATGTCACTTTGTACTGCATAATTGTCTAAACGGAAGCAAAGGAGAATTTTTACAAGATCTGAGACAAGGTTTGGGCCTTCCATGAGACAATCATTTAAACTAACAGAATTTGTGTCTTTTAAACTACAGTTGTATACTACTCTTAGTTTAGTTGTGGATGAGTCTTCTCTGTAAACTCCCCTGTGTGTTAAATAATGACAACCTCGTTTTTTAAAGGGTTCATCAGTAACTTCTTCAATGAAGCCCCTTTCTATTTGTTCCTTGAATATGTTGTTGTATTGTTCTAAAAGATTGTCATTTTTTAGTTTTCTGTAATTTTTATACAGATGTGCCTTAGCTACTTTCAAATTGTCCATTATTTCTGGACAAGGTGTTTTCCAAGGCAGCTCCACATAGTATTGATTGTCTCTGTGTTGTAATGTATCCTTAAATTGTTCTGTCATCAATTGGTCTTCATGTGTAATAGTACTGTCCTTTATGCCAACTGATTCTAATAGTCACAACTGCTGTAACCCTTCATCCAATGTGGAATCATTTTCATTCAAATGATGTGGGATTATGACAGTGTTTTTGTAGTTCGAGTTTGTCACATAGTCAGAAATTTGTGACTGTGGTGATTTTGTTTTGCGTAAATTTTGTTCATGTTCTGTGTTTTCTGTGTCAGTAGTAAGATGGTATTTAGTTATGTCACCCAAAAGAGCAATACCTGTGGGAGTTTGTATGGCTATTCCATCTCCAATTTTAATGATGCCTCTATGGACCAGATGAAGATAGTCAGCCCCCATGAGCATATGTATATCATCAACTACATCTGCATTAAGGGTTTTATCAGCTATCGTGTATTTATTTTGAAGTTGGAGCAAAGCTTGTTTTAACCCAGCTATTTGTATTTTTTCTTGTTCTACTTTGTCCACAACAACAACCTTAAGGGTTTCAAATGTTTCATCAAGAGTTAAAGTTATATTTGCAGTTTTAAAACTGGCTTGTACTGGGTTTTTATTGATAAATGATGAAATAGAGAGATCTTCATCTCCTTGTTGGTTTTGAAGTCCCAATTTTTCTATCAGTTGTTTAGTTACAAATGTTTGTTGTGAGCAGGTATCTAAAAGACACCTAACCTGTACTATTTGTCCTCTTTTGTTTTGGATTTCCAAAGTTGTGGTTGGTAAAAGAATTTTTGAATTGTGGTTAATGCTAGATGAACTGATATGTCCATTCATAGCATTTTTGGTTTGTTTCTGTTTGTTTTGGTTTGATTTGGGTGTTTGTTCATAATGTTTGTCAGTTTTTCCAATGTCTGTGTGTGTATTACACATAGGGGTAACATGGTCAAAACTGTTGCAAAACTTACAATTGTATATCAAATTTGATTTGCAATTTGACTTTTGGTGCCCTGATCCAGTGCATTTTTTGCATAAGTTTAGTTGTTCACAACGTTTTGACCTTGCTGTAAAGTCTTTGTATTTGGGACAATTTGTAGAATTATGTTCACTGCTAAAACAAAATTTGCATGGTGTGGGATTATACTCAAAAGTAGCTACATTAAAGTTTTGCAGAGTAGGAGTCTTTGAGTCTTTTTCTGTCACTTTATTTTCTGCAAATTGAGTTTTGCGGTTGTGTTTTGATGTAACTGGTAAGTGTTGAAATCTTTTGTTAGGTTTTTGGTTTTCTGCATTGTTGGTTTTTTCTTGTTCTGTGTTAAATTTTGGGTGTGTGTAACTTGATTTGTAAAGTGCTAGTACAGTTGGGAAATCTTCTCTTAGTTTATTAAGGCTAGGGTATATGTCAGTTGTCCTCTGATGAAATATCTCTTTGACTTTAGAAGGGAGCTTTTCAAAAACAACAGCTTGAATGATCCAAGCTGTTTCTGCAATGTTTAAATTATTGTTTTTAAGTTGTCCCATGAGACATTCAAACTCACAGTAAAAATCAAAGAGGTCACCATAGTTGTCTTTTGGGGTTCGCATGTTCATTACTTTAAGAGCCAAATCATGTATAATTTCATCCTTATTCATGTAATTTCTGTTAAGTAATTCTATTGCTACAGAATAAGAAGCACCTATGGCTGGTAGTGATTCCACTAATCTTAAGGCTGGGCCTTTCAGATAGTTCACTAAATAACTAAATTTATCAACATCTGTAATGTAGTTTTTATTACCTATAAGGCTATGAAATTTTTCAATAAAAGATTGAAATTTGGCTCTGTCACCCTCAAAAGTGGGTACTGCAAGTGTAGGCAATTTTGATTTTAGTTCATTGCCCTCAGCCACATTGGGAGGGCTAAATGAAGCATTTCTTGTAGCTTCTAAGAAGCTTTCGTATGTGTCTTCTTTTTTGCACTCATCAAGTTGGTTTTGAATTTCAGAAATATAGTTGTTAATTTTTGTAATGTAATTTTCATTGTCAAGTAGGAGAGTAGAATACTCATCATCTGTTAGTTCAATTGTGTCATCAATTTCTGTAATTATGTCTTCATCTAGTATGAAAATTTCTTGTTTGTAACGAGTAATAGAATTTAATGTTGTTTCAAGATCATATCTTGTAGGTTCCTTTTGTTTGAAATCATTGTACAGTTTGGTGATGACACCTTTACGTGCTGATTTTTTCCTCATTAATTTTTTGTGATTTTGAGATGGTGCCGTAGCCCCAAGGTCTGTGTTTTTGTTTTCTTGGTCTGGGTTTCTTACCCTTTTGTCCAAGTCTTCCATAATTGTTGTTAGTGTTAAAGTTCTGAGTTTAATTTTTATGATGTTGAGCAAGTTAAATTACTGTACAGTAATAAGTTTTTTATATAACCTGCGCCACAGGTTAAATTAAAAATTCACAATGTTTTTAGTTAGGATAGGCCTTGAGTGTAAAGAGTAAGGCCTACTTTAAGAGGTAGGCCTATTATGTAAGGTAAAGTTAGGTGGGCCTACTAAATAGGCCTATTTGTTGGGCCTACCAAGTAGGCTTATGTTTGGGCCTATTATTTTATAGGACCTCAAATGAGTTAAGCCTGTTAAATTAACAAGGCTTAGTTTTGAATTTGAAGAGTAGGACCTATTAAATAGGCTTAATGTTGCGGGCCTATTATTTTTAGGACCTAAAATAAGTTATGCCTGTTAAATGAACAAGCCTTTGTTTTCGATTAGTGTAAAGGTAAAGGAATCGGTTCCCAGTTGCTTAGGCCACCATATGAAAACTATAGTGGGGTTACGGTTGAAATTGGGGTTAGGCCTACTGAGTTAAGCCTAGCCACTGCGTGTGTCAGTGTAAATTTTAGAGGGGTTAGTTCCCCATACACAGGGCCACCATTGAAAAAACTATATAGGGCTATGGGTTGATTGCCTGTGCCCTCATCCGTTGGAAATTTCCAACAGACGTCAGTGGAGGGTTACCGACAAAAGCCCTATGCTTTTTCGTTAGAGAGTTATAAATATGTAGGTCTTTAAAGGACCTCTTTATATTTATATTGATTACGGTAATTCTAGCATCGGGAGTTGGGAAAGCCTTATGTTAATAAAAACTGAAATTGCTCACCTTATTTTTGCTGGGTCTTTGTTTGTTTCGATGTAGGGCGTGACGGTCATTTTCGGTGTAGGGTCGCCACGATGGGGTTACGCGGCGAATTTACTTAAGGTAATTAATATAGGCAGTCACTATATAAACCCCTGAAGGAATAGGCCTATCCTTTTATAGTCATTAGGTTTTATATTATAAGGAATTCACTCAGGACTCTGGGGACAAAGACATCCTCCCGTTTAAAGCTTCGCTTGGAATAAACAGCCCTGAGAGCCGTTCCTTGGTTCTCGTGTATTATTTGCCGTTCTAGCAAATTTTGTTTGTCTACTTCTTTTGGTAGACTAAACAATAAATTGGGTTTTCTTGTTGCTATGTGAGGCTGATTCATACATACAGGTTCTTTGTACGTATGGCAATTCAATTATTTCATTCCCAATAGGCTATGTCGCCAATCCCGAGGCAATTTTGTATAGATATTTAATTCAATTAATTAATAATTTATATTTAATTATGAAATAAATGTACCACATATGATACCATGTTGTGAGCGCGTATAGTTTTTCCATAACATGTGAACGTACTTACATGTAAGGTAACTACGTACGTGATCATGATCATTTGCGAACATGTACGAATGCATAAAGTTCTGTACACATATTGGTAGTCGCACAATAGGTTGACAATAGGTAGACAATAAGTAAGTCGATGAATGAATAATTAATACAATTAATAAAGGTTAACGGTCAAGATAAGATATGGATGTATGAATGAACAACATTTACATAATGACGTATAGAGTGTAAAGGTTTTTATTACTATGCTAAAGAATTTACCATACATTGAATACTAAAGCTATGATCGGTATTCAAGGTATGGAAAATGTGAAGGGAATTACGCTACTTTATGACGTCATAGCTATTCAAATTATGCCATACGTCATTTCATAATTATTACGTCATTGTTATTTAAGTCGTACGTACAGTATAAGTCATTATTGGGAGAACTTAGAGGAAACGAATTAAAGAGATACTGTACAGTAATGAAGGGTTTACAGCCATGGTACACGAGTGAATAAAACTATTAATTAAATAAATATACTTATACGAGTATCGAGTAAATATTAAGGAATTGATACATTTGAGGAAGAATTAAGTAAATGAATAAAGCACAAACAAGGGTTCAAATCATACCACATTCAATGTGCATGCATAATCTAATAAAACTTAGGGATGAGGGTTAGATGCAAGACATCAATAATTAATTATAATAAATTCTATAATAAATGGAAAATGGAGATATGGGTAATATTGTGATGGAAATGTTAAACGATCTAAACCGTCGATTGTCTTGTACTTTAAGGGGATGAAATTAAGGGACATTCGCTTCTCACAACGAACCACCAATGACACAAACATGGATACGACTCAACCATAGAAATGGTAGATAGCATGGTTGTGACACTGCAAAAATAGAAAGTAAATCAAAATTTTATCCAAACTCGTGTTAGGCGATTTTAGTTCTTATGTAAAAATGAATATTTGATTATATAGGAATTATACATTGTTCATTTTTACACATATATTCATTTATACATAGAGAGCAAAATCGTGTAACGCTGACACGAGTTTGGATAAATTTTTGATTTGCTTTCTATTTCACAATTGGTGAATTTTTCCTTTTTAAACTACTTAATCATTTCTTTAGATTTAGCTTAATAATGTAATCTTGTTCATTCCCTGTATACATTCTCTCTTCGTTGTAAAAGATGAAGTCATGTCCTGCTTAACGTTTAATTTGAATCTTAAACATTTAATTTTTGCTCATGTGCATGTTTGTTTGTAATTCGTGATGGGAAGGCATATTTCAGTTTTTATTTTTAGTTAACTCGGCAGATCATGATAACACCAGATCTGTCATTATGCGGTTTAAAATAAAAAATATGGCTTCCTCTTGCTTAACAGTCTAGACCTTGCTACAGCTAAAATATTTGTTTTGTCTTTAAATGTTTTTCACAGCAAATCAGCCTTTGAGAATAAAAAACAAAAACAGATCAGCATTAAATAATAATGATGTCAGTAACAAAATCAGTATAAAAGCCCATAAAATTTATCCAATGTTCATTCTGAATTGGCTGATCTAACTTGGAGGCTGAGCATTACTTGTAACATTTTAGGAGTAAAACTACAGTAAGAAAAAAATCTTTGTCTTCTCCTTCGAGCCTTGCTCTCTTCAGAGAACTTAGTCTTAAATAGAGAAAAATAATTTCCCGATACGTTACAAGAAGAATTGGGAAACTTTCAGAAAATTAGGTAAGCTCCACAGAATCCTCCGATTCACTATAAGAAGAAATCGGAGAGTAGTATAGAATAAAACTACTGCGATTCCCTGTACGGTACCAGCTGCTCCAGAGTAACAAATCCGTTGCTGCCACCTAACCAGAACCTCCGTCAACTTCGAACCGACCAAGGTCATATACGCAGGGGTTAACATATATATATATGCTAGAGCTCTGCCTATTTTATGACGTGTCTATGATAGAGCTCCACCCATTTTATGTCACTATCTTTGATGACGTCTATGATGTCACTATCTTTCAACCAATCCGGAATACAAAGGCTTCCAGCGGTCTTAGATGACCTGAATATGTTCTCCCCCGGCCTCAGTTACCCATATCCCCCAAGTTTCATCCAAATCTGGTCAATGGTTTGGCCGGCCATAAGAAACAAAGAAAGAAAGTTCGCAGGCAGTTCGACCGTCACAATTATTAGTGTAGATAAGGTTCCATTATGATTACTGCAAGTCTATATGAACAGCTACCACAATACAACCCTTTATATACTAGTGAATTTGAACCAAAAATAGACATTACACAACCAACTTCCACACTCCCTCATTCCCCTTCCCTGCCCACCAATGTTCTTTCTATTACGCTTGGTCATCATTATCATACAGTATACTCATCATCCTTTTTAGATGTTTCTCGCTTCCATCCTTAACCTGTTTTGTTCTTCACGTCCCCACTTTATGAGTGGTGAGAAAGTGTTTTGGAAACAGTAAAAATGATATTTCAGCTTTAGCAGCTATTTGTCTTTGAGTGTTGCCTTCTTTATGGAGAACAATAATTGTCAACCTATTCTTCTACAAAATTTCTTTATTTGGAACCATTATACTATCTTATCTGTAAAAAAAAATTAGAAGATGAGACATTTTTTGTATTAAAGTAGCTATTCATATAGACTTTCAGTAATCATAAATTCAGTGGCGTACTAAGGAGGGTGCGAGGGGGCGGTCCGACCCGGGTGACAGCCAGGAGGGGGGGTGCCATCGGGAGAATTGAAATACCAGTACAAGTTTTCAAACCAAATTAAAAATTCGCCAAAGTAAGAAAAAAAATTTTTAAATGTTCAAACTATTACAACAGCTTAATGTTAATTTCCACTACAAAATAAATTTTTATTTTTATTGGCAATACAAAATTTACAGACGAAAAATTAAATATTTGATAAAAATTACATCGAAAGGCGAACGTTTGTTGACGTTTTAGTCATCAGTTTGTTAAGCATAGCCAGCTGGCTGCAACTGACATTCCAAGTCTTGTTCACTTGACAGTGCCAGAGGCGTATCAAGGGAGGGGCGAGAGGGGCGACCGCCCCGAGCGGCACTTCCCGAGGGGCGGCAAATTACTGTCAGGTGGGCGCAGTATGCAAAATTTTGGGTTTTTATGTTTTAAAATGCAACCCTCCAAAAAATTATATCTCATCATTGTCGCGCGTTATTTGTGTACAAAATATCCATGGTTCTGATGAAAAATCATCATTAAATGCTATATATGCCACCTCAATGCCACTATTTCCACAAATAGTTGCGTTAAATTTTCACATCGGAAAGGTTGCCAGCCCTATTTTTCAGACTTTCCCTATATTATTTAGGTTAGGCTTTGCATTCTTTGAGCTTTGATGATGTTAATAATTAATGGTTGTTTTATTTTGCAGATACCCTACTGAATTAGTAAACATGAGCAAACGACAGAGACTGAGTGGTGCTGCATATACTGTACAAGAATCTTCGCGAAAAAAAAGAGGAGGAAGGCAAGCGTGCTGCTAAGCGATTTCATCAGTTAATGGGATTCTCAGACACACCTCCAGTGCCTTCTGGGAAGCAAGGAGATCAACCGCAATGTGATATATCTTTAGAGATAGATGTTCAAGCGGCAACTTCAAGTGAACCCCCAAATAATCAGGATCAACCCTCATCTACATCACAAAGTCACCCACCCACTCATCACCCACAGAGTCTGTTTAACGATTCTGGCAACTGGCCCGTTCCAATGACGGACAATTTGAGAATCGAACTCATTAAACATGGACCATCACATTTGAAAAACATGAATGGACCCTTTCCAGCTGATTCAAACAATAGGTCAATGTCAAAAGTTTGGTATTTCAAAACTTTGGAAAATGGCGAAAAAATTGAAAGGTCATGGCTAATCTTCTCACCTTCAAAATGTAGCTTGCATTGCTTTTGCTGTCGTCTCTTCAACAACATCTCCAGTGCATTTGGAAAAGAAGGATTTTTTGCCTGGAGGAAACTGAATCCAAGAGTACCTGAACATGAAAACAGTCCATATCATACCCGATGCTTTGAACAATGGAAAGAGTTGTCTATGCGCCTTCAGTTGAATGCTACAATAGATAATGCACATCAGTTGCAAATAAAACATGCTACTGCTAAGTGGAAAGAAATACTGAGACGAATTTATGACTGCATCATGTTCTTGGCAAAACAAGATCTTGCATTCCGAGGGCACCGAGAGAACTTAAATGAAGAAGCTGGGCTAGCTGGCAATTCTGGAAACTTTTTGGAGTTAATAAAACTAATGGGCAAATATGACCCAGTAATTAGGGAACATCTTACAAAAATACGAATGACTGACAAGATATCCACTACGTATTTGTCACCTAACATTCAAAATGAGTTCATCACACTTATCGGCTGTAATGTTCGAAAATGTATAATTGATAATGTGTCTAGTGCAAAGTACTTTGCAAGCAATAATTTTCGATAGTACACCAGATATATCGCATATTGATCAGATGTCTCAGGTAATTCGCTATGTGTCGATTAAAGATGGTAATGTAGAGGTGAAGGAATCCTTCGTTGATTTTATTAAATTAGAGGGGAAGACTGCTGAGGCAGTTACTGATCTCATTGTCACTAAGCTCCGTGAGGATGGGCTGGATATCCAAAATTGTTATGGTCAAGGGTATGACAATGCTGCTACGATGGCAGGCATTCATCTTGGAGTTCAACGCAGAATTCTTGATGTTAGCAAACACGCTGTTTTCATTCCTTGCAATAACCACTCGCTGAACTTGGCTGGAGTTCATGCCGCGGGACTGAGTCCTAATGCTGTAACTTTCTTTGGAACAATTGAACGAATTTTCGTCTACTTTTCTTCCTCTACTCATCGTTGGGATGTCTTAACAAAACATTCCAAAATCACTGTCAAGCGAGTCTCTGATACGCGGTGGAGTGCTAAGTATGATGCTGTTTCTAGTCTTAAGAAGAACTTGACTCACGTTGTTAGTGCCTTGGAAGAACTGAGTGAAGGGGTCTCCGAAAATCTGGACACAAAGGGCGATGCTGAAGCTCTGTTGACCTCCATCATGTCATACATATTCATTGTGTACTTATTTTTCTGGGATCCAGTGCTGAAAGAAATCAATGATGTTCAGCTATATTTTCAAAGAAAGGGACTTGCTTTGGACCAGTGTGCATTAAAAATGAACTCTTTATCCGTGTTTTTAACTAATGAACGAGAGGCAGTAGTATCAAACGCTGCAGATGCCGCCGAAGAGTTCTGTAATGAAATGGATATCAGTATAGACCGCAGAGTCAGGAGACGGAGAAGAATGCCTGGAGAGCAAGCTCGTGATGCTGGATTGACCGTGCAAGAGGATGTACGCAGAGAATTTTTTGAAATCATGGATCGTTTATTAGCAGAAATTGAAAAACGCAGTTTGTCTTAAAAACATGAATGATCGCTTTGAATTTCTGTCTCCTTCGTACCTTTTGAATCAGTCCAAAGATGAAGAAATTAATACCAAGGTCAATAATTTTTCTTCCATCTACAATGACATTAATCCAGGAAGTCTACTGGAAGAAATGAAGCGTTTGCGCAGACATTGCTCAGTTTCGAAAGCATAAGCGTCGACGATGATCCAAAGAACTGGGATATGTTAAAACTACTTCAGTGGATCGTTAAATGGGATCTAGTGGAATCTTTGCCTCATATAACAATTGCCCTCCGGATCTGTCTAACTACATGCATGTCCGTGGCAAGTTGCGAACGAAGTTTCTCGAAACTGAAACTTATAAAAACTTACCTCAGGTCAACTATAAGTCAATCTAGACTGAGCAATTTGGCGATTATTTCAATTGAACGCGAAGTTGCAGAGACAATGGACATAGAAAAAATCATTCATGAATTTTCTGTTATGAAAGTCCGAGAATTTAACTAGGCATTATACATTATATAGTTATTGTTAAAATTATGTAATGTATTATGTACGGTACATTATGTAGTATTGTTAAAATTGAAGTTGCTTTATTTAAGTTTTTCTTCCAATAAAAGTTTTGTTTAGAAGTGTATTTTTGTAAAGGAATTGTTTTTAAAATGGAAAATTGTTGCGGGGGGGGCATTTTCGCCCCGAGCGGCAAAAAGTATTGGTACGCCTCTGCTTGACACTGTGACTCCACATACATGAGGGATGTTTCATTAAATAATCATGATAAAGCATAAAGTGCTGGTGTTTATAACAATATTATGGTAATTATACCAGTGTCCAGTAATTTTTGACAATGTGGTATCATAGTGATGTTTAAGTGTTTATAAATGCATCTTCGTGATGTTATAATACCCGGTAAATGCATCGTCGTGATGTTATAGAAACTCATGTTTATGAATGGTGGTCCCTGTGACTACTGGTTATCAGTAAAAAGACACAGGAAAGTCACACTTTGCTCTAAACTTTAGACTTGACTTTTTTCCTACAACCATGACTACTGAAGTAACGATGATGTGTATGACTAAGTGAGTTTTTTATGATGACTATGTGGTGATCTTACGATGGTGGTGGTGATAGGACTGCATGATTTTTTTTAACGCAACTACATGGTGATGTTAAGACAGAGAGGGTGATGATGTGACTGCATGGAGATGTGTTAATGCTTACATGCTTAATATAGTAAACACCGTTTCAGATTTACATCAACAACTACAGTACTATTCTATATTGAATTAGTATTAATGCTTATTGGCTTAGTCAAGTGCAACAATTTTACAATGTCCAGTGTAGTATCATTGTATATTTAATATGTTGTTAATGCTTACTGCTTATTAAATAATATCAATTATAATAGGTAGCATTATACCATACTACAGTATATTGAATTAGTGTTAATGCATTGGCATTGATAACACTGGTCTACAGCCAAAATGCTTCGGAAATAAAAGTTATCAATCTTTACTAATTTGGGGTCACTGAATACGAAAATGATGCCTAAAATTGCAAATTGGCTCTATTTATAAAGATATCAGGCAACCCTGCACCCTACTAACTGGACTGCATCTGTCGCGTAATATGTAGACGCCTGTGACACATCGACGCATTGACTCTACTGCGCATGCGAGTAGTTATATTTTTTTATTTTAATAAATTAATATATATATATATATATAATGAAAAATTATTTCACGAAAGTGACACGTGAAAAGTATTTATGATGATGTATATAATATATATATATATATAATGTATATATATAATGTATATATAATGTATATATAATGTATATATAAATGTATATATATATATATATATGTGTGTATGTACCTTACCTTACCTTACAACCTCACAAAGGTTCTGCGCGATGATTTCTCATTTCGCGATGGTCAAGCTTGTATGTGTATATATATATATGTGTGTGTGTGTGTGTTTGTATATATGTGTGTATATGTATATATATTTGGTTATGCGGGTATACATGTGTACGTGTATTATTTGTAATTTTTTCAATTTATATTTATTTTTATTTCTTTATTCTTTTGCGACCTACCGTTTTTTCAGACAATAATTATAAAAACAAATTTGGTAATTTTTTTCCCTTATGCATATATATATATATATATTCTGTATATATTGCGTTTATATTTCGTATATATACCGTATATATGTTGTATATATATTTTATTGTTCTTTATATATCATCTAGGCATCATTTTGTTTTCCAATTTATATTTACTTGTACTTTTTTATTCGTTTGTGACTATAATATGCATATGTGGTAATTTTTTCCCTTATAAATTGGTTGCCTCTCTTAAAATTTATCTTTTAATTTATTATTATTATTTTTTATTATTTTTTTAATAATTAATTTTTTTTTGGTTTATTTCTTTATTTCTTTGTGACATATATATCAATTTGGCATCATCTATTAAATTGATTGTAAAACTTCCCTTTTGAGCTTGAATTTGTAGACTCCACTTACAATATTTATATTTATTTTTATTTCTTTATTCTTTTGTGACCTGTTCCATAAACAAGCCATTTGAATTTATATTGAAGGTCGGCCAAAGTGCTAAAAGTGTCTTTTTATATATATATATATATATATATATATATATATATATATATATATATATATATGTATGTATATATATTTGTGGTTTTTTATTTGCCTGTTTATTTCTTTATGATTATTTAGGCTGTGACATATATATCACTAAGGCACTATTTGGTAATTAATTTTTTCTCAATTTATATTTATATTTATTTTTATTTCTTTATTCTTTTGTGACCTGTTTCATAAACTATAAATGTTGGCTCCTCCCACAATTTTTTCTATGCTTACTATATATATTTTTTCATTTGTTCCGTTTTCTCTTTCTCGTCTTGCGCGGAATATCTCCTATACAAGCGTCGTTCTTTACGTTATTTATACTGCGTGTTCTTTGCAGTTGAATGTATATGTATATATATATATATATATATGTATAGGTGTATATATATGAATATGTATGTATGTATGTTTATTTTTGTAACCTATATATTGCCTTGATCTGTCCTTTCACTCCAGTGTTCCTGAGGATGTCATTAGACGAAAGCGCTTGAGCACCCGTTTGTGTTTCTTTTTTCCTTCGTGGTTTTATTCATCATATATATATATATATATATACAATAAAATGTAATTTTAAATTTATCTATTTCATTATGTATTTGTAAATTATTTATTAAAAAATAGATTGGATCATTTTAACATATTGCTTCCCATAATGTTTTTGATATTAATATAAATGGAGTACTAACCTAATTTAACCTTACCTAATTTAAAATTATTAAAATGCAATGTAATTACATTAATTTATTAAAATAAAAAAATATAACTACGCGCATGCGCAGTAGAGTCAAGGCGTCGATGTGTCACAGGCGTCTACATATTACGCCACAGCATCAGTTCATTCGCAGAAGTCATACAGTGCACCCTTGTCAAACTCTTTTTAGTGTTTGCTTTTGAAACTGAATTTTTTTTCAGCCTAATTTGAACAAAGATGCCTCGTAATTGCGTGAACAGTGTAGATAACCTGTTCTGTTTGTGGAGAATTGACTTTTGCATCACAAAAGCGTGCTATAACCGCCGTGATTAGGAAAGCTTATCACCTTTATTTTGGCTGTAAGATTGGAGATCAGGACAAGAGCTGGGCCTCACACATATGCTGCAATACTTGTCTGCTGTATGTGATTTCTCTTTTTTGAGTTACCTTTCTTTCTGGTGTGAAGTCCTGGAAAAAATTAATCTCACACAAAAGTATTTGCAAACAGTTGGAATCAGCCTTGAAAAGTGCATTGTGAAGCTCCAAGCTCTAAAACTGTTTCTTGAAGATCAGCGCAATGAAATTGTGGAGAGGGCCATTCATTATGCAACTACAAAGTGTGAGGAAATGGACATTTCTATGGAGAGAAGAGGGAGAGTAAAGCTCTGAAAAAGGATGCCAGGAGAGATGGCAAAGGATGCTGGTCTCACATTGCCAGAGGAAGTAAAAAGGGCTATGTTTGAATGTCTTAATCGCTTTCATCAAGAATTGGAGATTCGTTCTAAGGCAATGGATCAAATTCTGTCAATCTTCGCTGTTATTCAGCCAAACACTTTGGTTGTTGCAACAGAAGAAGAACTTCGGAAGTATATTCCAAATTTGACTCAGATTTTCGATGGATTCTCTGATGAAGATATCAGTGTGGAAATTGGACGAATTCGGAGGCATTTGGAGGCTGCCAAAATCAGCGTTGAAGAGGCAAAGAAATGGACAGCATTGCAGTTTCTGAAGTTTATTGTGAAATGCGATTTTTGTGAATCTTTGCCAAGCTTGTCACTGTGTTTGAGATTTTTTTTTTACTGTCTGTGTGTCTATTGCTTCATGTGAAAGAAGTTTTTTCAAATTCAAATTGATAAAAAATTTCTTTCGTTCGACCATGAGTCAGACAAGATTGACAAAGCCGGCTTTACTTTCAATTGAACATGAATATGGAAAGAAGATGAATTTTGATGAGGTCATTGATCAATTTGCAGAAATTAAGGCTCGAAAGCAGAGACTGTTAATCCTCTCTAATTACCTTTGAAGAATAGGCTGAGCGTTGAGACTGGACTTCCTGTGTTTTTTGTATAAAATAAAATGCAGTATTACCTGCTCACTGAATTTTTAATGTCCTGCATTTTTCTTATTTCCAATTTGCTTATGACAGTACTGTACTGTTTAAAAATCTACTTGCAAACATAATATATTTTTCTGTGTGTTTAAATTTTAAAATTATTTATGGGGGTGCCAAAGGAAGGATCCGCCCCGGGTGCCAAATACTTTAGGTGCGCCCCTGATTCATAATGGAACCTTATCTATACTAATAATTGTGACGGTCGAACTACCTGCGAACTTTCTTTGTTTCTTATGACCGGCCAAACCACTGGCCAGATTTGAATGAGACTTTTCGGGTAGGTGTAACTGAGGCCGGGCAAGAACATAGGTTATGTGACGTTGGCCTCCGAGGTCATCTGAGACAGCTGGAGGCCTCTGTATTCCGGATTGGTTGAAAGATGATATTTTTTAAGAAATTTGCGATTACATGAGGGTATCAAAATCAATAAAAATTAGTGGTGTACTGATTTATCGGCATTGGCAGAATTGGCCATTTTTGGGGGCATTGGCATAGGCCAAATTTAGCTGATTCTCTTACTGATTATTTGAAATTTTAAAATTTTCATTACAAAACAAAATCTATATTTATAGAAAATTGAACACTAAATCACACTTTGATAATTTATACTCATTTCAAAGTGTAATTGCATAAAAATATTTTACATTCACAAAAATGGCAAAGCATAATAAGTTAAGTTGTCCATAAATTTACATTTTCTCGACTAGCTAATCTCTAAATATTATAAATTATTGTAATGTAATTGTAATTGGTTGTGTAATGTCTATTTTTGGTTCAAATTCACTAGTATATAAAAAGTTGTATTATGGTAGCTGTTCATAGAGACTTGCAGTAATCAATGGAACCTTATTACTGCATAAGACTAGTAAACTACATGGAGTTCAACGCTGTGTACGATCATATTAATTGTTTATCTTTATGAACAGACATTATACTATAATTACCTGTATGTCAATGAATGCACATTCAATTGTCCTTTAGATATATATGTCTGTGTTATATGTTGTTGGACTCGGTTGTCCCCTCTCCACTCCACCTTCCCCCAGTTGCATGGGCGTCGATTGCGGAGAGGGACGCAGGGGACATGCCCCCCTCCCACTTTCGTGGATGAATTGCTATAAATGCTAACTATTAATGGCACCTAATAAGACGTTATATGTCGTATTATATGCAAATGTAATTGTAATAGCAATATTATAAATTATTGTCATGAACACCAGTGTATATTTATCGTGCAAGTTAGCAGTCAATTTGCAATTTAATAATTGCACGTAGCATTTGTGTGTTCTTGGTCATTAAGTACGGGAAATGGAAATATGTTAAATAAACGGTTTTGCTACGTATCATTTTCAATATCAAAGTGTGATCAAAGTGCAGTTTATTTGTTTTATATTTCACGAACATATTTTGTTATCAGCTTATGTACATTGACCTCTGTTGTCTACAGGTAATAAAAGATTTATTTCGGTTAAACATATGTGTGATATTATGTTGCATGAAAGGTTAACTATTATAAATAGTTTGTATTGCGTTTCTTATTTCTGCAAAAAAAAATATTTAAATAAAGAAAAACATAAAATGATTAAATACAATTGAGTTGTTTTGAACATGCTGAGAAAAATACAAAAAACGGGTAAATGGTAAATTACGACATTGATATATTACAGGCAACAGCTACTCAGAGTATTATTTGATTCGCTGTTTGAAGGCGAAGTGTCCCCCCCCACCACCACCATTATTTTAGAGCAATCGACGCCCATGGCCAGTTGGGGTACCTTGACTATCACTGCGGCGTTGCGACCCAGGGGCGTACCTAAAGTATTTGGCACCCGGGGCGGATCCTTCCTTTGACACCCCCATAAATAATTTTAAAATTTAAACACACAGAAAAATATATTATGTTTGCAAGTAGATTTTTAAACAGTACAGTACTGTCATAAGCAAATTGGAAATAAGAAAAATGCAGGACATTAAAAATTCAGTGAACAGGTAATACTGCATTTTATTTTATACAAAAAACACAGGAAATCCAGTCTCAACGCTCAGCCTATTCTTCAAAGGTAAATAGAGAGGATTCACAGTCTCTGCTTTCGAGCCTTAATTTCTGCAAATTGATCAATGACCTCATCAAAATTCACCTTCTTTGCATATTCATGTTCAGTTGAAAGTAAAGCCGGCTTTGTCAATCTTGTCTGACTCATGGTCGAACGAAAGAAATTTTTTATCAATTTGAATTTGAAAAAACTTCTTTCACATGAAGCAATAGACACACAGACAGTAAAAAAAAATCTCAAACACAGTGACAAGCTTGGCAAAGATTCACAAAAATCGCATTTCACAACAAACTTCAGAAACTGCAATGCTGTCCATTTCTTTGCCTCTTCAACGCTGATTTTGGCAGCTTCCAAATGCCTCCGAATTCGTTCAATTTCCACACTGATATCTTCATCAGAGAATCCATCGAAAATCTGAGTCAAATTTGGAATATACTTCCGAAGTTCTTCTTCTGTTGCAACAACCAAAGTGTTTGGCTGAATAACAGCGAAGATTGACAGAATTTGATCCATTGCCTTAGAACGAATCTGCAATTCTTGATGAAAGCGATCAAGACATTCAAACATAGCCCTTTTTACTTCCTCTGGCAATGTGAGACCAGCATCCTTTGCCATTTTTTTCCGGCAGAAATTAATGCGATATGCGTTGAAGTTAGGCACGTAGTATTAGTTTTAATTTTGTTGTTGTTTATAGACCTCCCGTTCAACCCCTCGATACCGAAACTAGATTTTACTCACTTCTTGGTAACTTCATTTACAATCGGAATAGTATAATTATCGGAGACTTTAACTGCCCTAATGTTAATTACGAGACTTTTACTGGTAATGAAGAGGGTTTGAGATTGATTGAGTTCATGGAAGATAATTTTTTACGACAGATGGTTACCGAACCAACGCGCGGTGACAATATTTTAGATTTGGTGATGACGAACGGCGAAAATATAGTCGAAGGTTTAGAAGTAGGCGAGAGTTTAGGATGTAGTGATCATCAAATTTTTAGGTTTAAGGTATTGATAGAAAACACTAAGGATAGTAACGTAATAGAAGTCCCTGATTTTCGTAGGGCCAATTTTGATAATTTTTCGGATAGGATGAGAGTAGTGGACTGGGATAACTTATTTATGGGTAATGACACAAATTTGCATTGGGAGGCGTTTAAAGAAAGTTTTATGAATACTGAAAGGGAGTTTATTCCTCGTAGGCCCAAGCGCACTGGAAATCATGGTAGGCCCAAGTCGTAGACTAGGGAAATAGGCGAGTTCATAAACGAGCGTAAGAGAGCGTATAGACTTAATAAGCACAATGGCACGGCAGCTAACGTTAATAGATATATCGAGCTTAGACGTCAAGTTAAAAGATCAGTTAGGAATGCTAAGCGTAATTTAGAGATACTTATAGCTGCGGATAGTAAACATAATCCAAAAAAGTTTTTTGAATACGTCAATAATCGTAAGCCGATAAAAGATGACATGGGCCCTCTTAGTCCGGTAGCACAGACCCTGATTTTACTGGAACCCTGCATTGTTTGTTATAAAGCAAATTTTTACATATTTTGAAAGCTTATACCACCCCATTCAAGAATCCATCGGGTGTACACCTGACCCCCGCTTGGCTTTTTCAATATGGCCGCCATTTTCCAAGATGGCCGGCGAAACTGAAAAATCCCATATCCTGGTCAATACTTGATGGATTTTGATGATCTTGGTGTCATTTCTAGGGGTTTTTAGGATGACGAGTCGATCTGGAGGGGTTGCAGATACTTTGGGAGTCGTTTTAACCCACATTCGTCAATACTCAAGGTCATTGGAGGTCAAACGCCCCCCGAAATAATGAATATCCCATATCCCTGGCAGTCGTGGAGATATTTTGGTGATCTTACTGTCGTTTTTATGGTTTTGGGTGAGACTGAGTAGTTCTATAGGGTTTAAAATGAAATCAGGGATTATTTTCCCCATGGTAAGATGAATTCCAATATGTCTAATTATTCCTCTTATGAGCAAACGCGAACTTGACTTGACCCATGTATTCTCAAAAGAGCTTGCGGCATACCCACCCGCACTGTTCCAACCAGATGGCTTAATGAGAACTGCAGTTAAGTCCGCATTGAAGCAGAATTTGGGAGTGGAAACATCCTCTCAAACATGGGGTCGACCAACAGTTGTTATCATGGATGTGTCAGCTGTTTTGTGCACAGTCGACTGGCCTGCTAGTGGCACAGTTGCTACATTTATCCAAACCTTCAAAGTATGGCTACCGAAACATCTTTCTCATGCATCTGTAGTACTAGCTTTTGATCGCTACTATGATTTCTCTCCGAAATCAAGCACTCGGGCAATGAGAAGCAAGAGCAGCAGAGTTCATAAGCTGGACCTCAACACCCCATTGCCTACAAGAGACGCTGTTCTCACGTGCACCGCGAACAAGGAGCAACTAAACAGGCTGCTCTGTGAGCAAATCCTTGCTGACAGTGAGTATTTCGCAGCTGTAACCAACACCATGAGCTAGTGCTTGCAGGATGGCAGACCATACCGACTTCCATTGTGTGAGGCAGGAGTCGAGCAGCATTGGAGCTCTCATCATCTCATGAAGAGGCTGACATGATAATAACACAACACGCTATCGCACAAGCTGAGAAAGATTCTGATGCCCGCATCTCCAGCTCTCTCTCATTTGAATCCTCTTGTGAAGAAGCTTCTTGTGTTTGCCCTTCAGATTCACCAGGCTGAATATCTTCAGGACTTTCTCCTATTGCACTTGATGTTGAAGGCGTCACATACTTCAAAATTGATCCGGACATTGCCTGAGCCACCTCTTCTCTTGCCTTCTTCATATTTCTTTGTTGGAATCCCTGGGTCGATTTCGCTTCATAGTGGATGTTTTCTGCAAAATTTTAAAATCAAAAGGTATAAAGCATGAACATAAGTGCAAACACGACTCCTAAAAAAGCAGAAAACTATGAGCATTACTCACAAATAACTAGACCACTGACAAAATGAAAATTAACAATATGTCCAGTTAGTAAAGAAGTAAAAAAAATTTATTACAACAGAAAAGCTTCAAACAAGTGGTTCTCAAACTTTTTCGAACCAGATACCCATTGAGTTATCAGATTATCAACCCAGAGAAGCAGAGACAATTAATTATCAATGCCAATGCATTAACACTAATTCAATATAGTATGGTATAATGCTACCTATTATAATTTATATCATTATTTAATAAGCAGTTAGCATTAACAACATAAGCACACCGGACAAAAAATTAGTCGCCCCTAATAGCACCGATAGTAGGAAGTTCAAGGTCACACAGAGGGCGCTGATGTAGCATTGGTAAGTGACAAGTAGCGGTGACGTAGCACACAGGATCAGATCTGTTTCGTGAGGTGGTGAAGAACAAAGTGTGTGTTGGATATAGTCTGCAAAATGGGTCGTGAGGCAGACGTTACTCAGTGGCAAAAAGGAGCCATCGTGTTTGGCAGAGCCCACGGACACAAAATGTCTGAAGTAGCCCAATTTGTTGGTGTGTCAACGCGTACTGTCCAGCGAGTTTACAAAGAGTGGTGTAGTTCGCAATCAACTGACAATCGACGGCGTAACTGTGGCCGGAAAACAATTCTCGACAATAGGGGCCGCCGCCATGTTTCTCGTCTAGTAACTGCAAATCGTTTTCAAACCAGAGAACAATTGCTCCAAGAAACCAATGAGGTTCTCCAGCGACCAATTTCCGAACGGACATTGCGACGAGAACTGCATGCGATGGACATCTGGAGCAGGGTACCACGGAAGAGGCCGCTGTTAACAGCAAGTCACAAATTGGCACGTTATAAATGGGCTCAGAGGCACAAAAACTGGACTGCGGCAGATTGGAAACGTGTAATTTGGTCCGATGAGTCCCGTTTTTGTTTGTTCTCCAATGATGGGAGGCGACGAGTACATCGCAGGTCCAATGAAGCCTTTAATCCTGAATGCGTCGAAGGTGTTGTTCAGGCTGGAAACAGAAAGTGAAGCGCAGGAATAGACACCCACGGACTCTGGCGGAACTTCGGGACCGGCTGATGAACGAGTGGCAGCAAATCGATGTTCAGTACATGCACAACCTCGTAGAGTCTCTGCCTCGCCGGATTCGTGCGGTTATCAAGGCCAGAGGCGCCGTCACACGTTATTAGGTACATTCTGAGAGGGGTGACTAATTTTTTGTCCGGTGTGCTTATTAAATATACAATGATACTACACTGGACATTGTAAAATTGTTGAACTTGACTAAGCCAATAAGCATTAGTACTAATTCAATATAGAATAGTACCGTAGTTGTTGATGTAAATCTGAAACGGTGTTTACTATCAAGGCCGTTTCTGGCCATTAGGGGGCCCTAAACAGTATACCCATTTGAGGCCACACCCCTCCATACACAAACTCACGCCTTACTACATCACCTCAGCACACACATGTAAAATATGGCTGTGTTAATAAAAAACAATTATGAAACAATTTTAATGAAACATTTATGTCCAAAACAACAAATATGTACTTTCAGAAGACAAACAGAAAAAATACTCTTCATGAAATTCCTGAAAATTAGCTTATACATTATTTAGAATAAATGACACAGAACTATGTATAAAAAATAATGCAATTATCAACTACCAAACAATTACTAACTCTACGATACAATCGTGTAATAGCTAACAGTTATACAGAACAGTTTGTATCTTCAAAATTTTTGCCTCCTAGATTTTTTCTGGGCGAAATCATCATATGAAATCTCACTGCCAATCTCTTAATAATTAGTAAATTAGTGAAATAATGTTTTACAATACTAGAAAAATTAAAGTTAAATAATATATCATAGAAATAAGATCTCAAGTTATTTACACATAACGACCAAAACGTTTCGTTTGTCTCCGTTTTATCACATTTGTCTCATACAAAAAACTTTAATTAATACGACAATAATAATAATAATAAATAATAATAATAACAATAAGGATAATAATAATAATAACAACAATATTAATAATAACTTCAGCTGTATTCCTATTCTTGCCCACTGAGCTATGACCTGGAAGCCTGTCTAGGAGCCCCTAAGTAGCAGCGGGGCCCTAAGCGACCGCTTAGTCTGCTTATGTCAGGAAACGGCCCTGTTTACTATATTAAGTATGTAAGCATTAACACATCTCCATGCAGTCACATCATCACCCTCTCTGTCTTAACATCACCATGTAGTTGCATTAAAAAATCATGCAGTCATATCACCACCACCATCGTAAGATCACCACATAGTCATCATAAAAAAACTCACTCAGTCATACACATCATCGTTACTGCAGTAGTCATGGTTGTAGGAAAAAAGTCAAGTCTAAAGTTTAGTGCAAAGTGTGACTTTCCTGTGTCTTTTTCTGATAACCAGTAGTCACAGGGACCACCATTCATAAACATGAGTTTCTATAACATCACGACGATGCATTTACCGGGTATTATAACATCACAACGATGCATTTATAAACACTTAAACATCACTATGATACCACATTGTCAAAAATTACTGGACACTGGTATAAGTACCATAATATTGTTATAAACACCAGCACTTTATGCTTCATCATAATTATTTAATGAAACATACCTCATGTATGTGGAGTCACAGTGTCAAGTGAACAAGACTTGGAATGTCAGTTGCAGCCAGCTGGCTATGCTCAACAAACTGATGACTAAAACGTCAACAAACGTTCGCCTTTCGATGTAATTTTTATCAAATATTTAATTTTTCGTTTGTAAATTTTGTATTGCCAATAAAAGTAAAATTTATTTTATAGTGGAAATTAACATTAAGCTGTTGTAATAGTTTGAACATTTTTAAATTTTTTTCTTACTTTGGTGAATTTTTCATTTGGTTTGAAAACTTGTACTGGTATTTCAACTCTCCCGATGGCACCCCCCTCCTGGCTGTCACCCGGGGCGGACCGACCCCCTCGCACCCCTCTTAGTACGCCAATGACGTTGCCACATGGACGTAGTTGCCTGTGAGGCGAGGAACATTACATATGCGGGCAACTGTACATATTGAAAGATCAATATGGGAACACTGACCACTGGAATCAGAGACATAAGTAGGTTGTCCATCATTTAAGATACATAAACCATGATCATCCACAAAGTCAGCAATAAGTCTTCCCTTACTATCAAAAGTATCAGAGCCCTACATGAAGTGATGAGCATTAAAATCTCCCAATATGAGGAAAGGGGATGAAAACTATCTGACAAGTTGGAGATGATCCTCAACTAAAGAAAAATTCGAAGGAATGTAAATTGACAATAGACAAAGTGGTTCCACTCAATTGTACCGTGACACTAGTAACTTCCAGGGGGGAATTGATATCTATTTTGGTGGAGAAGCAAGAATCATGAACCAGAAGAGCAACTCCACCACCACGTTTATTTCTATCCTTTCTATAAAGGGTAACTCAGTAGTAGCGTGCTGAGCACTATTGGCGCCCAGGGGCAAACTTAACTTGTGGCGCCCGGGCGCCCCCCTCCCCCATTGCCAACTTGAAAAATAAAAAAAATATTTTCGATGAACAGTACATGGTTTATTTACCGTTTATGTATTTACAAACTAATCTTTTTGGCTTTCAAAGTAGCAAACTTGTCAATCACATCATCAAAATTTAGAAGTTCCAATGTTTTTCTCTCAATGCTTAACTGAGCTAAAGCACTAAGCCGATCTTGTCCCAATGATGCGCAGAAGTAAGTTAAAATCAGTTTCAGCTTACTGAATGATCTCTCACAGCTGGCAATGGAGACTGCAGTTGTCAACAATATTTGAAGAGCCACTCGTAGATTTGGAAAGACATGATGAATGTCAACAGCTGCTTAGGGCTGGTCACTTTGACATATTGACGAGCTGACAAGAGTATTTTGCAATCCTCAGCTTCAACATACAAGTCACTGCCATTGATATCCCCATCGTAAAATGTGGCAGCATTGTCACATTTCTCTTTCAGGGTAGCACTGTTCAAGCCTCCGAGCTTCTGCACATCAAGGAGAAATCCAAATTTGTTATCCAACTCCTTCAACCGTCTGAATCTGTCACACATTTCCATGTTCAACCGATCAAGCACAGTTTTCATGACTCTGGAAACTTCCTGTTTCGCTGACAACCCTGCATCTCTGGCCAATTCTCCAGGCATAATTTTCCGTCTTCTTCTTCGCATAGTTTCAATTGGAACATCCCATTCTTTGCAAAGTTCTTCTCCTTTCTCAACAGCCTCTGTGAGAGTCTGATTGATTATTACAGACCTTTACAAGTTTACGTAGATAATTAACTAAATGCCAGGGTCACCAGCGCCCAAATGCTAGATTGGCATCCAGCACTGCGGCGCAAAATTAATTTTAATAAAAGAAGGGAAGGACTGATTATAAAATCATCAATATGAATTTTGTATTTTATTGACAACAATTAATAACTATATGCAACAATTATTTATAAATGCAAAGAGGATTTTTACCCGTAACAACTTTGATGGACATATAAATGCGAGATTAAATAATGGCCCGTTTAGCTAATATATAACAGTCTGCAAATAATACTGATAATAATAATAATAAATATGTAATAATACAAATAATAATAGTACAAATGATATGTAACACTAATAGCCACAATGACAACCTTGTCTGCAAAGAGACAGACAAGAATACTGTAAGTGATATTTCAGAGAAAAAGAATAATAAAAATGGCAAAAATTAATAATTAATATACATATGCTATATAGGCCCAGTAACCTGTGGATGCTAAATTACAGTTGATTCTCATTATGGGATTGTGTTAAGTTGAATGGGAAAACTAAGGAAGTATGTAGGCCACCTGCTAAGAAAATACATGAAACATAATAGGCTTATATTATAAAGTAAAATATACTAAGAAAATTAATAGGCAGGCCTATGCCTCTTCAATATAATAGAGCTGAGGTTAATCTAAAACAAAGGCTACGGTAGGCCTCAGCTAGGCTAGTTACAATTTGGCTTTTGTAGGCCACCTGCTAAGAAAATACATGAAACATAATAGGCTTATATTATAAAGTAAAATATACTAAGAAAATTAATAGGCAGGCCTATGCCTCTTCAATATAATAGAGCTGAGGTTAATCTAAAACAAAGGCTACGGTAGGCCTCAGCTAGGCTAGAGTTACAATTTGGCTTTTGCCTAGATAGACCTAACTTAGCCTAAGGTAATTTATTGTATGAATTGTACAGGAATATTTATAGTATGAATCTTACAGTACTAATCACAAACACTATAAGGCTTGTTAATCTCTGCAGTATGCGGTATTGCATACAGATATGCAATAGTAAAGAATATAAACATTATAAATAGGAACTTACCACGAAGAACCTTTGCTTGCTGGCGCCGTGTTTTCAAATAATAAAATGTGTAAACGCGTCCTTTGTGTTGTTGTACATAAGCTTGTTTTTACTATACAATTTTACCAACAAGCCAAAATAATCCTTAAAAGCCAATTCATGTCTAGTCACACCACATTGAATGCTTAAGAATTAAATTTGATCACTGGACATGTTTAACTTGTATTTATTTATTTATTTAGATTTAAATATTTCACTCATGCCAATTTGTGGCAGTTTTCACTAATAAAAAATAATCTTGTGGTGCAAGGCACTACACCTCCTTCACGCTCTTCAGTGAGGTTTTCTTGCAGGGCTTTGATGTCCAAGTATGCATCCTGAAAGTTCATTGTTGGGTCTTGCAATCGCTTTTGTACTCGGTTGATCTTGTTCAAAACCGGATTCCAGAAATGCAGCAAAGTCAAGAAATTGAAGGACATAATAGCATGTTGTAGTTGAACTGCCTCTTCTCTTGTTTCAGGTGTGCTACTTTCATCTTCCCCAAATTTCTCGAACAGTTCCAACAGAGGCTCAATCCCATGATGAATTGCTTTCATAGCATCAGCTCGACCACTCCAGCGAGTATCACTTTCCCGCTTCACTGCAATAGGTATCACTTTTTTCATGCGCTGCCAACGAAGCTTCGAACGAGAAAAGAAAGCATAGATGCTTTCAACTGTTCCAAAGAATGTCATGACAGTGGGCTCTTGGCTGGCAGCGTGTACGCCACACAAATTCAGGCTGTGGTTGTCACAGTTCACAAAAGTTGCTTTTGGACTTCGGGCAGATATTCTTTGTTGAACCCCAGAGAGATGGCCTGACATGACAGCTGCATTATCATGGCATTGAGATCGACGATCTTGGAGGTTGATTCCATCTGTCTCCAGTCTTTCAACGATACAACGCTCGATGTGTGATGCAGTTTTTCTGTAAATATGAATAAAGCCAAGGAAGACTTCCTTCACTTCAACAGTCTTCTTGTCAAAATCGATGTCCACATACCGAAAAACCTATGACATTTCCTCTCTATGACCTAGGTCAGGCGTAGAGTCAAATAACATTCCATAGTACTTGTTCTTGCGAATGTCTTGGAGAAGTTTGTTTTGAAGAGAAAGAGCAAGAAGTTGAATGAACTCATTCTGTATCCGGGGCGACAGATATTCTAGATGCTGCTTCAGGTTAGGATCATAATGTGACACAAGGTTAAGCAATGATAAGAAATTACCAACGTTCATGTCTGTCATGAGTTCCAGCTTTTCTACATGACCACGGAGTGCCAAATTTTGGCAGACCAAAAACTTGATGCAATCTAAAATACGTTTAAAAACCTGCCTCCAGTTCTCTTTTTCCTTGTTGATTTGTTCTTCAAGACTGGCGTCGATAGTCGCCTTTTCTTTTATTCGTCTTTCGGTCTTTCCAGGTTCTGAAGGCCAGTCTGTGATTCACACTGTTTTCATCAGCAGAAACCTTTTCTGTCTTCTTTCAGCTGTTGAATCCTTGAACCAGTTCAATGAAGACCGAGTGTTAAGAAATTTAACAACCAGTACGGCGTACATTTTTCTAGTGTATTTTGGTGTGCTCTATTCAAATATAACTTTCATTTCTTGTGCAAATGAACAGAAATACGTGTTTGGGCCATGCAATGACAATGGTATTTCTGTTCATTTGCACAAGAAATGAAGGTCATATTCGAACAAAGCACACCAAAATACACTCGAAAAATGTATTTTTGACTACATTTTATACTCGCACAATAAAGCATAACCTAACATGTTCATGTTACGAGATCTCGTAAACGACGCATTACCACAGGAAACGTGCAAAACATCTCAAAATTAACCAGAAAAGTTTGCTCCCGTCATTTTCGTTTAAACTAACGAAAATATCACGACTTAACCTAATCAGTCATCAAGGGCATACAGTTGACCTAACCGGGCATTCAATTAACCTAACCGGGTATTCAATTAATCATTTAATTAATCATCTAGGGCACATGACGAATCAAGTTCTCAAAGTCGAAACCACACGAACGGCACGTCATAATTCTATCACAAACACCCCTAAACTGAATCCAATTAGAAAAAAAAATAGCCAGAACAGAAACCAACAAACTAATTAAGTCGCAGAGTGACATGACGTCATACCATCCCCGACTACAAATACACTAAATATATGTTATATATATATTTATATTATTATTATTATTATTATTATTATTTTCTACAATAGTTTGTACAAAAAATGAGTGACAAATTTGAATAAAGCGACTAAAACTACATCCTAAAAAGTTATTTTGATTTACAGGTTCAGCCCATGTCATTTAATACATATTGATCGAGTAGGGTTATAATTTTACCTTGTTTCCATATGTCAGGAATAATACAGTGTTGACACATGGAAACAAGGTAAAATTATTACACTCCTCAAACCAAACAAAAATCCAACAGGCCAGCTTCCTATAGACCCATTACTTTACTATGCACTCCTTCCAAAGTAACAGAAAGACTAATCTTACAAATCACTAACCCACTCATATCAGGGTGGAGCTGATCAGCTAAACAACATTAACAACAACAGCAGATGAACGGTGAGCGTGAGCCACCAAATGAAAGATCAAAATGGAATCTTTTGCTGCATCTGTCGATGCAGGTAATTTTATTGTGACTTTTGTTTGAAAAAAATTTTGGTAATTATTCGTTTTAGTGCTTTTCCTCCTTTCTGAACCAAAACACATTTTCCTGGTGTTTTGTGGTGTAATTTGTTCAAATCTGAACTTCGTTTCTTTGGGAAATGAGCCGTTTTTGAGAAATTTTAAAATTGAAAATTTCTCAAAAACGGCTCATTTCCTAAAGAAACGAAGTTCAGATTTGAGCAAATCACACCAAAAAACACCAGAAAAATGTGTTTTGGTTCAGACCTAACCTAACCTAAACAAACCTAACCTAAACTGACCTAACCTAACCTAAACTGATTGGGTTTTGTTGCCAGACCGTAATATCCAGCTTTTCACGTCTTTCCAACAACGCTCAATATTTTGAATGTGAATGGTTGACTGTCCAGTGAATGTAGCCTAGATTTCCAAGTTGAGAATACGCACGCCACTCGTCGGAATAGATTGTAGTCCCAGGCCTAATATGTTGCTGGATCAGGCGAACAAGAGTTGTTGTGTCTCTCTGAGGAACCGCAAACAACAGTAGTTTTTTGGAACTGCGTTCCAAGGTACCAAAAACCCAGGCAATCACAACCTCGGCAAACCAAAATGAAAAATGAAAACCAGACTGAAAAAGCATTCTTAAATGAGTATGCATTATGAGAGATTCAAAATGTACGTCTGTGATTGGTTGGATAAGGTCACGTGAAACAAAAACGATTTTTAATTGGTTGTTTTGACCTATGTTTCCTATTTTGCCACGAGATGTCTCCCCATAAAACTGGAGAGGGCGACGTTCGTTAAAATTTTAACAGCGTTAAAAGCTAAATACTCGGTCAATGGCCTATAATGGCTACTTTTTACGTCTAAATTTAAATTTTTTTTTTTTTTCCATAAAAAATAATTATTATATTTCCTTGATTTTTATCAGTTTCCCTGAGGTTTCAAGGTGTCCTGAATATGAATTTATATGTTAAATTGTCATAGAATGTCTCTATCGAAAACGAACAAAGCATTAAAACGAATATTAACCAAAATTTTATGTCCATATTTTTACAATAGTTTAGAGCTTGGTACTCTAACATATGTTGGATGTAATCCAGGTTAAATTAAGCCGAAGCTAAATAGATGAGGTAGCTAGCCTACTAAAGCAGCAAAGTTCTAAACATGCATTAAACTTCAATTATCATTTATCATTTAACCCAAGATTAGGGTGCATTAAACGCCCCATGATTTTCAAAAAGTTGTTGGATTTTAATGTCTATTCCCTCAAATGTTACACTTGTTGGTAGAAGTATGTATGCAAAAAATAAATCAAATCGGAGGTGGTCCTGGGTGGCCACCGGCCACTTTTATATATTTAGTAGTGATGCACCGAATATTCGGCAAATATTCGGTATTACTTATAATACTAATATACAAATATTCGGTATTACTATACTTACATTGATTGAAAGTTGAAAATGTATAAAACACAACGCCAATGTCACTACTCCAACTTTGCTCATTTCCGCAAATTTGGCCTCGCTTTGCGGTCACATTCAACCACTTGAAGAAGATTTTGGAAGTGGTCTTCTCCTCTTGCAGCTGAGACAAAATCAGTTGTGAGCTTTACTGCTCTCTCCGCAGGGTCATTCACAACATTTAACCCATCCACAATGGACTTGGCTGCCTTGAAGTGGTCATTGTTCTGCCAATTGTCAATATCCTCTGTTAGGAAGGTCATATCCAGGTGAAGAAGGTTCACTGTAAACCACGAGTCCTCGTTCACAAGATCAGCCAGGGTTGTCGCTTCTGTAATTTTTGGAAATGACGGTTTGCCATATCCAGAACCGTAGCGGTGTTTTGGAGTGCTTGGCATTTCATCTGGTTGTATGGCCAGTAACACATCTGCAAGGGCACGACGCTCCTTTTGAGGTACTGCATTGCTGAACAGTGCCAAAACAACCAGTTCTGGGGTTAAATACCACAAATGTCTATCAAAGGCTTTCACAGCGCTGACTGAAATGATTGAGTTGACAGCTTTATAGTTGAGCAGAGTCTTGTATAAGCACAAATCAAACCATGGGGCATTTGAAGCAGACTGACATATGAGCCACCAATCACAATAAATATAAACAACAAAAACAACAAACTCCTTCAGTTTTCCTGTTGATGTTGTGTTGTTACAGTTCCTCGAGGTAGTACAGAAATTTGCTCTTCAAGTAGGCATATTTTGATGGAATAAAGAATCTTTGACATCCACCTTGCTTTATGCATGGCCCCAGGTCTGTGGAGTGTTCCTTGTTTTGTGACATCATCATCGAGGACTACCTGGCAGAGTTGTGCATTTCCTTGTAGTCTTCCCTACAGTATGAAGCGCTTGTGCGGATTGTGCTTAAAACCTTGTTTTTGCAGGATAAAAGCAGTTGTTGTGCATCATCATTGTACATTGAAATGTCAATTTTGGTTAAACTTTCATCCTTTGCATGCGATATGCGTTCCCAATTCTTCTGGAATCTTTGGAACAAAGATGCTTCTGGAGACTTTGATGTCTCAATTTTGAGAGCGTCAAACACATGATCCAGGATTACCTCTCCAACATGATGGCGACATGCATACCACAGAAGAGCACGGTCCAGTTTTGATTGAATGGTAACACAGGCAGCTGTAACGTGTCCAGTGTTTGATGCTGTTGTGTCAAAACATAAGTTGACAACTGACTGTTTGCACTTCCATGAATGTAGAAACGTGTAAGTGTGCTCGGCAATGATGTCACCTGATGACATATCACTTCCACGAGGATATCTAGCCACTCCCAGTAGCTTTACATCAGTGGCATTCCCAACCAACACTGGCAATCTTTCTTCCTTGCCATTCTTGTTTGTGAGCGTATGCATCTGCTTGCCATCCCAGTGAAGTGTTGCAGCTGTTGGGGC
Organism: Bathynomus jamesi; assembly: GCA_023014485.1. NCBI lineage: Eukaryota > Metazoa > Arthropoda > Malacostraca > Isopoda > Cirolanidae > Bathynomus > Bathynomus jamesi. The sequence continues at coordinate 25,398 of JAJOZX010005348.1, read as the reverse complement.
GATCCAATTTTCTCGAATATCTTTGGCGATAGCACTTGTTATTGATCGTCGAGCCTTATCAGCAGTTGAATACGACTTGGCCACATGACGTGGATCACCTCCTGCCTCTTGAATTACAGCTTCGGTGAGCACAGCCTGTTGAACAGGAGTTATGTTTAGTCGAGTAGCAACAGACACGACTGAAGGCCTTTTCAGAATATCATGAGGAATAAAGGCAGACGTACCTGCATATGTTGATCTGTGGTGACTACGCTTCCTTTGAAGCTCTGGAATCGCCTCTTCTTCAGTTTCTTCCAAGCTATCTGCAGAGGCACTATCATCAGAGCATACAGAACTTTTCATCTCTTGTACACTGGATGATTCATGATGTTCTCGTCTTGAAGCTTCCGCTAAGATGCGTTTTTCTTTTCTACGATCTTTATCAGCTTTCTTCTTGTCAACACTACCAAATGAGGCTACTCTGTCAGATTTCATTGACTCTAAAAATGCTCTATCTTCCTCATTCTTAATGTTTGTCATTGCATCTTTTGTCCATACACCAAAGGTCTTATCAAGACGTTCATTCATGGATTGCAACTTAGCCAAAGTGTTTGGAGATTCTCTGCGAGAAATAGGTATTTGACGCAATTTGTTATTGTCATTAAGAAGGTCAAGTATTAGTTTGCAGCATTGATGGTCTGAAAGCATAGGAATATTTGCTTTAGTGTAGAATGTTTTCAGCTGGATAAGGACTATGCTGGCAGATTTCCATTTGAGTGGCTATTTGTTTGCCTTCACATATTTCTTTCTGGATGTGCCACATCACGCATCGAAGAACCTGCCGGCAAGTTGGGAGGCGGACTCCTGTCAATGTACCATCTCCTTCTGTAAGAGCATTGCCAAGACCAAAAATGGCACTTGCTAATCTGGTCTTCTTAGCTTCCATTGTTACAGCTTCCATTGTTTCTGAAAGACAATAAAGGATATTATTAGACTATAAGTGAAGTTTCGTTTATGGTACATGTTTTATGTAAATCACCCTTTAGGGTGCATCAAACGCCCTTAGGTTCTTGGATTTTAATGTCTATTCTCTCAAATGTTATGTAAATCACCCCTTAGCAACTCTATATTAAAAGAAACAATGTAAGTAGTCAACTGGTTGGTAAATAAAAAAAATAGATATTTTTACATAGCGCAGCCCCCGAAAATTGCCGCGAAAATATAAAAGTGACTGGTGGCCACCCAGGACCACCTCCGATTTAATTAATTTTTGGCATACACACTTCTAGCAACAAGTGTAACATTTGAGAGAATAGACATTAAAATCCAAGAACCTAAGGGCGTTTGATGCACCCTACCCAAGATTAGACTATGCAAAGAGTTAAATGCAGATGATTGTCTAAATTTTCAGTGGGGAATAAGAGTGCTAGTACAGAGTTTTGGGACTGGTTGTTATAACGTCATTAGGACATCGTTCATAGTAGCCTAAGCTTAATGTAATCCCTTACATAAGAACATAAGAAATTTTTATAGTGGGCACATTAGTATAGTTTTGTAAAAATTAGGGTAATTATATAGAAAACGGCGCAACCCGAAGTATGATGTAAAAAACATTTTATTAGGTCAATTTCGATGTGCTGAAGCCAAATCTGAACCATTTGGTGTGCAAATGCTTCAAATTAGAGTAAATGTTATTTATATTTTACTCTTATTTTGAAGCATTTGCCTAAAAAATGGCTAACAAATTAGGCTTAAGCACATGAAAACTAACCTAACCTAACCTAACCTAACCTAAGAGTAAAATAATCAAATCAACTTACCTTTAACTTAAACATTGGGAGGATACAACTTTGCCGCAGCTTTGAGGAAAAAATGAAGTCTCTGATCACTAGGGACATTATGTAAAAATAAATATCTAGCAAAATGATTTGATTATTTTACTCTTAGGTTAGGTTAGGTTAGATTAGATTAGTTTTCATGTGCTTAAGCCTAATTTGTTAGCCATTTTTTAGGCAAATGCTTCAAAATAAGAGTAAAATATAAATAACATTTACTCTAATTTGAAGCATTTGCACACCAAATGGTTAACAGATTTGGCTTCAGCACATCGAAATTGACCTAATAAAATGTTTTTTACATCATACTTTGGGTTGCGCCGTTTTCTATATAATTACCAAAATTAGTTATTGCCAATGTACAGGTAGTTTTTACATAGTGGAGCCACCTCGATGGGCCGAAGTGGCCCCTAGTGTGCACACTATAAAAAATTTCTTGTTCTTATTAGGGGCCACTTCGGCCTATCGAGGTGGCTCCACTATGTAAAAACTGCCTGTACATTGGCAACAACCAATTTTTACAAAACTAATTAATTATCAGTTTAAAACTAATTAATTATCAGTTTAAAACTAATTATAGAATCTCTGGATCCAGAGGATCAAAGTCATAATAAGCTACTATCCACAAATATGTTACACTCCATATCTATTTATAACTGACATGCAAATATATCAGATCCAAAGCATCCAGTCAATTTCATTACGGTACCCATCAATACCAGTACCTTGCTAACCAAAAATAAGTCATGGTCCATATCAATTGTGGATCAAGTTGCAATTTACAACCATATACATTACAATATATATACTAAGGAAGAAAAGTGTAGGTGTGGCTGTAAAGACTGTACAGTAATGTAGAAATGTGTGTGCACCCATTTTGGGTCTCCCATTTAAAGGTGTTTGTGGGGCAAGTGAAAATCATGAGTTTTTCAATACCTCACAGTACTATCGGGGGCAACGCTCGGCAGAGGAATCTCTTTAAATGGGGTGTGTAAGGACAGAGAGTATCCCCTAACCCAAGATGCTGCCTCCCTATATCCCACAACACCTGTGTTGAGCTGTGGGATCTATCACCCAAATGCACATAATATATATGAAATAAACTTGTACCATTCATGCAATAAAAATGGGCTTAAACACTATCACGAAATGTCCCTTGCAGACATCAAACTATCCAACCTTCTTTTGAAAGAATCAAGTGTATCTGAAGTCACTACTACTTCTGTCAGACTATTCCAAAACTTAATTACTCTGTTTGTAAAACTGTTTTCTTAAATTTATTCTACATCTTGGCTTAAATAATTTCATACTATGACCTCTAGTCTGGTTATTGTGATCTTTAATGAAAAGCAACTCAAAATCTATCTTATCCACCCCTTTTATCATTTTATACACCTCTATCATATTATGGAAAAAACCATAACATGGTATCATATGTGGTACCTTTATTTCATAATTAAATATAAATTATTAATTAATTGAATTAAATATCTATACAAAATTGGCTCGGGATTGGCGACAAAGCCTAATGGGAATGAAATGATTGCCATACATACATAGAAACCGTATGTAGGCATCGGGTCTGTACAACCACGAGAAACCTTCATTTATATCACGTGAACCAAATTTTCCATTTGCTAACCCATGCAAAATACAAGGGAGAAAGAGTCAATAACCTTTGCAAAATCAGCAATTTATACGAAAATATGAAGATATATTAAAGGAACGGCTCTCAGGGCTGTTTATGTTACAGCGAACGCTTTAAACAGGGAGGATGTGTTTTTGTTTTCCCTAAAGTTCTGAGTGAATTCCTTATAATAAAATTAATACATAAAATAGGATAGGCCTATCCCCAGAAGTGTCTATAACTCTATATTGTGACAGCCCATATTTATTACAAGATGTTAACTCATTGCGTAACTCCATCATGGCGGCCCTACACTGAAAAAGATTGTAAGGCCCTGCATCGAAGCAAACTAAGATCCATCAAAATTAAGGTGAGGCAATTTCATTTTCATTCTAATATTAGGCGTCTAAAATCCTGACGCTAAAATTACCATAAACAATTAAATATAAAGAGGTCCTTTAAAGACCTACATATTCATAGCTCTCTAACGAAAAAATATAGGGCTTTTGTCATTCACTCTCCACTGAAATCTGCTGGACATTTCCAACAGATGAGGGTAACAGGCAATCAACCCATAGCTCTATATAGTTTTTCATACATATCACCCCTTAACCTTCTCCTTTTTAATGAGAACATGCTTAGATACGCCAGTCTTTCCTTATATGTCAATTGTCTTAGAGGTGGGATCATTCTTGTTGCTCATTTCTGTACTTTTCTAGTTTTTCAATATCTTTTATCAAATAGGGACTATTAAATTGAATGTAGTATTCGAGGAGGGGTCTCACAAAACTCTCACATATGAAATGTATAATTGCTTTATAATACTAGATGATTTGTATTCAATGTGTGTGTGCATGAGATTGAGTCTAGCATTTGCTTTATTTCTGATTACCATACAGTGATTTGAGGGTTTAAGTTCATTAGTCACAGTGACACCCAAGTCTTTCTCTTTATCATCATTTTTAATCCAAATTCCATTCATATTGTATTCAAATTCTAGATTTTTTGGCCTAATATGCATAACCTTGCACTTATCAACATTAAATTTCATCTCCCACTTATCTGCCCAGACTGTTCCTCTGTGTAAGTCTTTTTGTATTGTCATTGCTCTTGCTACTGACTTAACATTATGGCCTAATTTCATATCATCAGCAAATTTTGAGATTTTATATGATAGGCCCTTCTCTAGATCATTTATATAGGTCTACAACAAAAAGCAGAGGTCCCACACAGACACCTGTGGGACTCCGCTCAATACGGGTCTCCAAGTAGACTTATTTCTATTTAGATGAACTCTGTTTTCTGTCTCTCAGCCATTCCTCTATCCAGTCAGCTATATGACCTCTTATACCATGGGCTCTAACTTTTACCAACAATCTCGCATGAGGAACAGTATCAAATGCCTTTGCAAAATCTAAGTACAGGAATACCCCACTTTACGAATTATTCCGTTCCTAGTGCCCGTTCGTAAAGCAGGTGTTCGTAAAGCAGAACATTATTTCCCATACATATAATGTTATATTTTGGGTTACGTTTTTTTCTTAAAAAATCGAAAAAAAAAGTTTATAAAACAGCAAATTTTGCAGAAAAAAATGTTTATTAACATAGAAATGAAAGCAATGAACAAAGAAATAATACAAACGAAAGTAATGAACAAAGAAATATAATAAAAATGTAAGCAATGAACAAAGAAATAGTACAAAACATTACATATGCAAATTTAGTTTTCATTAATAGATGCGTCAGTAGACATGCTTTTGGATTCGTTTCTTCTGATCTAACGTCACAGTCTTACTATCACTCTTTCATTTTGCATAATTGATGATGGGTACTGTAATTGCAATGTACGAAAAGAATACGTAATAGAGTACAGTACAGTATGGTATGCGCGACGTAAGCATATTATTTTTGTCTTAAAATCGAGCTAACTAAGCACTGCTGTAATGCAGAATATTAGATTGTGGTATGCGCGACGTACGCATTTTATTTTTGTCTTTTATATTTCTTCATTTAATTTTTTATTTAGCGCAAATACAATTTCGTAAACCCGGGATTTCGTAAAACGAAGCATCGTAAAGCGGGGTATTCCTGTATACTCTATCTACTGGCTCTTTATTGTCCAAATGCAATAGGACTCCATCCTAAAATTCAATCAAGTTGGTTAGACAGGACTTTCCATTTCGAAAGCCATGCTGGCTATCATTTATAAGGTTGCACTCTTCAAGGAACTCGGTAACTTTACCTCTAATGATACTTTCGAGTAATTTGCAAATAATGGAGGTGAGGCTGATGGGTCTGTAGTTTTTTGCCAAGTTTCTATTTCCTTTTTTAAAGATTGGAGTCACATTTGCTTTCTTCCAATCCTCTGGAATTTCAGTACATATCAATGATTTATTAAAAATAATTTCTAGTGCCTGTGCTATATTCTTTTTGGCAGCTTTTATGACTATTGGATGCATTTCATCTGGCCCTAGCAATTTTTCCATTTTTAATTTATCTATTGCTTTTAGGATATCTAGTTTTGTTACCCTTAATTCATTTATTTCTCTATCTTGTCCTGGTAGTATAAGATCAGGAATATTATTTAAATTTTCATTTGTGACTACTGATGAGAAGTATTTGTTTAGTTCTTCAGTTATTTCAAGATCATCATCTATATGGAGGGGGTCAATTTTCTTTTTCACTCTACTTTTCAAATTGAAGTGACTGAAAAATTTCTTAGGATTGTTTTTTGAATTCTTGGCTAGGCTTTTTTCCAGGTCTCGTTTGCTTTCTTGCAATGGCTTCTTTTACTTTTATATATTTTGGAGTCTGTGCCATTTTTAGTTCTTTTGAATTTATGAAATGCTCTTGTTTTTTCTCTGATTACTCTTTTTACATTGCAGTTTATCCAAGGTTGTTTTTTATTTTTTCTAGTTCTGATTTTACACTGTGGGATATACTTCCTTTGTATGTTCATTATTATACTTTTAAATTTTTCCCACATACTAGTTACTCTCTGTTCAAGCTGTAGAATATCTGTCCAATTTATTAGACACGGATCATTTACTAGTCTATTTATATTTCCTCTTTTAAAATCTGGAACTTCTACTTTATTTTCACTAGGTCTTGAATTACAAACAATGTTAAACCAAATGATACAATGATCACCTGAACCTAGTGTTTCTGAAACTGAGATATCCTGGAAGGTATCTGGATTATTTGTTAGAATTAAATCTAGAATGGCATTGGCCCTGGTTGGCTCCTTTACTGGGTTAAACCCTTCTCAATTATACAGTCTAAGAATCTCTCATTACTTTCTGGTGTTTGTAATATTTCCCAGTCTATATGCTTATAATTGAAATCTCCAACAATAATAATATTGCTTGTCATTGCTTTATTTATTTCATCAATAAGTTTATTTTCTACATACTTATTTTCTTCTCTACTTTTGGGGATTCCTCCAACTGAACATCCCTCAGGTGGTCTATAAATACCCCGTATCCTGATTTTCCTAGCATTTTTATGCCCAATATCTATCTATACAGATTCAACTGTTTCTTCTTTACTGGAGGTAACTTCAACTGGATTCAGATTTGTCTTGGCATAAATAAATACTCCGCCACCCTCTGAATATTTACGTTCATAATAAAAAAGTTCATAGCCATCAATTTCATAAGTAATGGTATTATCTCTCTCACTAAATAGACTATTTGGTATCATACTGAATTTTGTCCGTTTCAGTGACAATCATAACATCTGGATTTTCAATACCTATGTATGCCTTGAATTAATTTATTTTATCTCAAATACTTCTTACATTTACATAGAAAAATGACAAAGAACCCTTGAATATTTTGCTTGTAATTTAGTCTGGTTCTTGTTCTGTGATGGTATATTATTTGCATCTCTCTCACTTTCTTTGTTGACCTTTTTCTTTTGAGTTTTGATTATACTTTTTATTAGTTTGTTATAAAGAGTATTGGTATCTGTACTAATTTGGCCTATTCCTTTGGCTTTTAGTCAATTATATGATACAATCTTTGATAGTAAATCAGTCCCTTTACTATTAAGCCTACTATTTATATACAGGCTTGTTGAGTACCACTTATTCTCATGTATCCTGGGAATTATACCTGTGGTAGATGTTTTAAGGTTAGGTCTCTGTTCCTTTAACTTCGTTAATAGCTGTTTATATGACTCCCTGATTTCTTCGGAGTGCTTACCCTTTATATCATTTCCACCTACATGTATAACCATATTCTTTGGTACAGTTAGGTCAATACCAGATCCTTTTTCTATAATTTTATTACTAATTCTATTTATCCCTGCACCTGGATAACAGTAAGCTATGCTACCTCTAGGTAATTTAGATCCTAGGCCCCTCACTTGAGTCACCTATAATGGATGCTGGTTCAAACACACCTATAGCTTTAGAGTGCCTGGGTTTATATGAGTCTGGATTATTATTGCTAACATTTTGTTTTATAGGCCTACTTTCTTCAGCTTTCTCATCTTGATCCTGGACCAGCAAGAAAGTATGAAACTGATTGATTAGTTCTATAAGGACACTTTTCCTTGGCTCTTGAATTCTAGCTTTCCAGGTTTTCCTAGGTTTAGTCCACTCATCATTTTCAGAAATTGTCTGAGGATATCTAGGCCTGGGCTCACTATGAGGTATAGGGACATTTAAGTTTACTTGAACTGCTACTTCACTAGATTTAGGCTCAAATGCAGTATCTCTATAAGTTGGTCTGGCCTCTCCCTCACTAATAGACCCTCTCGACTTAAATTTTTTTATTACAGTACTACACTTGTCACAAAACCACATCAAGTTGACATTAAGCTTAGAAGCAGCATTTATACCTTTATATACAGTGGACCCCCGATTTGAGTACACATCGATTTGAGTACGCTCGTCCATAGGCTCCTATTGACTCGACTTGAGTAGAAAACTCGATTTGAGTACGCCAGCTGGCGACGCTGAACGCGTTTCAGTTTGTCTAGAGCAGTGATTCCCAACGTGGTGCGCACGCCCCACAGGGGGGCAATTTGAATATTTTGGGGGGCAATTTGAAAATGCTACAATAAAATGAAATCAAAACCATTTGTAGTAAACATCAAGCTCAAGGATCTCACTAACTTGAGATTATCAAACTTTGAATTTGCTGTATTTTTACCTAATATTGTGAATTTAAAGTGGTATTATTGATTAAATTACTTTTTTGTGAATTTAAAATTACAACTTTTCAACTGAGAAGTTTTATTTCAAGGAAATAATATACTTAGCTTTAATCTCAAGTTTCTTGACTCATATTTAATGTAACTCATATTGAATGTACTCATATTATTGAAATTTAAAATTATAACTTTTCAACTGAGAAATTTTATTTCAAGGTAATAATTTAGTTAGCTTCAGCCTCAAGTTTATTTACTCATATTGAATGTACGGTAACTCATATTAAATGTGCTCATATTATTGTAAATTTTAAATAATACCTTTTCAACACCAAATTTGTTTTTATATTAATGGGGGGCATCAAATTTTTTGAGGTGTCGAGGTGGGGCATGGCGCAAAAAAGGTTGGGAACCACTGGTCTAGAGCGTTTGTTGCGGGAACATTCAGGGTCTAATGTTTTGAATAGTACAGGTGTTCTTAGGGATTTCTGTTAGAATTTCATACATTTTGTTTTCTGACTTTGTACTTAGTGTTTATTTATGTTAGTTTCTGTTGATTACAGCATAAAATAGTGAAAATATAGCATAAATTTGGTGATTCGTACATGCAGTGACTTTGATACTGTATTTTATATTACTAAATTTCATAGGCCAATTTCTATAGAAAAAGTAGGGGTAGGGTGAAATTTTTGGGTTTTGGAACGAATTAATTAATTCCCATAGGTTATTAAGTTCGATTTGAGTACATTTTGAATTGAGTACGCCATGCTGGAACGGATTACGTACTCAAATCGGGGGTCCACTCTATATCATTTGTAAGGCCTTTGCAGCTTACGTGGTACCAGTCATCACAGCTATCACATGCAATAGCTCTATCTTTAATCTTAACTTCCTTTTTACAAACTCTACAGTCACTGTCAAAACCCATTTTTGTAGGGTAGGCTATGTTCCTAAGTTAGGTCCTAGGCTTAAAAATTTTGTTGACTCACCAACTTTGATACTATCAAGTTACATCAAAATAGTTACTCAGGTTAGGTCAAGTGGGGAGTCTTACCTTGTGGTTAGCAGTGGTGGGCACTGTTAACCAAAAGGTTAACCAATAACGATAATCCGTTAACCCCAATTTTTAACTCCGATAATGATAATCCGATAATTTTACTACAAAATTAATGGAAGTTAACGATAATCCATTAACGATAACTATTTCTTTACTAACATTTAAAAAAATCAAGGAAAAAAGCTTTAAAACCCATAGAAAATGTTTATTTATGAAAAATCCAACAATAAATGGGTATTTAACTATTTTTATCAAGTTTTGCAACTTTTTTGCTTAATAACTTTTTTTTTTATTTTTAATAAAAAATGTACTGATTACATGTTTTGAAACCCTTGTAACCACTAACCGTTAACTAAATTTTAATTTACCAGAGAATTATTATGGTGGGAACTGAAAGGTAAAATTAAATTTTAGGCATATTTATTAAAGACTATGACACAATGTGCTGGTTGCCCTTCAGAAAGACCAACTTCTCAAAGTTAGGCCCAACTGCCAGTCTTGACCTCTTGGGCCTCAGGATGTCCTTGCCGAGAGAGAAGAGCTGTTCCACTGCGGCAGAGGATGGAATTGGCAGACTGAAGTTATGGCAGTTTGAATTCATTCGCGGAGCGGTGATCTTCCGTGAATGACTCCTCGCAGTTAACGTGAAAATATAGCATAAATTTAGTGATTCGTATATGCAGTGACTTTGATACTGTATTTTATATTACTAAATTTCATAGGCCAATTTCTATAGAAAAAGTAGGGGTGGGGTGAAATTTTTTGGGTTTTGGAACGAATTAATTAATTCCCATAGGTTATTAAGTTCGATTTGAGTACATTTTGAATTGAGTACGCCATGCTGGAATGGATTACGTACTCAAATCGGGGGTCCACTCTATATCATTTGTAAGGCCTTTGCAGCTTACGTGGTACCAGTCATCACAGCTATCACATGCAATAGCTCTATCTTTAATCTTAACTTCCTTTTTACAAACTCTACAGTCACTGTCAAAACCCATTTTTGTAGGGTAGGCTATGTTCCTAAGTTAGGTCCTAGGCTTAAAAATTTTGTTGACTCACCAACTTCGATACTATCAAGTTACATCAAAATAGTTACTCAGGTTAGGTCAAGTGGGGAGTCTTACCTTGTGGTTAGCAGTGGTGGGCATTGTTAACCAAAAAGTTAACCAATAACGATAATCCGTTAACCCCAATTTTTAACTCCGATAATGATAATCCGATAATTTTACTACAAAATTAATGGAAGTTAACGATAATCCATTAACGATAACTATTTCTTTACTAACATTTAAAAAAATCAAGGAAAAAAGCTTTAAAACCCATAGAAAATGTTTATTTATGCAAAATCCAACAATAAATGGGTATTTAACTATTTTTATCAAGTTTTGCAACTTTTTTGCATAATAACTTTTATTTTTATTTTTAATAAAAAATGTACTGATTACATGTTTTGAAACCCTTGTAACCACTAACCATTAACTAAATTTTAATTTACCAGAGAATTATTATGGTGGGAACTGAAAGGTAAAATTAAATTTTAGGCATATTTATTAAAGACTATGACACAATGTGCTGGTTGCCCTTCAGAAAGACCAACTTCTCAAAGTTAGGCCCAACTGCCAGTCTTGACCTCTTGGGCCTCAGGATGTCCTTGCCGAGAGAGAAGAGCTGTTCCACTGCGGCAGAGGACGGAATTGGCAGACTCAAGTTATGGGCAGTTTGAATTCATTCGCGGAGCGGTGATCTTCCGTGAATGACTCCTCGCAGTTAACGTGTTAACGGACTTTAACAGACTAAATATCGAGTTATCGGAAGTTAACTGGTCCGATAACGATAAATGGAAATTAACTTCCGTTAATAGTCCATTAAAAAAAGTTAACTTCGTTAATTAACTGTTATCGGATTAATGCTTTAGTGCCCAACACTGGTGGTTAGGCTAGGCCAGTGATGGCGAACCTTTTTATGTTGGCGTGTCACTTGCATACATGCATTTTAAATTTAACTACAAAATCATAGATAGCTGACTTATTAATCGAAAGTACTAGGGCATAGACGATTTATTGCAGTTTTTCATCAGAATACCAAACATTTTCAACATCCATCGCGTGATCGCGTGTCACTGCTGACACGCGTGTCATAGGTTCGCCATCACTGGGCTAGGCTATCAGAATAAGCTAAGCTAGGCCTGTACAAACAATACAGGTAACACCAGAGTGATCTTATACCAGTCAAAAAAACAATTCCAAAATGCAGGATCAATCTCAATTGCAGCCCTGGAAAATCTTTTGGTTCAAATGTAGAATTCGGACCCCAGCCTTCTTTAGTTAGCTTTATAAGGCTAACTAACGAAAATATCATGATTTAACCTAACCAATCGTTAGGTTAACTGTACACCCTTGATGATTGGTTAGGTTAGGTCATGATATTTTCATTAGTTAGCCTTATAAAGCTAACTAAAGAAGGCTGGGGTCCGAATTCTACATTTGATCCAAATTTTTCACCACCACATTCCTGGTTTTGGTGATAAATAATTTGAACTTTTTTGTTAACAAGCAATTCTAGGCACCCTTCAGTATAATGTAATTCACTAAGTTAATGTTAGGTTTCATAATGTATTTCAATGGGATAGGGAAATTGTTCACCACTCAAAAGTCTTTAAATAAATTAAATTAAAATAAAAAAAATTGTTATATGCCAGTCAATGTACTTACCAATGTACTTACCATAGTAGCCTATCCCTTTTATTAAAAATGTTAGGTCATCAGTAGTTTTTTAAATTAGTGAATATCACTATAACTAAAAGTCTTCGGTAATTATTCATTTTAGTGCTTTTTCTCTGGTGTGGGATCTAATGCAGAAGTTGTTTGACCAGGAGGTGATTCGGGATGAGTGGCGGACCAGCATCATAGTGCCTATATTCAAAGAGAAGGGAGATGTACAAGATTGCACGAATTATAGAGGGATCAAGCTAATATCACATACAATGAAGATATGGGAGCGAATAGTGGAGAGTAGGTTGAGAGACAAAGCGGAAGTGTCAGTGGAACAGTTTGGATTTATGCCGGGAAGGAGAACAACAGATGCAGTTTTTGCATTGAAACAGTTGGCAGAGAGGTACAGAGAGGGGCAGAAGGCGTTGCACATGGTTTTTATTTGACTTGGAGAAGGCATATGATAGGATACCATGGCAGGAAGTTTGGAGATGCTTAAGGGAAAAGATAGTACCAGAGAAGTATGTTAAACTGATCAAGGGGATGTACAGGGGAGTAACAACTAAGGTGAGGAGTAGCATGGGTGTGTCAGAGAGCTTTGGAGTGGAAGTTGGTCTGCACCAAGGATCAGCTTTGAGCCCCTTCCTTTTCAATATGGTATTCGATGTGTTGACGGACAGGATTAGAGGGGAGGCACCGTGGTGCATGATGTATGCAGATGATGTTGTGTTGAGTGGGGAGATGAAAGAGGAGGTGGAGCAGCAGTTGGAAAATTGGAGAGAGGCGTTGGAAAGTAGGGGGATGAGAATTAGCTGAAAGAAGACCGAATATATGAGATGTGATGTGCAGCAGGACTGAGGAGGGGAAGTGACATTGAGTGGAGAGCGTGTTAAGACGGTGGAGTATTTTAAATACTTGGGGTCAACAGTGGATGCAGAGGGGGGAGCAGAGAGAGAGATAAACTGTAGAATACAGTCGGGGTGGAAGAACTGGAGAGACATATCAGGGGTGCTCTGTGATAAGAGGGTCCCAGTGAAACTGAAGGGAAAGGTATTCAAAACAGTGGTGAGGCCGGCAATGTTGTATGGAATGGAGACTGTGCCAATGAAGAAGAGCAATGAAAGAAAAATTGATGTGGCTGAAATGAAGATGTTGAGATGGATGTGTGGAGTGACGAGGAGGGGATAGGGTCAGAAATGAGCATATAAGAGGAAAGTGAAGGTGGCAGAAGCATCTAAGAAGGTGCAGAAGGCCAGGCTGAGGTGGTATGGACACGTCAGGAGAAGAGAGGAGGAGTATGTCGGGTGCAGAGTGCTGGAGATGGAGTTGCCAGGATGGAGAAGAAGACTGAAGATGAGATGGAGGGACTGTGTGGTGACGGACATCAGGGAGGACGACGCAGTATATGACAGAGGAGAGTGGAGAAGACGAACCAAAAACAGCGACCCCATGTAAAGATGGGATAATAAGCTGCCGAAGAAGAAGTGCTTTTTCTCCTTTCTGAACCAAAACACATTTTTCTGGTGTTTTTTTGGTGTGATTTGTTCAAATTTGAATTTAGTTTCTTTGGGAAATGAGCCATTTTTGAGAAATTTTAAAATTGAAAATTTCTCAAATGGATCATTTCCCAAAGAAATGAAGTTCAGATTTGAACAAATCACACCAAAAAACACTGGAAAAATGTGTTTTGGTTCAGACCTAACCTAACCTAACCCACATTTTTTTAAAATTTCTTACCTTAAATAGCAGCATTGGGATGTTTGTACAAATCAGCGGCGACCAACAGGAATAAATAGATGATTTTGCCAGGCCCACCAATTTGAACTTGTTGGCCTAGCCAATGCTCACAGACACCGAAGCAAAAGGAACACTTTTTTTTTCTGCCACGCTCGTCCCTAGTCAATCTTCTGCAATAATATTGGTCAGCAACTTCTCTATAATTACACTCATGACCACACTGTGGACAATAAAACACTGTGACTGGTAAAGAAAACTTCAGCATGGTCTTCTTTTTTATAAGTAATCCAAATTGCACCCAAGACAAACCATAGTGAAAACTGAACTGAATAAAGATTTTGGAATGAGTATGCATTATTGGAGATTCAAAATGCACGTCTCTGATTGGTTGGATAAGGTAACATGAAACAAAAACCAGATTTACATATAATTCTTTTTTTTTCTGTAAAAAATAATTATTACATTTCCTTGATTTTCATCAGTTTTCCTGAGGTTTCAAGGTGTCCTGAATACGAATTTATATGTTAAATTGTCATAGAATGTCTCCTATCGAAAACGAACAAAGCATTAAAACAAATATTAACCAAGTCTTCTACTTATCAGTGGTGGTGAGACTAAATTAAGTAAATTTTTGGTTAAGATTTAGAACACATCCACCAAACTCTATAGGGTCGGTCATTCCATGACATCACGCAGTGTCAAAACCACACCATCACAGATTTTGCTTAAATTTGGTTTATAGAATGGTCTATGCTAGTAAGTACCAAATTTCAAATATTGGCTTAGTCGGAGTTATGGTTCAAAAGTTATGCTCTCCCCTTTTTTGAGGGGGAACAAAAACTGGAAATTTTCAAACCAACATAACTCAGTCCCTAATTGACATAGAACAGTGATTTAAAGTGTGTATGAAAAGTAATTGCACACACAACAAATTAGCATTTAAGCAGAAAAAATGGCTAAAATTAAAAGAAAAAAAGTTGACACTTTATTCCATTTCAAAGGGTCCTGCACCTCCCTAAATTACAGATTTTTAAAATTTTTCATATATATATATATATATATATATATATAAAATGAGTTTCAAACTTATTCTATCAATATATGAAAAGAAGTATGTATATTTGCATATGAAATAGGTATTTACAGATTTCAAAATGGCTACTTTTACTTAAGACTAATTTTTATAAATTCATGTAAGCTGTAATTAATACATTGCAATTTACACATGGTGCAGTAATTCTTAATGCTAATAATCTATACCTACCTAAGCTTATATATAGTTTTGGTTCCAAACTCTAAGTTCTTGAACTTGCTTTGGATTGAAGGAGTAAATAATCTTTACACCAGGCTTGATATTTGGTATCATCATGATAGAAATCATATCACTTTGTTTTATCCAGCAAACATCCTCTTTCATCAGAAAATAATCCTGAGTGGTAGATCCTGATGAGGTGAGGAAACTGATTTTATAATCACCATATTCTTCTGAAGTGTAAAATAATTCCAAACCAAACTTTATCATCATATTTACAGGCAACATACTGGCCAATTTGATACTTATCTTTTTCAACTAGTTGCCTGTCTTTATCTGGTTCAGCCCTAGTACTTATTCTAAACAATTTACAATTATCAGAATCAGATGTCTGATAAGCTTGTATTAGGTTTTCTGACTCTGGTGCAAACCTGTGGAAACCCTGTGTACCTTTAACAGGTAAAGCTTCATTAAACCTACTAGAAAGATTGAATTTATCCACAGGAACCTCTTCCTTTGTAACATACAAACAAATAATTGAATTAAAGTGTTCAGTGCAAAAATCATAGAAAGCTCTTGGTGGTAGAATATGACCAGTATCAGTACGTTGCAAACTAGCCTTTGCTACAACTCTCTTAATAGTTCCTCCAATACCATCACAAGCATTTTTCCCATGACTTGTGGCAAAGAAATTCCACTCAGCCACTTACAACTTTTTACTCCTCAACTAAGCTGCTATCCATGTCCAATACTCATTTAATATTTGAAAAATTACCTTTCAAATGCAATTTGAATCCTTCTTCTATCTCAATTAGGGACTAAGATATAGTAATTTGAAATTTGGGGGTCCCTGAGAACCCCCCAAAAGTTGGAAGGGCCATAACTTTCGAACCATAAGTCTGATCAATCTGAAACTTGAAATTTCACATTTTTTGGTATAGACAATGCTATATAATAAATTATATGAAAATTGCAAGGAGTGTGGTGTTAAGCACTGCATGGTCTCTCCTGGATTTAGCCATAACTGAAGTTAGGTTTATCAATAAGGTCTTTATAGAGGAAATCAGGCATTCAAAAAAGATTGATATTTACTAGGATGGAGTGAAAAAATCAAAAGTGCCAGGATCAAAATTGAGGAGGTCTAGATAGTTGTCTTTTGTCCAGGATTAAACTTTAAAACCAATTGTGGGTGGTTGCATACAAAACTGTGACTGCTACCAGCCAATTTATACAAATCATATCTGCGCACAACCAAAATTTGAACCCAGTGACCTATCTCAGGTTCTGGACATGGTAGAAAAGCAGTTTAAAAGCTGTTTATGATGTACCTATTTTTACCTCTGAAGCAGATTAAAACATTTGCAGAGGACTGCAGGCTCAATAATGCATCAGAAAATCCATATTTCATCATTTTTGCTAAAAAAAAAAAAGTCAATTTGTAGTTTCAACCAACCATGGAATCTTAGGAATTTTGTCTTTACAGTAGGTAGTTTCGACAATTCTAAGACACTTTTTTTCTATGGCAAATTTGTTGCAAATGAATATTTAAAAAGAGCTATTTAAAATTTACCCGATGTTTTTGTTAAAACTAAGGAAAATATCATGACTTAACCTAATCATCATCAAGGGCGTACAGGTGACCTAACTATTTGACCAGAAGGCAACTCACAAGTTGCATGTGGCGCGATTTAGGACGAAGCTGATTGGCTAAAATGGTTCTGTTAATTTATTCAACTGTTGTTCATTTGCGAGCAAAATGGTAAATAAAAAAGTTTTTCAGAATTTGAAGAGCTCTCGAATGACGTATTTTTCATAAAAAAAATTCTGTGGTTGGTTGAAATTAAAATTCACCAAAAAAAAAAAAAAAAAAAAAAAAGCAATTTTTTGGCCCTTTTTCTCCAAATATTTTTTTATTTGAAATTATATTATTTTGTTTTTCTTTCCAGGTTGAATTTGTAGAATTGATGAATACATATATTTTGATAACTTTATTGCCAAAAAATACTACATAGTAGGATGTTAGGATGCAGTCAGTTAAAATTCTTGATGGAGGTCACAGATTTTCATGCACAGACTTACTGGTATTCCCCAACAGCAAGCTTCCTCTTGGTAAAGAGGTCATCCAACGTATAATGGCAGAGGAGAACTGTACAACCAGATAAGCAGCTGATACAGTTGCACTAAGTCTGATTGAACCAGGGCTGTGGAGTCGGAGTCAGAGTCGTGGAGTCGTCAATTTTGAGTGGAGTCGGAGTCGGAAGTGCATAGTTGGATGGAGCCGGAGTTGGTGCAAATCCTTCAATTATAACCATAGCAGCCTAGGCCTAGCTCAATTTTATGAATAAAATAGATTTAACCTAATGTTTTAATATATAATATATTATTTATATATTATTTATATATTATATAGAAATAATATATAAATATAGTTGCTTATAATTAATAAGGATTATAATTAATTAATTAACATAATTAATAATAAACAAATTTAAAAATTTTGTACTAGCAACCCTAAATCTTTTTTCAGATTTTTAGATTTCAATTTGATAATTTTGATAAGCATCACTGAAAGAAGATTTAATGGAAGCGATCCTTTTTTTAAAAACAAATTCAGTTTAGGTTAGTACATTTTGTTACGGATGTTTATAATAATACAAAAACATCTTATTAATTTGCTAAACCAATAATAATCTTATTTTGTTTAAGCTTCAATCAGTTTGTATTTTGGGATTTATTGTAATTTTTGAATAAAGAGAAAAAAAGCCATTAAGGCATAGTTATAGGCACTAAGTACCCTGATGAGTTATGTGGTGGTGACAAATGCCTTGTTTATGAATCTCCATTGGCCTAATAAAACTAATCATAATCAATTTGGCCTTAACATTCCATCAGTCATAATTATACAAGTCAGATTTTTGGAGTTGGCAAATTTTATCACTGACTCCACAGCCCTGGATTGAATGCTGGATTTGGTGCAGTCTTTCCAATTTCATGCCCCAGTGTCACCAGCAAGATTAAGATCTAGTCAAAGAATTTTTGAGGTAAGACTCAAATTTTCAGTCCCTTATAAAATATTGTTAGTCAAAGCCTATGGAGCTTGCTTAAATAACTGTCTTTAAAATGGAGTAAATTTACACTATGAACTTCGCAGGAACAAGATGAGAAGATAATGTGAAAAATATCGTAAAGCTATACGAAAAGGGGAGGGTAAATTGTTTGAATTAGTGGATGCTATTTATGTGGATGGTTGCAAATATGGTGACAGTTGAAGTGAATGGCAAATATTATAGAAGAACTGAGCTAGAAGAGCACTATGTAATTGTAGGAGAACCTGGTAAGATTTAAAATTTTTATCTTTAGTTTGCATTTTGTAACAGATATTACTCAAACTATTTATTAAGATGAATTTTGGATAGAGAAATTGGAAAATATCAGGTCATCCCATAAGTAATGTTGTTTTTTAGATGAGAATTTGAAGGACAAAAAAAAACTTGACAAACTTTTTAATCTAGTATATATTTTCCATTGGAATCAACGACAATGTGCCAATGTCCTACAAGCTTTTCAATACCATGTTTATAAAATTCAGGTGGTTTTGAGGCAAAAAACGTACAAAGACTGGTGTGCAATCTAAAGAAGTATACTGTTTCTCGTCAAGATAGTTTTGCAGACTCCTGAAGAAATGATAATCTGAAGGTGTAATGTCTGGAGGATATGGAAGTTTTTCCCACCCAAGCTCCTCAGTTTTTGCAGAAGTGATCCGAGAGGTATGAGGACGTGCATTGTCGTGGTCGAACACTATTCCTTTCCGATTAACCAAAGAAGCTCTCTTTTCTTTTAGTGCATTGTTCAACCAATCCAATTGTTGACAGTAGACTTGAGCGGTGATTGTTTGGTTGTGTGGTAAGGTTTCAAAGTGTATTACACCACCTTTATCCCACCAAACACTAAGCAACACCTTCTGAGGGTGAAGATTTGATTTTGGCTGTGGTGTCACTGGTTCTCCGGCACAAACCCACTGTTGATGGTGCTTAACATTCTGGTACAGTATCCACTTTTCATCACCAGTCACTACAGTCAAAACATATAAAAAAAATTGGGTTTCTCCAATTCCACAGTATGCACATAGTTGGAAATGATGATCTCAACATCTTCTAAAAAAAAAGAAAATGAGTATATGCAACCCCCCTTACCCCTTCCATAGCATCCCCCCTATTTTATGGAAAAAAGTGGAAAGAGAGAGAATATGTGTAGGTAAAAAGAACATAATCAAAGTGAAGTCAGAAGACACCAATTGAAGGCATCAGATTTGATGGTAGAAAAGATCAAACTAAGACAAAGAAGAGAATGGAGTACGTACGAAGAACATTATGTAATAGTCAAAGAACCTCGTGATGTTTACATGGATCATATAGCTCCAGATAAGGGAACTGCTTGTTGTATTGCAGATGAAATAATAACTTTTATAGTTGATTTTGATAGCAAAGAATCCCTCAAAGCTTTGCTATGCGATGGCACCCCAGTGAACACTGGCAGGATTGGTGGAGTGCTAAAATTGATTGAATTATATCTGGACAGGCTGATACAATGGTTGATTTGCCTTTTGCATGCAAATGAACTGCCCTTCAGGCATGTATTTGAAGCAATTGATGGGAAAACTTCGGGACCAAACACCTTCAAAGGTTCTCTTGGAAATAAACTCCGAGAGGATTTGACCAAACTGGATATAGTTGATTATACTCCTGTAGAGGGCAACATTAAAGAAGTTTCAGCAGTGACCAAAAATATATGTATGAAATGTGCATTAGCATACAATCTGGATGCATCTCGCAAGCGTTAGCCACCAGATCCCCAGGTGCCCTCCATCATGCAAGATGGCTAACATGAGCAAACAGGATCCTGTGCTTATGTGTGTCTACATGGAATCCAGACAAAAACATCCAAGACCTAGTAAAAATTAAAATGCTGGTTTACGCTCCAGGCTGGTTTTGGATAGTCTCATCCAAAGGCAAATGAGGGAGCATCTAATTTTTGGTATATCATGCACTTGCTTAGATAAAAAGCATCGGATGATTATGGAGCGTGTCTTCAGAAATAATGCCTATTTTGCTCACCTAGAGAACATCTTACTCTCAATGATAACAGACACAAGGAGAGGTCAGAGAGCTGGCTCTTCAGCACATCATTCAAGCAAGAACTAGGAGCACCAATGTGAGAAATTTTGAGCTGCCAAAAACTCTGAACTTTGAAGCAGATGATTATCCTAACATGATCGACTGGGACAACGAAACCATCACCCCTCCACCTATTTTACAGAATTTGACAAATGATGATCTTCTTAAAGTTCAAAATGAACCACTTCAGCTTATTTCTTTACCCTGTCATAGCCAGGGAGTAGAACATGCTGTAAATGTGGTAACAGAAGCATCACAAATGTGGTGGGATTCAATTTAACCTAATGGGTGTACCATGAATAAGAATTTTTTTAAATTTAAGGCCTCCATAAAACCAGGCTGCTTACCTTGAAGGGTTGTTGGATCCAGGCTTGCCACCCAGACCTCTGATTCCACGACTGCTGGCTTGTACCACCAACAGTTTCTCACTTTTTTCACAGGTTTTGCAAGAATAGCTTCCTTCTGTTATGTTCTTGATTTTCTTAACTTAAACTATTTATTTTTCTATTTCTCTTAACATTTGATTGTTTTAACACCTCTGCAAACACCAGATTGTTTTCCCCACTTCTCAAAACTCGAGTTTTGACACACACACACATGCTGATTCTTAGAATTTCTTAACAACTTAGTTATTTACTATCTTTTTATTCCTTTCGCGAAAGTATTGACAGTTTAGTACTTAATTTAATTCTTGCTTTTTGCTAACAGGTTTTAACACGCGACCATTCAACTCATTCTTTTTCTCTTACTCTTAACAAAATTGTTTTATTCTTCATTCCTTGTTTACAAGTTTAACAACATTATCTTTATATAACATTGTTTATTCACAACTTAATGTTTATTATTTATTATCTTAATACTTATTACTATCTTTCTACTTAATAGTTTATCTTAATGTTTATTTACTTATTATATTTTTATCCTTACTCACAACTTTGTATTTTATCTTTACTTATTACTATCTATTTATTCCTCTGGAAAGAAAGAGAACCATTAAAATTCTATAACAATATTTCCATCAAAAAATTAAATTTAATACCTAAATAATAATCAAGGCCATGGGGGAAAGGGCTGACAACTAAAAAGGGAAAAGGGTTCACCCTCCACAACAAGCTAGAATTGGTTACGAAAACAGACATAAATTTATTTTGAATGTACTGGAGTTGAGAAAAAAGCTACCTGTGTTCCAATGGAAAGGCCAGTGGTGTCGGTAATTTATGATTTTAAATTTCTTAAGGTGAATATTTTGATTTTAGTATGCTTCAATTGATTCTTTAAGTAATATACGGAGAAAGATTTCTTTATATATATGTATAAATATATGTATATATATGTATAAATGTGTCCCCGCAAGGGGGTTCTAAGCTCGTGCTCTTGAGTGCTCTTTGTGCTCATTTGTACGTGCTTGTTCCTGGAGGTTTCACGTGCGCCCTCCCGGCCCTAGCACCCAAGGATGATGGGGCTCGACCCTGCAGTCCTTGTCATCCTTGGTCTTTTTCCACTTCGACTGTCCCCTCCACCCTTTCTTTTTCCTCTGTCTTTCCTCTCACTTTTTCTTTGTTTTTCCGCTGAGATATGCCCTTTAAATAGAGGCGAATCGGTTCTTCCTGAACTAAAAAAAAAAAAAATGTATAAATGTGTATGTATATATATATATATATATATATATATATATATATATATATATATAGTGTGTGTGTGTATATATATATATATATATATATATATATATATATATATATATATATATATATATATATTAGGGTGCTCCAGCCGCCCTATAAAATCTTAAAATTTGGAATAAGCTGGTGAAGTTCTCTGTGGTATTGCAGTTGGGTCTAGTAAATATGCCTGTGAAGTTTGATTGAATTCCAACAAGATTTACCTTCATCACATTAACGTTTTCTGTAGGAACCTTTTTACAAAAGGTATTTTTATAGAAAAACACTAAAAATGACACATTTTTGCTTTGTAACATCTTACTATTATGATCAAAAAACCTATGGGATGGTCTTAGGTGGTGGGTAACTCAATTTTTGAGGTTTTGATTCAAATAATCTACATATTAATGATAAAAAATGTTAAAAATGAGTCAAATTCATGATTTTTTCAGGTATTTTATGCAAAGTTGAGCTCTGGATATGCATAGCTGCTGGTGTATTTGTGGATGGATAATGGATAGATCTCAATAGAAGTTCCAACAGTCAAGAATTTATTTCCAAAGAAGCAAGTGTACAAAAAAAAACTCAGACAAGGTCTTAAAGACTACAAACTTAGACTATGTTTATGTTTTTGTATTAATACTCAAAAAGATAGATTTTCATATACATGTAAGATAAACAAAATACTGATTAACATACAAACATTATCAATAAAACAAACAGCTACCTTACCTATTCTAATTTAAGAAACCAGTTCTTAGATTCCACCTTGCGCTTTCTCTGATTTGGGAGGCGGTTGCGACAATTTTCTACAATTTGTAGTGTATTTTGCAGATTGGATTCCTTTTTGGAAGTGCCCAGGAAATCATGGCAAAGCTTAACTCCCCTCTCGGCAGCATCATTAACAACACAAAGATTTGCTACTATTTCCTTTCCATAGAGAAATGCTTCACTTGATGGCCACTCATTAACAGGCAGATTTAAGAATTCTGAATTGATGTTAAGGATTCTGAAAAATGCCCAGGAATCATTTCCAACAAATTCTGAAAGGTCATCACTTGATTCCTTTGGAACTTCTGGAAATTTTGGCTTGCCAAACCCAGACCCATCTCTTTTAACGCATGAAGCCAGGTGTTCAGCTCCAAGAAGCTTCTTTGCTATTTTCTCCTTCACTGCATCACTGAGAGAGCTGCTGAATAAAGAAAGTGGCACCAATTCCTCTGTGAGATACCACATATGTAAACCAATTGCCTTGAGTGCAGCTCCTGCAATTGTTGGATTAACTTTCGTGTAGTCTAGAAAGGAATTGATTAGACTGAGATCATTCATTGGTGCAGCTGAAGACACTGGGGCAGCAATCCACCATGGGATGTAGCAATACACGACAAACTGTACGTACTGCATAAGTTTGGGTAATTGTCCTTTAGCTAGTATGGTCCCAGTTAGCAGCTCAGCAATTTGATCACAAAGAAGTACTATTTTGATGGAGTAAAGAATTTTTGCCATCCAACGGGCTTTATGAAGAGCTCCTGGCCTTTGAAACCCAGTAAAGTTATCTGGCACAGCATTGAGGTAGACCAAGGTAAGTTGCACCAGTTCTTTGTAGTCCCCTCGAGCAAAGTCTGACTTGAGAGCTTCCTGACACAAAGCAATGATGGCACTTCTCTGCTCAGCCAGATCCTCTGGAATGTCAGGGATGGACAGATTCTCTAGGTTGCGGTAAGACAACTTCTCAAAATGTTCCTTGAATCGTATGAAAAGGGAAATGTCTGGGCTCTTTGAGACCTCAATTTTCAAGGCATCCCATGTATGGACAAGAAACCTTTCTCCAATGTGGTGCCTGCATGCTGACCACAGCAACTCACGCTTGAGAGACTCCTGAATACTAATGCAGGCAGCTGTTATTGCACCTGTGTTTGAGGATGTTGTGTCAAAGACCATCGCAGCAACATTATCTTTGCAGTTCCAGACCTCCAGTTCTTCTATGGTGGCATTAGCAATTTTTGGCCCTGATTGTCTGTCAGTCTTGTGTTGCAAGGGTGGAACACCTAGCAATTTTACACCTCCAACTCCAGACACAAGTATGGGAAGCCTCTCCTCCTGTGCAGACTCATTTCCAAGAGTGTCCATCAATTTGCCATCCCAATGGATGGTTGCCACAAGAGGTGGCTTCCATGATGCTCTGATTTTCTGTGCAATACTATTGACAGCTTCCACACGATAATTATAAGCAGATCTGTAACTCACATTTACTTTTGATGGATCACCAGCTGTAGCCTTAATAAGGGAAAAAGTGATCTGTGCTAAAGCAGCTGAGGAAACATTGTTTCTAACTGCAGTTTCAACCACTTCTGGCGATTTAAGAACATCATGAGGCCAAAATGCAGAGGAGCCGGTTTTCACTAAATGCTTATGTGATCGTTTTGGCATTACTTCAGGCTCAAAGGAGGCATCAGCTGATTTGACCATTTCTGCTTCCTCATCATCTGACACATCACAATCTGAGGAAATCTTCTCCACTGATGATGTCTGATCTCTTCTCTCCTCCTCTCCTCCTCTTTCTCTGATCACACAACAGCCTGTTCAGCCCTCTCTTGGCGCTTAATTTCTATTTGAGCACAAACTTTGTCCTTTCCTCCATAGGTAAAAGTCCTGTCTGTCATCATATTTCTCAGAAATGCTATGTCATACTCAATAATTTTCTTTTCATTCCCTGCCTTACCCTTCTTGCTTTCAACCATCCTTTTCTCTGCATTACCTGGATATAATGGCATAGTTTTATGAAGTTTGTCCTGGAAAGCTGCAATCTTAGGACTTTTTGATCGCCTTTCAGGAGGAATCTTCATGCAGCCAATATAGTCCTTGTTGTGGAACTCCTCAATTCTCTCAGCCATGGTAATCTCATGAATTGTTGGGATGCGTGCTTTCAAATAGTGAGGAAGAATCTCGCTCACCACATACTTCGATGCCATGCGTGACAATTTCATGTTTTTGGAAGCATCTTGCCTTCTAAGTTCATCAACTTAACTTTAGCAGAGTAGCACCTGATTGTATGTTGGTAACTTTGAACCAGTAATTTTCAGATGCTCTTCTCCTGGACTTTCTATTAAAACATCAAGCCTGGAGTCTGAGCTTCTGGTCGCCATTCTTTAAAACTTTCTTTTTGTATGAACTTATCTATCTGAAAGAGAAAAATAAGTGAAAA